>VMBQ01001083.1:113619-183825 GCA_007657795.1 Dreissena rostriformis | reverse complement strand
AAAAACAAGAGATGTGTTTGTCAGAAACACAATGCCCCCTAATGCGCCGCTTTGATTTTATTATTTTTTGTTGACCTTTGACCTTGAAGGATGACCTTGACCTTTCACCACTCAAAATGTGCAGCTCCATGAGATACACATGCATGCCAAATATCAAGTTGCTATCTTCAATATTGCAAAAGTTATGGCCAATGTGCTTGGATTTTGTTTTTTTGACCTTTGACCTTGAAGGTCATCATTGACCTTGACCTTTTCACCACTCAAAATGTGCAGGTCGATGAGATACACATGAAAAACCAAAAACCAAAAAAAAAAGTTTGTTTGACCTTTGACCTTGAAGCATGACCTTGACCTGTCACCACTCAAAATGTGCAGCTCCATGAGATACACATGCATGCCAAATATCAAGTTGCTTTCTTCAATATTGCAAAAGTTATGGCCAATGTTAAAAGTTTTCAGACGACGACGACTACGATGTTCTCAGTCGGTCCAAAGAAAAACTGTGTCATCAGATAAGATACAGGTGCAGCATATTTCTGACAATTTACCTAAAATAAAGCAGAACCAAGCATTAACAACTTCTAAATATGTACCAATACATGTAAAAAATGCTCTTTTAAATAATAAATATACAGTCATTAAACACAATATCACATTCAACAAACTTACTACTGTTACTTACCACGAGACGTTTCTTTATTTTCTCCTGCAGTGAACTGGCTCCAGGCGTAGCCAGCAGTACAGTAACAGGATGGGAGGACAAAGTCTGGTTCCCCATTTTGCTGGAATCTCCGAAAGTTAGAGCTGAATTCTTAATCAATCGCTTAGGAGATTGGTTCCCAGCAAATGCCTGTTGCAAACTTTTCTTGTTGTCGTTTTCAGTTACTTTCTTATGATCTTGCTTGTCCTCGTTATTGGCCACTTGAGAGCCCAACATATCACAAGTTGCTATATCATCACAGACTAAGCTTTGTGTATGACTCGCTATTCCACAGTCCTGCTGAGTGGGAGTCAATTCACCCTGAACTGAGTTAATTTTGGTACCTCCATTGTTTTCTTCGCAAACGCTTTCATCGAACATGTCAGATGAGGTATTGGCATCATCACAGTCTTCTTGAGACTCAACGAAGACGCCGGTCATATTCATCACACCAGTCGCTGGAATCTGAGATTCAACAAGCTGGGAACCACAGGCTTGAGATGGAGCCATTGCTCGAGTGTCTACGTTTGTAAACTGGGAACCAGAACATGACTGATAAATTGAGTTATACTGGGTACCGGACACCAGTTCGCCTTGTGTTTGGTTCAAAAGTTCACCAGTCTGGACTGGAAGCGGTCGCTGAAAAGGAGTACACCGGTATTTGACTCCTCCAAAATCTTTCAATTGTGTGGTATCCACACACGTTAACACAAGCTGAGAATCTTCGAAACTTTCATTAATCTCCTTCAAAAAAACTGCTGATTTAGAGTCTGTTCTTTTACAAGAATTAACATGAATTGGTTCAAAGTTGACAGGTTTGTTTCTTAAATTATGACTCAATTGTGAAATTTCACACTGCTTACTGTTACTGACACTCTTGCTTGGCTGTGTGGCATAATTCTCCTCACAGACTGTATCTTCCCCAACAAATGAAAACGAAAACGAATCCTCTGTACAGCTACTAGGTTTACATCTTTCAGACTCACTGCCCTGTCTGCTGTTGTCAGCTCCTAACGTCTGTGTTGGCTTATAATTCCTGAACCGGTTATTGTCGACTTTGCTCCAGTCCCCTTTTTCTTTATTGCCTTCCGAGCCCTTATTTGTCCGGAAAGAAACCCCCGCCTGTGGCTGTGACAGAGCCTGGCTCGTTATGGTCTCAATGTCAATGTCAGCCAGGAGTGCATCACTTGTGTTCAGCTCATCTTGTAATTGTATACTTGTTTGTTTAGACTTCCTTCTCTTAGGCTGCAGTAAAGGTATGTGTAAATATTAAATGTTGCACAATATGTTTGCATGTTTCGCAGAACAAGTAAATATATATATATATATATATATAGTCCCCTTTGGTGAAATGGGTAAGGGACTAATAAATGTTCTTATCTGTCATACTTGATTGTACTGATTAGTGAACCATGGGATATTAGACATTTGTTGGCATTTCTAACATTCAGGCAATTATTCCATATTCAATATAGTATAAATGGAAATGGATGGAAGTAAATTAACCAGTTCCCAAAGTGATCAAATGGTTACCCACTTATCTAACATATAAGGCTCCTGCCGTTACTATGCCCAGGGATAAAAACTTACTTCTCATGGTTGGTTGCCCAGATGGGAAATCATATGTTATATGTTGGTTGCTCAGATGGGAAATTAATCATATGTTATATGTTGGTTGCCCATCCAAAGATCTAGGAGCCCAGGACCAAGAAAATGTCAAGGGCGTATAATACTTGTTAAAAATAATATAAATGTTTTAATTGGCCTAAATCTTTTATAATTGATTTTATATGCTTTAGCTAAATGCAAAAGCTGTATTTATGATAAATTGTGTTAAAATTGTTTCCAGTTTTGCCCAACTGGCACACAAGGTTTTGAAATTTGACTTGACCAGTCTTCAATCTACTGGTCCCGGGCAAACGGAGAACCTCTAATTTCTATCCTTGTTGTTCAGACTAAATGGCGGCAACGAAGCAGAAACTAATGGGTTGATGAGTTAGTTTGAGTGGTAAATTTATTGATGCTCTTACCTCCGGTGTGGTAGCTAAGGTGCAGTGGTTTGCCGGATCAACCTTGGTTGCCAACCCATTAGCATGCAACTGGAATGAGTTGGCAATCCAGCTGTCTTGCAGCACTAATGTTGGACCTTCAGAATTCTGCCAAGAGCCTCTTCTTCTTTTACCAGCACTTGATAACACCTTTAAAATAAACACATGCAGTAATGTTTGTGATCATTTTTCATTTTTACAATATTATTAAGAGTAAAACTGGTTATCCACTTAAGACATGACAGATCTAGCCATCATATAAGTCACACTCAGTGTACATGTATATAGGAATGGGATGAATATATGCTTTTCTGAATATTTGAAAACAGGCTGAATATTTGAATCAACATTAAAACATTGTGCAGATGACTGTTGTGTATTGGTCATTTTTTTTATAACAGCTGTCATTAATTAATGATATGTCACCAATTAAAAAGGTGTTTTAATATATTAATATAATGAGTTGATTGTTGGTGGACAGTCATCAGTTTCTTTGGTTAGTAAACTGGCTGTTAGTTTGCAAGGGTGTTTGTGTACTATTGTCTAGGAGACAAGTAAGTGGCTCAAAATTAAGACTGCAGAGTCATTCCCTAGCCACTCTCTATAGTGGTAACAATTAAGTTTATCCAAGATTTGACCTGGTGACCTGGTTTTGACCCCACTTGGCCCAAATTCAAAAGTTGTTGAAAGCTAAATGCTGACGAGACTCACACTGGAGAAATTTTATTGTGACAAATGTTCTGGCCAAGTTTCATGAAGATTGGAAATAAATGTGGCCAACAGAGTGTTAAATAAGGTTTCTCCTCAGCCATGTAAGCAAAACTGCCCGTCAAATGGCAGTCATGTTTTTCAATTAACTGGTACCATTTTAATATTAGGTCGAGATATCATAAAACTAAAAGTTCCATGAAGATTGTATGTGTGATGTGTTGGTGCTAACAAGCTTTTCTTTACTTTGACCTACTGAGTTTACCTAGTTTTTTTACCTCATGACATGTGATCCAGTTTTGACTTAAACCAAGAAATCATTGAGACAAATGTTCTTACCATGTTTCATGAAGACTGAAACATTAATGTGGCATTTAGAGTGTTAACAAGGTAAATGTTGATGATTTACTACAGACAAGAGGCCATTATAAAAGCTCACTGAGAGCATGTTGTATTCCGGTGACCTGAAAATTAATGTTTTACATACCGTTCTTATTGCATTTCTGTAAAATCCAATATTAAACTTATTACGTTTGATGATAAATTGTTCTGCAAAATTAAAGTTAGTTATAACATGATCCAGTTTTGCACACAAGTGACAACACAACGAAACAAACCATTTATATACCTCAACTACTACTGGTGAAGATTTCTTACGTCGTCCTTTTGACAGCCTACGGTTTGGCCCATCTTCAATATCTGACATCTCAAGTCTTTAGTTTTCTTTTACCTAAAATAACATAATCAAATAATGAAAAGACTCAAAGTACCAGTACAAATAGTTCATTTTAATTACAAAAGGCCAATCAGGGTTGAAAATCACAACTGGAAGTATTATGAAGATTACTAGTATTAATTACGGAATCCCGATAGTGCCATCTATAATCTCCCCCTTCTTTCATCAAGGGCGACACGCGACACACGAAGCGATACACGATATTTTGCGCGACACACAATATTTTGTGCAATACATGAAGCGACGCGCGAGAATGTACCACAAAATATCACCCTTGTGTAGGTTGCCCAAAAGGCGATATATCGTGGTAAATATCGCGTGTTGCTTCGTGTATCGCGCAAAATATTGTGTGTCGTTTCGTGTATCGCGCAAAATATCGTGTGTCGGTTTGGGTTAGGGCTGTAACGATACATTCGAATATTCGAATTACTCGAATCAGCTGTGGACGAATCGTATTCATTATTCGCCACCTCCCGAANTACTTTGATACAAAGCACTCATGCACAACTTATTATCATAAGCAACAATACCTGCATGTTGTCCGTTTAATAGTTACTAAGATCGCCTTCGGACAATTTTGTGTAAACAGACAGACGGCAATACTGCAATGATAATTCTGTGTAACAATGTAATGGTTTCAAACTCATATAGACATAATCAATGCAAAAAACAATACGGCTAATGAAACTGATTGGACAAAGTGTTTTTTTGTAAACACCAGATCACTTAGCTTTAAATGCCGAAAGGCATTAACAGCCATTATTACCAACATTTATCCAATAGTTAGGGAACTGACTCGTCTCATCCAATAGTAAATGAGCTGACTCGTCTCGTCGAAAAGTTAGGGAGCTGACTCGTCTCATCCAATAGTAAGGGAACTGACTCGTCTCATACAAAAGTATGGGAACTGTAAGGGAGCTTACTCATCTCATCCAATAATAAAGGAACTGACTCGTCTCATCTAATAGTAAGGGAACTGACTCGTCTCATCCAATAGTAAGGTAACTGACTCGTCTCATCCAAAAGTAAGGGAGCTGACTCGTCTCATCCAATAGTAAGGGAGCTGACTCGTCTCATCCAATAGTAAGGGAGCTGACTCGTCTCATCCAATAGTAAGGGAACTGATTCGTCTCCAGATTATTTTCATTTACATTTGAACGTCTACTCAAGGACTATTTGTTAATTGATATTAACGGTACTTTAAATGTTTACTTGCATTGACTATTGTACCTATTTCATTACATGTAAAAAGCCCATGTACTATTGATCTTCACCTTTGAACTATTTATCTCAAAATCGACAGGCTTCTTCATGCTTTCCCTCCTTTGAAACCATCATACCACTTTAAATTGTTTATTATCAAAGGATTCTTAAGATATCGTGCGGAAACGAATGATCTACAGAGGGTCAGACTTACCTACCAACCGACCGACCGACGGACAGGTGCAAATCAATATACAACCGCTTCTACGAACGAGGAGGATAATAGTTATTTAAAGAATCATTTGTCCTGCAATCATTTGTTCACAATGGAAGACAGGTTTAAACTGTAGAAGCATACTTGTGCTCACTGTCCTAGATTTAAATTGCACTTAAACTTATGTATAAGAATTGAGATGATATGCTGTGGTATTTTAAGTTCCCATAGATGTGACCCATAGTTGTAGTATTATACGTCGAAATGCGTCGGTGGTTTCAAATAACAATTGATATCCGTTCATTAACCACAACAATACTAACTTAATTAAAGTTCTTTAACACCTTTTGTGATGATAGTTAAAAAGTTGCATGGCTTCCGTAATGAAATTCATAAGGTGACAGTTGGTTAAACACGCATGCAGATACACCATATTTATTTTTTATGCAAAGAACAGGGACAAAAATGAAGTAAACATAATGTTGTAGTAAATTAATTAAACAAAGTGTATATATATATATGCACTTTGCACTATTGTCTCCGATCATGAACTTAAACTGAAACGCCTAAAAGAGCTTGAAAAATCACTTTTACACAGAGAAAACCCTTAATCTGTTATTAAACAAGGTATCCAAAAAGCTCTTTCGGTTCCGTGTGAAATTGTATTAACAAAAAAACCTGCGAAAAATACATATGTTGTACCATTCCTTTCAACATATAATCCTAAAAATAAAGAAGTTTTCGGTGTACTGAAAAATAATATTGACATTTTAAAAACTAACCCAAGTATGAACCAAATTTTACAAAACGCAAAAAAAATAAAGTGTAAAAAACAATCACCTAATTTAAAGCAGTTACTCACAAAATCTAATTTTAACACAGTCCAGCCCACTGTGAAAAAATGTAACGATCCAAGATGCTGCATGTGTGGTTATATTATAGAAGGCGACAACTTTAATTTTAATGGTACAATATTTAAAATAAAAACAGAAATGTCATGCAATGTTAATAATTTTATCTATGACTTAGTATGCAGTGGTTGCAATAAATATTACATTGGACAAACTGGAGATAAACTACGTAATTGACGAACAACAAATGCGTGATCCCTCAACAAGACAAATACCGTTAAGCAAACATCTTGATGAATGTTCTAAAATGGAACCTTAATTTAAAATATTTCCATTTTATAAGTTATATTCGAACTATATTTCAGCTAGGTTATCAAAAGAACAAATTTTTATTGATTTATTTAAACCCCCGTTAAATTCATTGTTATAATTTGACGTTTGACGTCATAATATAAGTAACGTCATTTGATTCGTTACTTTGACAATTTGACGTTATTGTGTACATTGTATAATTATGCCCTGATGAGCTGTTCGAAACCGGTCGGCATATTTAAATACATTTTTTTTCTTATACCCATGCGACGTGTTTTTACTTTTTCNTTACCCATATAAAAAGTAGCTTAATATTTGAGAGCGTCAACAAGTTGGACTATTTTGCTTGATACCCGAAGCGACACACGATATTTTACACGATACACGAGATATTTACCACGATATATCGCCTTTTGGGCAACCTACGCAAGGGCGATCAATAGAACATTCCATGGCAGTAACTCCAGTATTATTAATTGGTGTAAGCGTTTGACATCCGGCCTTGTGGACTTTGTTAAATTGCAGGACCGGACTGGGAAATCAAGCCAAATGTCAAAAGGCTTTCGATCTCCAAAATGTATCAACTTTGTCCGAAAACATTTATCCGAAATACTGTGAATTTAAAATACTGGTGATGTTTTTCTTTCACGTAAGCAACTTTTCCTCTTTTTAAAAGCCAAATTCATTCATAAAAATATCAAAAATGTGAACATATTAACTCACTGGCCCTTCGTTTTATGAATACTTTTTTCTACCATTTATTGTTGTTCTGGGATCAAATTAGAATTATGGCGCCGTTGTCGCCTAACTGTCCTTTGGCGACTCGTGTTTTCGTTTCCGACTCGAGTCGAGTATTTTCAATTATTTACTTCATTCATTCGTTATATTTAAACGCATGCTGTTACTGTATATATAGACTCAGCATAGGACTGTTCATCAAACGAATCGGAGGTTTGTATTTTCCTGCAAGAAATCAGTAAGAAACTTTCACTTATTTTGACTGCAATTTCTGAATTATCTGCAACTGTAAAACAAAATTCATTACAAAATACAAAAAATGAGGTAGTGGTGTCGGAAATCATAACAGCCGTAGCAGACATTGTACAAAATATTCCAAGAAAACAGGAGCAATCACAGGTAACCGGGGATTGCAGTGTCTTTGAGCAGGAAGCATTGAAAATAAAAGAGAAGTTAGCAAACACATGGAACACTAAATTAGAATTGGCGAATGACTAAATATAAAGGACATTACGAAGTATATTCAAAATGGATAAATACAAAATCAATTATAATTCCAAAATATCTCCAAAAGAAAGAAATACCAAACGAAAATATCAATGAAAAGGTTGTACGAGATAGATCAGTCATGAACGATTTTAAGATGCAGATCAAACTTCAAGCATTGAGAACTTCGGCGAACGTTGAAAAATATAAGAATATTGACGAAGAAATGATTAAAATTATACAATCAAAGTGCGAGGGAAAAACATAGTTGCAATAATGTAACTCTGGACTCCGTTAACACTACGTCGGACGTAGGACGAAGACAGTTATGTTTATCACAACTAGAAAAACAGCAAAATTTCTGATGGATCTGTGGCGAAAACAAACTCAACAAAACGAGGAAATTTCAACCAAAAGATCGGAAAATAATGCTAAATGACTAAAACAGTATGAAGAGGATTTCATAAAAGACCATGCAAATAAAAATCCGTTTTTCAAAATTCAAGGCCAGGTAGAACGACGAAGAACTTACGCTTCTGTAGTTCAAACAACCAGAAAACCAAAGGTCTGAATATTCCTACGAGTCAAGACACCAAAACGAGACGCGAAGAATTAACGAAAATAACACCTACAAAAGGTACGCTTTCACAGATCGAAGAAGTAACGGAAGACCGCAACCAATCAGCAATTATAACAATTAACACTACCAGAAACAACACCACCATTCGCCATTTGAAAGAGGGATATACCATAGGCCTTACAACAACGACAGAAGAAGAAATTACAACGGGAGAAATAACAATATTAACAACTCTATCGATCCAAATACTGACACAACGCAAGAAGATACAACAATTGATATTTTAGACGGGGGAGCGGGGTGGAACAGTCCAACATAAATATAGAAGGTAACCTAGCTGAAATATCTAAACATCATNGAGCACAATGTCCCGGAATTGGTCTGAAAAATTATGGCATGTATGGACAAGGTCTACTCCTTAAAGAATAATTGTGGTTGTTTAATACATGCTCCACTTAAAACACACAAGTCTTACAATAGTTTACGTTCGGTGAAACACTTATTCTATGTTAATAATCGTAAGTACACAGGGCAACACGTGCTTCAGCAATGATTGAAGTAAACGAAATAGGCCTGCAAAAGAAATTCGTATTTCATTTACTAACACACCTTTCTGCCGAGAACACCCAACGAGTCAACAAGAATAAATGTTAAAGAACTTACTTTTGGTAGCCAATATCATTACTTTTTTAAAAACAATTCTTCTTCCACATTTTAACGAATGTCCTCGCAACGCTCAGCTACATCATGTACAAATCGTGGCGCACGAGGAACTTCGACCACGAGGTTGTGTGCTTCCGGTTAAAGTGTCGTCGTTGGTATTAGTATAATCAACCAAATCTATGAAATTTTAGACTTTTCAATAAATGGTCAACTAAAAATAACTCAACTTTTCAAATTATTATGCTTTTTTAGTAACATATCAATCATTATTATTCCCGCTGGCGTTTTGGTATCCCATATGAATTAAGTTGTCACGTTGTTTCATTTGGTCCCTAAAAGAAACGGATTCCTAAATACGCTCGTTTTACATCCTTGATATATGCGGATCTTCTGTCAGTTTAACGCAGCGGTTGGTACCCCTACTGCTCACCTCTTCGACTCGGCGCATGTGATTTTGGTTTGCATTCACCATACCGTACAGATGCGATTTTCTCCGGGTACTATACGACTTCCCACCGAAGCACAATAAAGACCACATAAACAGTAAAATTACATAAATATCTTTCAGTAAAATTAAATAGCTGGAGCGTGCAGCTACAATTCATCCTTCGTCCCAAATTTAGTGAGTCTGGTGAGTTTATTAGGTAGTAGTGCTGGGACACCACCTTGGTCCTCACATAATGAAACATCAGGCACGGAAGGACCTCATAAGATTCATGTTAGTCTGATAAATGGTCTGTTTCGAAGCGAAGTGGAGACAATTTTCACAAATTTAAGAGAGTGTATGTATGTGTGTGCGTACGCGCGCTTATGTGTGAAATATGACGTGTTATTTACAGCTCCACACCGAGTCTTCACGACAACATTATGTACATACCTGCCCCTGTGACCTTTCAGGAGAAAACATTTCATTTTGAGCCAAAGTAGGTAAAATTTACCCCGGCTGCCCGGGTATTCGCCAAGGAAATAATTTTGATCCAAATAGACCAGTGCGCGGTGGCAAATATGTGTCGTGTTTTGAGAAAACTGGGCATAATGCTTGTGCGTAAATTGTCATCCCAGATTAGCCTGTGCAGTCAGGGACGACAATTTCCGCTTTTATGGAATTTTTCGTTTAAATAATGTCTCTTCTTAGCGAAAATCCAGTTTAGGCGGAAAGTGTCGTCCCGGATTAGCCTGTGCGGACTGCACAGGCTAATCTGGAATGACACTTTACGCACATGCATTTTGTCCAGTTTTCTCAGAACACGCCGCATATGAGACCTTGATGTGTACTGGTAGAGTACGTGCGCTTGTGAGCGTGTGTTCCTTTATTCAGCTCTTTAATTCGGCGTAGCTGTTTTATCCAGCTGTTCACCTTAAATGACCTTTAAATAACGCCAGCAGACCCGAATGAATACACTCCATTCATTCCATTGGCTGATTTGAGCATAATTCTCCGGAACAGTGGCAACATCACCGCGTCTTTGTAGTATACGATGTTAAACTAATCATATGGAAATGCGGACAACTTTCTGCATGTTTATTTTTGCCCAGTTACAATTAAGCATTACCGGTAAATTCCATACCCAAGACTTTCAGGGTCAGTGCTGGGTCAGTTTATCGTCAGGGGAAGACGGAATGTATGTTGATAACACAGTATTTCTTTCAAGATATCAAATAACACGAATTTTAGGGAAAGAAATGAATGAAAATCGATCGGTAAATGCCATTTGTCTTGCATTGTGTCCGAATATGCCATAAGACCATTTTTCGCATGACGCGGATGTTACAGTGTTATTTGAATGTGTGGAAAGAAAACTGTGTCTTATTAATCAAATATCAAATGTTTCGATGACAAAGAAATAAATTTATAATAAGCCACGTGAGGACACATATGATGTGATCACATGTACATTTTTGTAGTAAAATGTGTATCTACGAACACTATTATTATATGTGGTTTAATATACGTGCACTTCATGACAAACTTTTCATGCGGTGGATATGCGACTTTAAAGTGAAAAAAAGAAAACAACAATACTTAAACCTTTGTTTTTAATTTAATAACTAAGAAAAGGAAATGTTCTACCTTTATTCCAAAGTCAGAATATACGCCGAATATTTTTTTAAAGATAGTTTTTGGTATACATGTATCTCTTTGCAGATTAGGAAAAAAACAAACAAATGTATGTTATCAATAACATCGCAAAACATGTAAGATAGGTTATGTTGTTTAATGACAGAATTCTTACAAATCCCTGTGCAACATTATATCTTTAATTATGAATATCATCCTACGAATATGATCAGGTGTAGCAAAAATGATCGAAAACTAAACATGGAGTATCAAACAAAACAAGGTTGGGCCGGGTAAGTGTAAACATGGTAAACCAAAAGCTGTTTACGCCGTATTATGTTCACGCATTACGCGCGGTTTTGATTTTTTTTTGTATCAGTATCCAAATGTCATAAATAGTTTCACCTGTACTTTTCAAATCTTAAAAAACTGAGATTCAAACAGCGTAGCATAACGTAGGGACACTTATCACATCGCATCTAAGTCTGAAATGTCATAGAAAAAAAACTTAACATGTCTATCTATCTCTGTTTACTGCAAACCTCTCTTTCGAGTATTACTGACAGGGAAAAGGGGCGCGTCAGGAACATAAGTGAGAGTGAAAAGCAAAAAGGACCCAACAAAGGATATTGTTGGGTAGTGAGACTAAAAGCTTGAAATCTCCAGAAGAATGGAGAGAAATAGAACCTGTGTGACCAAGCGTGTCGTTAGTGAGGGATTTCAAGACAATAAGTTTAATAGTGCAATCTTCAAGAATCCTCTTCTCTGAAACCGCAAGATTTAGAGGTTATTAATTGTAAAGGTAACAAATATTGTATAGTTGTCCTTTGCAACGTTTGTTAAAATCATGCCACAGGCCCGGGGTCATCACTGGCAACGCCTCAGATGTCACGTGATCTATATTCACATGTAAAACAAAAGATCTTCATGTTCGTCTCAAAAACGACATGGTACAATAATGTAATATTTGACATGTAATTTATTTTAGTAGGCCTCTTCTATGTTTGTTCAAATCCTGCAAATGGGGTAAAACTGGACTTTTCTTCTATCAAATTAAAATGTAAGGAGGTATAGTATTTGTGTATGTACGTACTTGGTACATTTTTGTACGATTTTATCTCAATTATGCCAGTGATTTTCTCTTTAAAATAATAGAAAATAATACGCCTTTATTTTTAATTTATTTCAAACCCAAATACATATTACATGGCATTTACCGAAACTGAACAAAGTGTACCCCATATAATAAGATTTAAACACATGCAAGAATTTCAGGATACGATAAATCATTAACATTATTCATTTTTTTTTTAAATACAACGTGTTTGTACTCAAATATATATTATTTGTGTAATTCAAACTCAAGATAATGTCGTTACAACTCCAAGCCAGAACCATAATTGATTCTCGAATGGAGATCGACATAAAAACAACACACATAGCATAGCATTCCACACACAATGAGCATTCTTCATTAATTGCTTGATTTTTGATTGCATGCTTCTGTTCACTTTTCAGTCAAAATATTCCAAATATATTTAAAATATCTATTTTCATGCATGTCACATTAAGATGCCTCAAAATATATTTCATTCATTGTGGTGTTTCGTTGGATAAATATGCTCAATCGTTAGTCATGCGCATGTCGAAAAAAAGTGTTTATTTACTTCCGGGAGAATGAGACAAAAATTATTCGATACTCGAAATTTTCTTATAAATGCATAATACAAAGGTAAATATTGTTACTGATAATATATGTCTGATCAGGGTTGGATTTAGTTCAATTATTATATATCTCTAATGGTTTAATGAATGATATAACACTGATTAACAGTGACTGAAGCTGTTACAAGTTAGGAGAACTTTTAACTTCTAAACTAAATTTTCTAAAAGAGTCAAGTTAGTTTTACAAATACCCTGCTGAATAATATTTGATAACTCAAAGGCTGCTGATTTGTAAAGAATTTCCTGTGTGTTATTCTGGCGTTTGGTGTCTTGTGATATAAAAGGATAAGACAATTGTGCGCTAGTCCGCTTGCTATCACTATCAGGGCGGGTGCTCTTCCAACTGCGCCAACCTTATCGTCTACTGAATGTAATAAGTAGGGTAACTGACATTTTGTAAATTGTTCAGGAATGCATATTTTCTGATATTTTCCGAAATACAGTAAGAGCACTTACGTTATTTTTTGCATTCAAAATATTTCAGTGTTGAAATTAACGCAACTGCTCATTTCTTAATTATTCATTGTTTTAAAAAAGATATCTCAATTTGGAGTTTTGTTNAACCTGTCATGCTGTCGTCCTTGCGCATAAAGGCGTGGATGCTAAACAGCTGGGCAAAGGGTTTGTTCACAACGTTGAATGTTCCATCCAGAAACCATCGTTTGGCCTTCTGCAGATGTCCTAACTGGTTGGAGGTGGCGAATAGCAAATGGCGTTGTTCATCTACACGGACATCACCAACAAGAAATTCTTCTTTCAGGAATTCTGTGTTAACCTGCAAAGACATATTTAACACTACTGACCACCACTTTTTAATGTATTATTTTATGTTATTAATGTTATTATTTTAAGATTTATAGACTCCGATCATTATAACCCATTTAGTCACCTATTATGATCCTTAAGTGAGAAGTGTAACAAATGTTTATGCTGATTTCGCTTCGTTCATTCATTCTAATATTCATTTCACCTACCTCAAAATCCAAGGAGTCTGGTTCCTTTGGTCTATGTTGTGCTCTGGCTCTGTTGACGTTACGCGTCAGATTTGAGGGTTTGGGTAGATTGAAATCACCCTGTTGGAAAACGTCCTGCATCAAACCTTCCACTATGTTACCGGCGGGCTGGTGTACATCTCGGACAGCTTCTCTACGTATCTTCAAATCAAACACAACTTAAGGCCATGCAAACTGCAAGTGTAGGTACTCAGTTGGTGTTATATTATCTCATGTAAGATATAAGTGTTAATTCCAGTTTGCACAAAAGATAACATTTGAGATACAATAAAACTTACATCTCTATTCAGTGTCACCCTCTTGCTTGCGAGTCCATCTGCCGGATGGCAGTGCTTCACGGTTCCTGCAGTGAAGATATCGCCCTGCTGATTAACACTGGCATAACACCTCAAGTTCTGGCGTCGAACAGAACACCTCCATTGAACGCTCCTGGCAGTAGGTTTCTGCTTCTGGACGTATGTGTAACCATCAGAAGATACCAACTTCTCCTTTCGACGCTCAGTGCCCTCTTCCACGACCTCATACCTAATCTCTCCGTCTTCTATGATGGTATCTGTCAGAGGTGCATTGGGTAGTGGGTCTTCTACAATGACCTGCACATGGGTTGGTCCATCTCGACTGAGGTCGAAGTAAGCGGGGGCGTTGTCAGGCTCATTCTCGGTGTTGGTGTTCTCGGTGTTGTCATAGGTGTCGTCCGGCTCAGCCCCTGTTGTGTCCGCTGCAGTGGTATCAGTGGAGGTTGAAGTACCAAGGCTGAACTCCAAGTTGAATGTAATACTTGGTAGTGGCGGGAGTTCTTCACTGGCATCTATCATGGTTGAGTGGGCAACACCTGCCATCTGTTCAGGCTGTTGAGCAGCCCCGCTGTCTTCCATCTCATCCTCCTTACATGCGCAGCACGTGAAGATGAGCTCTTTCTTGCCTCTCATGGCCTGGTTGTAATGTCTCTTGGTAATACCTGTATTACAAAATTATATTTTTGTTCACCTGATATTTTAATTATTATTTTTATTTAACTGCCTGTAAACATGAGTTTTTCTTAAACAAAAATAATTATTTGAATTGTTATTATCCATTTAGTTGTTGGATTTTCTCTCATAGAAGGATTAGTGATAAAAGTTGCGTTTAGTAATGTTGTGTATTGAAACAATTCAAGTCCACTTCAATCATACAGTATGTTAACTCATTCCATACTACAGCCTTATCTCTAGGTAACTCCTATCAGTAATAATCTTATCTACACCTAGATAATCAGGACCCTCATCAGCTCTGAAAGCCTGACAGATTATCTGTTTATTGTTACTTTTAGAGGTGTGAAAAGGGATATGGTGTTTTAAGTTGTTGTTACTTTGTTGACTGTTGTGACAAATATTTTATTATCATATTTCCCATTTAAAAAAATTTAGTCTTCAAAATCTTGCATAACTTATCAAATAAAAAACATTGCATTAATGTATCCAATACCATAAATATTTATTTAAACACTTTTTACAAATATAAACTGTTTTATTGAATACAGACAATCATAAATAAAACCAAACACATACTTTATTATTTAATGACAAATAGACAATAATAAGATATTGTTAATAATAAAAAACATCAATTGATAAAAAGCACAGTTCTGTCTCAATTGCAAGTAATTTTATGACAGACAAATAAATTCCGAGAATATCTTAATATGCTTTGATTATAACTTTATAAATTTTAAACAGAATACAACTATCCTCAGAAAACAGATATTCGTAATAAATAAATCCTTAACAGCTACAGAGCATTTTTTTATTGGGAATAAGACAACAAACTGGGAATGGGCTTCATGATTTTGGTGATGTTTTCAATCAAAACTATACATTTCATAATCTGATTGTATTTGTTTACTATTTGTTCTATATTTCAAGCTTAATAAGCAATTTTCTATGACTTTTTATTAAAATCAACAATGATAATAACAAACATGTTATGGAATAATAGTAACAACAAAATGAGAAAATATCTGGGGATGAATTGTCCAGGGAGCAGGGGTGAATTGTCTAGGGGGTGAGTTGTCTCCTGGGGGTGAATTGTCTTGGGGGTGAATTGTCTCGCTTCCCTTGCTATCACTATCAGGGCGGGTGCTCTTCCAACTGCGCCAACCTTAAATATTCGCCACATGACTTCTTCCCTTTTGTGACAAAGTCCACCCTCACTTGAATATTATTTCATCCTCAAAGTCAGGGTTTTATATAACCACCATGGCAACTGCTTCATATTTGCCAAACAAAATAATTAACACTTATACTCAAACCTGGTAGAGTCGCTGGCTGGGTAAAGTCGCGGTATTTTATAAGCACCCTCTGGATTTAGTTTTTTAGCAAACCTGCATGACCTACTTTTGAATTCTGCATGAAACATCCCTTGCTGCCAATATTAATTGTTTATTTTGTGATCAAATGTCTTAAAACACGGACTCCAACAATATTTGAAATTTTCTTGAAAATAACTGTGGATTTATCTCATTTGGTGGCTTAAATTCAATATATTTAAATAGTAATATACCATTTTGATTGTTACTTTGAATGGTAAGTCCGATTTTTGTTCATTCATGTTAAGTTTAATATTAGTGCTGTTAAACCTAATTACCGTGAATCAACCCGCAGTGTTCTACCATGGATGCGCCCTTGCGTCATTGGTGCAAAAAAAAAGATTTGTCCCCATCCGTTTTCCGTATATGGGTCCGCGGGCGCACAAGAATTAAGGATAAAAACTACAGTACAGTCCTCGCGTTTTCCCAAAAAAACGCGCTCCCTCCGCGTTTTTTTTCTGCTAGCGAGTGCTTCCGCGGAGGTGGAAAGCAAGGTGAACTCGCTAAAACGCTCGGCGTTCCGCAGAGTTTGCTAATACCCGCGGCGTGTTTTACTGTAGCCTAGTCGGAAAATGCAGACAATTTCCGTCCTTTTCGGGGACCGCCGCCCAACACTGCGGTAGCAGTGTGCTACTGGGCATGCCAAAAAAATANAAAGTTTCATTGAATTCCGGTCATTAGTTGCTGAGAAATAGCCCCGACAAAAATCCGGACGGACGCACGGACAGACAAAGCAGCGACTATATGCTCCCCCCAAAAACATTTGGGGGAGCATTAAAACCAACATACCAAAACCCACAAAAATCCAACATACCAAAACTCACAGAAAAAACAACTTACCAAAACCCACATATAATTATGTACCAAGTGAGTTTTTTCTGTGTTTTACACAGTTTTAACCAAGTCGGTAAGTGAAAAAGACCCACTTGAACTGCCAATACTGATTGGTTAAACACGGATAAAACCCGTGTTTAACTCAAGTTTTACACACTTATTTGGGAAGGGTAAATAAACATGTGTAAAAATAGTTTGTCAAAGAAAATGAAAGGTATTAATTTCTTTGTGGTTTTATTCCATTTATTTTACACGAAGTATATAACGTTGATGAAGTATATGTCATTAACAAATATAAATCAGTTTATTTATTGTGCATGCGGCATTTACATATAACCAGACAGTAATGCATTCTCAAATGTATATGTAGGTTTTTAACTTATATTGCACCAGTGTANTTTTTTTGCTTACATTAAAGAAATCTAGTTAATGTTCAAAGTGCATAATTCAGTCAAGGCAGATAAAAATCAGCTCAAATTTAAAGGTGAACAGTTAAACCTTTTATGTTTTTGTATCTGCTTCATATTCCTTAGTCCAATCAATCTGTTAAAAAAAGGCATATTAATTAATATTTGCAGTATACTGTTGAAGAGAAATATTAAGATAATATTAATGCATACAACTTAACCATCATATATTCAGTAGTTCATACAGTACTACAATTGTTCAAATATATTTTATTGGATTGCTATGGTGCTATGTATGTTTTTGTTCCTTGCAAAATATTGATGCATTGTTTAATATTTGCTTCTTCTATTATATTTAACCAGGTTTTCCGAAGGAAAAAACTGGTTATTAGATTGGCAATTGGGGCGGGATGGCGGGCGGGCGGAACAAGCTTATCCGGGCCATAACTATGTCGTTCATTGTCAGATTTAAAAATCATTTGGCACATTTGNGAGCACATGCATTAAGTCCCATTTTCCCAGAGCCAGACTCAAATGTTACAGCAATGACCGGAGCCTTTTGGAACTAGGCCAAGCTTTCATGAGAACACGTTTTATGTGCAATATAAACAACTACCCGTAGGTAAAGATTTCATTAGAAAAACACAATAAATAACACAACACAAGTGTAGTTCGAAGTTTAATAATTATCTAAGGTTTTGGGTAACAAAAAGAAAGTTTGTTGCGGGACAGCAATGGTTATTTTTACTGGCAATATCAAAGGAAATCTATTATCCGTTATCAGGAATAGTTTATTATATTTTATCTCTCATGAGTGTAATGCACATTTTACTGCCTACACTTAATAAGTAAATGAAATTATAATTACAAAATATCACAAATGTATCAGAAAGCATAACAATAATTTGAGCCATTGTAGATTCAAAGTAATCACAAATTGGTCAGAAAACCTAACAATAATTTGAGTCATTGTAGATTCAAAGTAATCACAAATTGGTCAGAAAACCTAACAATAATTTGAGCCATTGTAGATTCAAAGTAATCACAAATTGGTCAGAAAACCTAACAATAATTTTTGCCATTGTAGATTCAAAGCAATCAAACTGAACCAAACTTTTGATCTTCTTTTGCAACCTTCAAGTTCTGAGTATATAATGGGAGGGTTCTGAGTATTTTTTCATGAGCACCCTATTTTTTAAATAAACAAATACATGACCACATCAACAAGTCTAAGTAAATATGTTTTGCATGCAATCAAGAAAATTTGAGCAATACCAGGTGTTATTCAGTACCTGTACATGTTTTGAGGTATACATTTAAGGTAAGTTACTTAACTACTCATCCACTAATTGTATGTTACAAAAAAGAGTTTTGTTTTTAATAGTTTAGACATATGCAATTAATAGACAGAAAGAGAATAAAATTATACAATAATCAAATATCGAAAACTTCCATTTATTACAGGAAATGAAAACTGAAACAATAACAGAATTAAATGTTTGGTTTGAAATTCAACCAACTATTGGTACATTATTTAAATGGGATATTGACATTAAAAAATAGTTTAAATATTACCCTTAAATAGAACTGAATTTGGAAACTAGAATATTTAAATCAGAAATCATAGTACTACAAATATAACAAGAATTCATTTAACTACATGATTCATGCAAGACAAACTTTGATTAGCAGGTAAATGTAAGCAAAAACAAGCAAACAATAACATATCCTATAAGAAAAAAACACAACAGAAATAGCATCGACATATGATTACATATTGGTAGGAGAATGGGTGGTAAAAGCAGAAGGTACTAACTGTGATTGAAATCATTTACCACCTTCTGCTTGTAAACCCTTACAAATATGTTATTCAGCATGGCTGACATGGAAACGAAACGAAGTAAAAGTTGAATGCAGTAAATGTGAACATTGATATATTTTATTTACAAACTGTATCAGCCATTCCATATTGCAATTGGTGCTGATAAATTATACTGGACATTTTATTGTCTTATATATCAAAATAGATCTACTGGTCAGATCAAACCAACAACTAGCTCTTTCAGTGCTGGAACCGAATTTTGAAGGCCTTTGCAAACAGTTTGGATCCAGATGGACGCCACAGAACGTGGCGTCTCATCAGGATTCAAACTGTTTGCTATTCTGATGAAAATGCTAATTTTAGAAATTCAGCAGACAACATTTTAGCAGACGACAAATTTCCCAGCATGCAAAGGGTTAGAAATGTGTCACAGACAGTGATGCCCCCACAACACATGTTTGGACATACACAAATCTACTATATATTCTACAGTAGACAAAAAGCCGTAATTAATCCAAAACTGGTTGATTAGAAAAAAATGCTGACTTTATAATCATCTACACAATACGATTATCCAACTGTAAAAGTTTGAGTATGATTAACTGAGTTGTTAAATAAGAGTTGAAAACAACACAAAATTTCGGGATTATATAATTTATAGAAGAAAAAA
The DNA here is from genome assembly GCA_007657795.1 of Dreissena rostriformis. Taxonomy (NCBI): domain Eukaryota; kingdom Metazoa; phylum Mollusca; class Bivalvia; order Myida; family Dreissenidae; genus Dreissena; species Dreissena rostriformis. The sequence goes on along the minus strand of VMBQ01001083.1, from coordinate 163,712 downwards.
AACAAACATTATGGCCATTATTCTGCCAAACCTCGCCACAGCCAGAACTCCTGTAGTTACAATTATCTAGACATAAAGGTCATTAAACAGAAATAACTAAGGTTAGATTCTGCACCCATTGATTAAAAAGGACTTAAAAACATAAGCTTCAGGTGACTATAATATATTCTATAATGGAAAAACAGACAAAGATAAAATATCATTGTAGAAGTTACTCAGCAAATGGAAGCAGTTAAGTATGAAACAATTTATTAAAGTGACTCTGATTAAATAAGTAACTAAAGTATAACAGTAAAATGTATTTCATATTATCAAATGTAAAACAAGAAAAATTCATGTAACATATTTATGTATTTAACGTTGTTTTTTTTCTCAAAAGAATTGATCAGTAATTACATGTAATTGTCACTCAATAATTTTGGAGACCAATGATTGGTTTATATTTCAGTTGAAAATGATTTTACATGCTTGTGTTGTCGGACTAAAGAGCTCAACTGAATTCCTTCAAACTCTTGGACAATCTCAGGAAAACTGAGAGGCAGAGCAGCAGTCAATTTTTGTCTATTGCTTGGTTAGTTGATTTTTGTATATAGCTTGGTTAATTGATTTTTGTATATTGCTTTGTTAATATTTTTTGTTTATTGCTTGGTTAATTGATTGATTGTTGAAAACAACACAAAAAATTAATTTTTAATTGGTTAATTGTTTTTCGTCTATTGCGTGGTGAATTGATTTAAAAGTAATTAGAAGTTTAATACTTTAACACCAGGCTTTATCAATTTATGAAGTGTTTCTGCTAAAGTTGAAATACTTTGACTTATTAATATTAAATTAGGTCATAATAGCTCAGCAAAAGCAAAAAAAAATAAAAAATTGAATCATAACAGTATTTTAAATTCAAAGATAATGAAGCCTGAAGTGTTATAATAACTTCATCTTACATAGGAAAATGTAATGCCGAATCAATTTACGCAGTTCTACTGAAATCAACAAAGTCCTCGCGTTCACCATCGTCACGACGCTGCCTTGGACGTTTGCCATCATTGTGCCGACTGTTCCTATCTCTAGTAGGGTCACTGTGCTTGGAGTGATGGCGTTTTGGAATCTGCTCCGTGAAGTAACCATACGCAGGATTGGGCGCTGCGAACATGATTTCTTGGAAGTGGCCGTCGTCTGATGAGCTTGGAGAACGTTGCGCCAGTTTCCTTTTTTCAGCGGATTTCTTCTTGTGCATTCTGAAAAAAATAGGAAAAGTTTAACACAGAATACAATAATTTGTTAAAATTTGTCTGCTCACTTCTGAATGAAAACAAGTGCAAGTATCTTTTAAGTAGAGCAATGAATTACATTTCTCATAAATTGTACACATATCGCCATAAAGTGACCTTCAATATTCAACAATACAATTTTAATTATAAAATTTCACACCGTGAAAATAATGATCTTACATATTTCTGAAGACAAGGATTGCCACTACGATGACCAGCAATATGAAGATGAAGGTGGACACCCCGGCAGACAGACCAATCACAAGTGTGTCGTTGATCTCCTGAGCCGCAGCATTCGACGACGATTGAGTCGTCTGCATCGGACAATTTGCAGCTGAAGGGTAAGAAACACATTGTTATATGTAGTTTAAACCTTTTTATTTGAGCACGATTGCATTGAAAGCCTAAGGCTTATTAAACAAGGGCTGTTTGTAAAACATGCATGCCCCCTATATGGGCTATAAGTTGTAGTAGCAGCCATTGTGTGCATACGGTGGTGGTGGTGGTGGTGGTGGTGGTGGTGGTGGTGGTGGTGGTGGTGGTGGTGGTGGTGGTGGTGGTGGTGGTGGTGGTGGTGGTGGTGGTGGTGGTGGTGGTGGTGGTGGTGGTGGTGGTGGTGGTGGTGGTGGTGGTGGTGGTGGTGGTGGTGGTGGTGGTGGTGGTGGTGGTGGTGGTGGTGGTGGTGGTGGTGGTGGTGGTGGTGGTGGTGGTGGTGGTGGTGGTGGTGGTGGTGGTGGTGGTGGTGGTGGTGGTGGTGGTGGTGGTGGTGGTGGTGGTGGTGGTGGTGGTGGTGGTGGTGGTGGTGGTGGTGGTGGTGGTGGTGGTGGTGGTGGTGGTGGTGGTGGTGGTGGTGGTGGTGGTGGTGGTGGTGGTGGTGGTGGTGGTGGTGGTGGTGGTGGTGGTGGTGGTGGTGGTGGTGGTGGTGGTGGTGGTGGTGGTGGTGGTGGTGGTGGTGGTGGTGGTGGTGGTGGTGGTGGTGGTGGTGGTGGTGGTGGTGGTGGTGGTGGTGGTGGTGGTGGTGGTGGTGGTGGTGGTGGTGGTGGTGGTGGTGGTGGTGGTGGTGGTGGTGGTGGTGGTGGTGGTGGTGGTGGTGGTGGTGGTGGTGGTGGTGGTGGTGGTGGTGGTGGTGGTGGTGGTGCCTTAATTTCATTTTTGCCCGATGTTTATTTTTGCATTACAAAAATGCAGTTAGCCTAACATTTGGTAAATTTTAAATAAATTACAAGGGAGGCAACTGCTGAAATTTTACCTCCCCTGTCTTGCTTATATTTAAATTAATCAACAAAATTAAACATTAACACAATATTTAATATACAAAATATACAAAAAATCTCATATTCTGATAATATTTTTACTGATCCACTGTATTTCACTAAAAAAATGATGTTTCATTGAACTGATAATTATAGATTTAGGATTACAGACCAGTTGCTTCAGTACTATTGTTCAGAGTTTGCCCTGTTGGCCGCGTATGCATTCTTGAGTTATCATTCAAAAACCATTTTACTATTTCGGGTCACCGTGACCTTGACCTTTGACCAAGTGACCTCAAAATCAATAGGCCTCATCTGCGAGTCATGATCAATGTTCCTATGAAGTTTCATGATCCTAGGCCCAAGCGTTCTTGAGTTATCATCCGACAACCACCTGGTGGACGGACAGACAGACCGACCGACCGACCGACCGACAGACCGACATGTGCAAAGCAATATACCCCCTTTTCTTCGAAAGGGGGCATAAAAAACGGGTAGAATCTGTAATTGGTGTCTTTGGGGAAGACAGAAGGAACGCTCCTACAGTGGGGATTGAACCCGTGGCCTCCTGTTCGCTAGGCGGACACATTATTCAGAAAAGATTGTCATAGAAGAAACAAATTCTTCATAATGTTTGCAGACTATAATATGTTTTGAGAAGGCCGGAAAATGATATAATAAATGCCATACTTATTATATATTTATCTGACACACTTTTATTTGTTAACAATCTCAAAATATGAAACATTTCATGGGTCTAAACGGTTTTGTGTTTTACATTTACTCACATGATCATTAAAAAGCCTGGTTGTCACATTATATGCTGATTTAAAGGTCTGGGCAATGCTGAACTGTGAAGGATGTATTTATTTGTTGTACACATAATTGCACAGAAAATTAAACCATAATTATCTTAAATATTTAAAACATTAAAATTTAATTTACTTAATACAATTGTGTAATCTCAAATTAGATCTGCAGGTTAGTAACCTACACACGAAATGTCAGGGCTATACCTCCATCCAAACTAAAGTTATTGAGCAGAAACTGTTTACTATTTTAAGCAACAGCAACCTTGACCTTATCTGACATGCTTATATGTACTACCTAGCTAGGTCTACATGTAAGCAACTAACGCACACAATTTCACTACAATACCTCCATCAAAACAAAAGTTCTTGAGCGGAAACTTTTGTTCTATTTTAAGTATCAGTGACTTTGACCTTATCCTGACTGGCCCTAAATTCAAACCCAAGATAGTCTGCAGATAAGCTGCCAACACACACAATTTCATGTCAAAACCTTGTTTGAAACTAAAATTATTGAGCGGAAACTTTTTTTTCTATTTTTCCTAACAGTGACCTTGCACTTTCTTCTCTGTTAAATGCCTTATTCAAAAGATGAGTTAGCATGTTAGAGTTGAGCGGGGATTGAACCTTCGACCCCTGAGTTCTGGTACAAGTGTTTTGCCACCAGACAAGGGGACTGCTCCAAACAGCACACTTACAAACATGGTAGATCATTTGCTGTGTGTAGACATCGCAAATGTAGCAGGGGCTGCTTATCTTCACTTCAAGAGGTTTGTAGCAGACACCGTCCACATAGCAGCTTGCTGTCTGTAAAAGAAAGTAAACCATACATGCTTTTATATGTTAAGGATACGAGTAAAGATAATTTTCCTATTTCTGAGCTATCTGAGTACTTGTAATCTAATTTAGACATAAAACGGACAAAAAAACAGTCTGGGGCTGGACAAATATTGATCAAACAAGATGCTGGGTTCAATAAACACATATGTCCCCAAGTGGAAGCCTACTCAGTATTGATTTATTAACCCATTTGAATAAATTTAAGTCCAAATGAAGGTCAATTTCAAGGTCAAAATGAGGCCAGGTAATTTGGGTGTGGCGAGTGTTCATAGATAACATCCATACAGGTACCAAAGGTAGGTCAATATCAAGGTCAAAATGCTGCATTCAATAAACTTATATAATGAGCATGTATTGCGAGTGTTCATAGATAACATCCATACAGGTATCAAAGGTAGGTCAATATCAAGGTCAAAATGTCTAGTATCAAAGCTTTATGGGAAGAATTAATGATGTTAAAATCAACATTTTGGGTTAACCTCATACAGACAGACGGAAGGACAGATTGATGAAAGCACAGACGGAAAAACAGACAGGCCATTTGTTTTTTCCTTTCTGCATCTGACCATGCTGGAAGCATAAACAATTAACTTTAAAACAGGACTTGGTAGAATGCACAAACATTGTTTTAAGCTGTCCTTACGTATATACAGACTGCACCATCAATCTATCCTTATTGAACAGAATTTCCCATTAAGCTGTCCTGTATATAACAATGGCTCTATTGAGTTGTCATGGTATCTACAGTCTTTCCCTTTAAGTTGTCTTGCATGCACAGTCTGCCCCTTTAAGCTGTCTTGTATTTACCTCTTTCTTGCAAGTTCCCTCTTTAATGTTGTTCGCGTCCAGACGGCAATCAAAGCAGATAGGATTGTGTGCTATAAATAGCTGCTGGGCACTCTGACTTGTCACCTGACCATTGTTGCTAACGGAGACGAGGACAGCATGCATAGGTAGACCACCTGCCTGCGACATAGTGCATGTGACCTCCTCGGAACTCTGCCAGGTTGCAGGAACCTTGGTAATTGTGCTGTTGGTTTTGTTCACACCCTTTTCAGAAACCTAAGGTTATTAAGAAGAAAAAATTATTATCAAAGTGAGTTAATAACTATGCAGGAATTATTGTACAGTTATTGTCAGTGATATATTAAAATGTAATTCATTTATATATTCAAACAAGGTTGTCCTGGCATAGTGGATATGGTGTCCACCTAGAGACTGAGAGGTCAGTCTCCAGAACATAATACTACCATGAATCTACATGTACAGTCTCCAGAACATAATTCTACCATGAACGTACCTGTACAGTCTCCAGAACATAATACTACCATGAATCAACATGTACAGCCTCCAGAACATAATACTACCATGCATGTACCTGTACAGTCTCCAGAACATAATACTACCATGAATGTACCTGTACAGTCTCCAGATACTACCATGAATGTACCTGTACAGTCTCCAGATGACAGAAGGCTTCTTGCACGAAGCCTGATCCCAATACGGTGACCTTGGTGCACTGGTCCTTGAAGGTTGAGATGCACTGTGCATCATCTAGAAGGTTCAACTTAGGGGCCGCGTTAATGTCTACAGAGCAGTCGGCCCCAGAGAAGCCCGTGTCACATGTGCACGTCACTGAAACAGACACGTGTGAGCGCGTGAAACTGTAGCAGTTGTTAAGTATACGATTTTGATTATAACGTTTTATGTTTTCATTCAACACCATTATATGAACTAATGTTGTTCACTGCAAGGAACCAAGTCATTCTAAGCGCAACACCCATACAGACACATTTACTCCTATTTGTTTCTGTAACCCTTAGAAATGTGTCACTGATAGCCTCCCAACACAGTCATGTTTGGACACAGATTCCTTTACATATTTTACAACTTCCAAAAAGACAAAAGACCATAATTCTGGCAAAACTTGCGGCAGCCATAATTCCTTTCTTAACAATCTTCAACACATAAAGGTAATTCAGCATTAACTGTTTGAGCGCAATACACCAATAATCTGAATAAATGTGAGGTAATAATTAAGCCACGCTTGGGAAAACGGGGCTCAATGCATGTACGTAAAGTGTTGTCCCAGATTAGCCTATACAGTCTGCACAGGATAATCTGGGATGCCACTTTCTTCTTTTATTGTATTTTTCATTCAAATGAAATCTCTTCATTGCAAATCCAGTTTAAGCAGAAAGTGTCATTCCTGATTAGCATGTGCAGAATGCACAGGCTAATCTGGGAAGACACATAACAAATATGCATAAAGCCCCATTTTTCCAGAGCGCTGCTCGATTGTAAAACCATCATACAGTTTTGACACTGTCCGTGGCCAGAGCAGGAGTTGAGGCAGGCGACATCACGTATCTGGTTGACGATGGAGGAGTTGGTCTCCTGTATAGCCACGCTCTGACACTGTTTCATGAAGCCCTCAACAGCCGCCTGGATGAACGGGGTGGTCAGACTGTCTACGTACTGAAATCATAGCAAAGTAGTTTAACCCTTTAACTCGCAGTCTGTTCAGGTTTTATGCTGTTTGCTGCTCATCAGTACCTTAGGGTTGGAAATGACCCCTTTAAACTTGGAACTTGTAAGAAAGGTCTTACATTAAATTAGATTTTCTAAGGGATTACAAAAGTGTCAAAATGAGTATCTGAGTGTGAAATGGTTAAGAAACATTGTAGGATTTCCACAGGTGCAGGGAGCAGCAAATTTATGTCATATAAATACTGTAAACCAGTTTAAAATCTATAAATCTTAAAGTCTTACTATTCCAAAGCACTTGCATCCAGCTTTAAGGCGGTGAACAATTGCAGTTTTTATTATTTTTATGTTCAGGGTTGTGTTTTATTTATTGTCTGCATGAACTGTCCTGTAACATATGACACTACAATGATGACTTCAGTTTTGTCACAAACTTACTAAAAATAACATTGCATTACTTTGTAACAAGCATTGCAGGAATGCCAAGGGCTAAATCCAAGGGAACATAACTCAGGAACATGCACTGTGCGTGAAAAATGTCTCTTGCACATCTACACTTCTACTGGTAATGACATACTTTGAATTTCGATTCAATGCCTTGAAAAATGTAGAAGTTTGTGCTACAAACTCAAACAGTTTATGCTTCTGTCATAACAATAGCTAAGTTCAATGTCACATAACTCAGGGACATGTGGATCACTTGGCATTAAGAACGCATCTTGCACATCTACACTCCATGGTGATGACATTTTAAATTACAACTCGACCGCTTGAAAATGTTAACAAACATGGGAACATACCTCAGGAACATGTGAACACTTGGATTGAAAAAAATGTCTTGCACATCAATTCTACACTTCATGGTGATATCATATTTCAAGTTCTGATGCAATAGCCCTCAAAATATAGAAGAAGATTGCTCCACAAACTAACATTGTAGAACCTTTTTTGCAATGGCTAAGTTAAAGGGCACATAACACACAGGAACATGTGGATCACTTGGTATGGAAAGGAATCATATATGTGTCTTGTTCTGAGAAAACTGGGCATAATGCTTGTGCGTAAAGTGTAGTCCGCACAGGCTAATCTGGAATGACAATTTACGCACAAGCATTATGCCAAGTTTTCTCAGAACGCGACACATATTACAAGTTACAATTGATAAACTTTGTTTGCAAGGGTATAACAAGAATTTCTATCCTGACAATCATACCTTGATATCTTCGATGCAGTTTAAGACTTTGGCGTCAATGTCTCCCTGTGGAACAAGGCTGGCACACGCTGCAGCAAACCCTGCACCCGTCAACGCGTTGTAGCATGTTGTATTAGCCTGTTCAAGAGTGATTTTATTGGGCGTTGGGAATGTTCTAACCTGTTGGAAAGAGAAAAGGGGAATTAATTTATGGCAAAATCCAATTAATTTTCTTACAAAGCTTGTCGCAATAGTATTAGTTACACACCTTCTTGCTGACTCTGTGAAGTGTGATATACGGTCAGTAAATTAATATTGAAGGAGGGTAGCTAGAGACATTGTGCGGGGTAAGAAAGAAGCCATTTAACAAATTGAGCCTTGTTCTGGGAAAACTGGGCTTAATGCATATGCGTAAAGTGTTGTCCCAGATTAGCCTGTGTAGTGTGCACAGGCTATATAGGGACAAAACGTTCCACAAACACTAGATTTTCCTTTAAAAGAGACCTCTTCCAAAGATTTCATGGGTATAGGTCATATTCCCAAAATAGTGAGAAAAAGGGGCGGTATGAGTAGTTTGTTGGACATGTTTGCGGCTACAAAGAGACTGACAAACAGATGTCCATGGTTAATGCAGAATGCCCCCTTTTACTTTACTGCGGAGGCTATAAAACATTCAATTTGAGTATGTGACTATCATAGAAATACAACGTATGATGTAAAGCATACATTGTTGTTTAATTGGGATTGTTCCACAACTTAGAGAATTTTCATTTTATTTTTAGTTCTTCCACTTAACTTGTTACAGGTGCATATTTCATATGAAGTACATAGAGTATAAAGATACCTCAACTGGTGGCGCATCAACATCAATCCCAAGAGCTGCAAATGGGTCTCCCACGGCGCGCTTCTTACGATTGACTGCCACCACACGCTTCAGCGTCTTTGTTACATCGATTCCTAAACACAAACAAATCAGATTGCTATTTGCTATCTTGAAAATAATCAAGAAATTGTACATTGTTTTGCTTTATGCATATCAGCAGACTTTTCAATGAAATACACTGCCTTGTGCCATGAACTACCTTAGACATTTTTTAAAGGCACAGGTGCCACAACAAAACCCTACTATACGCAGAAGAGCACAAGCAAAGATGCTGATAAATATGATAATAAGTTTCACCACTCAAGCTGTTATGCTTTTGTGTATCATACATGAGATAAAAGTCCAACTAAAATTGGGTCATAGACACAACACATGTTTGGACACAGACAAATCCATGATATATTCTACAGGAAGATAAAGGGCTGTTATTCAACCAAAACTTGTCTCAGCCTTAATTCCCTTTTTAACAACCATCTCAACATTAAGGTCATTTAACAGTGAAAGTTTGAGTGAGATCAATCCAGTATTTAAAGAGGAGTTTGAAACACAAGCTTCGGGACATATGTATATATAGATGAATGGACAGACAGACGGATGAACGGACAAGTGCAATCCTTCATGCCTCCAACTCTGTGGTGTCATCTAGTTCTAAACAAGGGCCAAAGCTCCAGATATGATGGAGAATAAAATACCAAAATACTCCGGTTCACAAGTTCACATTCTGATAAATAACTATGTTTATACAGAGTTTCCCTCCACTAGTGGTTGAACTATTTGAGTCTTACTAAAAAATAAAAAGCAATGATAAGACAACGGCAAATCATGGTGGGCACCAAACTCCAAATGTTTGGGTGTTAAAAGACTAAAAATGCATATAATAATCCTGATATAATTGTATATAACATTCATGAAATTCCCAGGTTAATAGACCAAACCTGAACCAACATTTTCAACATGCACTGCTTTGTAATGAAAACTGACCTACCTTTCTGAAATTCGCAGATCTCCAGTAAATTGATAGGACTACATGAGCACTGTTGGTTCACATCGTTATACAAGCAGAAGCTGCCTATACTTGGGCGGCCGGGATTCGCATTTACACCCTCAAACAGGAAATCACTGACTGGCGACCTGTTTGGTAAAATGTCTCAGTGTATTAATATTATTATGATACATACTATAACATAGTTTTTGTTAACAGTTACATATTTTACTGGTAATTGCATTAAAGTAGCAGCAGTAAGGTTGTCTTGTGGACTTGGATATAACTGACTGCTATAACCTGTTAGGCAGAATGTTAAAGTCTATCACATTATTATAATGATACATATCATTCATGAAAATGTGCTAACGTTACACATTTTAAATGCATTAAAGTAGATATGATAAATTTGGGATTTGGAAATCGGTAAATGCTGACATGTTTCAAAGAATATCTCAGTGTAAGAATACTATACAGATAAATATCACCATACACTATAAGCAACTATTCCACAATTTAATTCCATGATTAAAGTTTTAACGATATCTTTGGGTTTTGGAAAACTCACTTGTGACATTTTGGCCACTTTCAACTTCATACCTGAAATTCTGCCCAATATAAGCCTCGCTCTTTGAAAAAGGTGTTTAAGGCATGTGTGTAAAGTGTCGTCCCAGTCCGCACACACTAATCAGGGAACACACTTTCTGCTTTTTATGATAGTTTTTGTTTAAAGAAAGTCTCTTCTTAGCAAAAATCCAGTTTTGAAGGAAAGAGTTGTCCCTGATTAGCCTGTGAGGACTGCACAGGCTAATCTGTAACAACACTTTACATGCATGCATTAAACCCTTTTTTCACAGAGCTCGGCTCATATATAGTCAAAGGAAGCAACTCTAAGATGACACTTGCATTTTACAAGTGCAAGTGATGTGTCACTTACTGCCACGCCTTATTGAACTTGTTCACATCTGTGTATGATTTTCCGTCCGGTCCTATCCAGTCATTTGTATTGCTTCCATCATAATTGCCACACAACCCTACAAACAGAGGCGGAACAAGTGAAAGTTATCATTATGTGACAAACTTTAATTTATGCCTAGCGTCTAGAAAAAAGGCCTTGGCAAACAGCGTAGACCCAGATGAGACGCCCCATGATGCGGCGTCTCATCAGGGTCTGCGCTGTTTGCTTAAAGAAATTTTTCTGTGAGAAATATTCTAAATACAGAAATAAATATACTAGACATTCCTAATTTTGGAAATAAATTGATCCAATTTAGAAGGAAGGAGGAGTCCACTAGTCATAAATGGGTTAATTATTTTCATTTAATTTTAATACAGTGCAATCGTAATTATGCAAATCTGAGTTTTGTACAAAATGAGGGCGTCTTTGATTGTTTGTATGCCAATTTGGCTGCCATTTGATTATTGCACAATAGGTTGTATCACTGTAGAATGTGCACCAACTTTTAAAATTTGGTGGTATAAAACTGCATGTAATACATGGAAAAATACGGTACACATACATTAACTGCTTACTTAAAGACGCAATACACAACATACACACTTACCTTCAGTTTTTCTCTTGTCGGCTGGGGATGGATAGACGAATATGTTGATGAATCCACCATAACTCTTCTTGACATTTACAACTGTACCATACGGCAGGTAGAGCTGTGGAAAGACCATCAAACAATTTGAGCCACGCAATGGGAAAACGGGGTTTAATGTATGTGCGTAAAGTGTCGTCCCAGATTAGCCTTAGCAGTCCTCACTGGCTGATCAGGGACAACACTTTCTGCTTTTATGCTTTTTTGCGTTAAAGGAAGTCTCTTCTTAGCCAAAATATCCAGTTTAGGCGGAATGCACAGGCTAATCTGGGAAGGTTGTATCTGCTTATGGCATAAGAAATAGCAAACATATAATTTAAAATAGCATCACAGTTGATAAATCAAGCATACAGAGATGCAGGTTTATAAAATTCAATAAATTATATAACTTATAAAATTTTTAGACATTAAAATTATAATACTATTATTGGTAAATAAATGTTATATATGTTATATATATAACAAACATTTAAATACAAGGATAGCACTAAAAAGGAAGTAAATCCTTAGATACTTCACTCACATGCATTAAGCACCATTTTTCCAGAGCAAGGCTCATCTATGATTGTGTTTTTTGGTATTATTCAACTTCCCAATCAAAAGATAGTTCCGATATGCAAGTGGTAAATTGCAATGTTTTAAAAGAGTATTTATAAACAATTGAATTGTACTGATACCTCCAGTATAAACCAACCACAAAAGCACAAATAAAATAAAACAACAATAGCTTCAACATCATTCTTTGACAATATTATGTATTTATCTTCAATAGTTCAATGGTTTGATACAAATAATGGGTCAAGGCACTCACATTTGTGTCCTGTCCATCATTAAACGAAATGATCCTCAGTCCATCTGATATGTCGCCGTTGTTCCAGATCTTGGGTTTTCGGTTCTCCACATCTTGCTTCCGATCGCCATCGTAGCACAGATTCTGAACATAGGTATCGTCGCCAACTCGTACACTGACTCCACAGTTACACGACGGTCCTTTTTTATCTTCTGTGCATGACTTATACATCACACGAACCTAAAATGTTTTTTTAGTCTCAAAAGTGTGAAGTTTATTGTTTTTCAAAAGAATTGCGTGAAAACAAATTTGTGAAAATGTTCATTGTCTGAGTGTTTGTTGAGCATTACATGCACCAGATTTTTTTCTTTCTAAAACTCAATATTATAAATTGATTTTGTTTTCTAAAAAGGTACTTCTTTAAATGTTTTTTTAATAATTATAATGAAATACGAACCACATCATGCAAAAATAGGTCTTATGTCATAGTCAGCCAACTTAGCTCAAACCCAGTCTGCCTATCCGCGCAGTCTGGTCAGGATGCTACCCTGTCGGCTACAAAGTCACGCAAGGTTTCGAGGTCTCATTCCCGGACAGCAAAGCTCCTGACCAGTTTGTGCAAATGTGCAGGCTGGTCTGAAGCTTCGCTGGCAGCAAATGGCATAAGACCCATTTTTGCATGATGTGGGTCATATAGTATTTATTAACAGTGACATTCTTTCCCTGAACAAACTTGGGTCCATTTCTATGCCTCAGGACCCCAACAATAAACAAGAGGGCCAAGATGGCCCTAAAGCGCTCACCTGTGAAATGAGCTTGCCCAGTGGCATGATTTGAATTATCTTTGTCACATATCAAATATCAAAGCTGCGTGCTTTGTGGTTAAAGATAAACAAGGTTTTTCAAGCTTTTTACCTGGTCCATGTTTTTCAACGGACCAGAACCACTTTTGAACTCAACCAACATATCATTAAGACAAACATTTTGACAAAGTTACATGAAGATTGGGCATAAAATGTGACTTCTAGAGTGTTAACAAGGTTTTTCATTTTTTTGACCTAGTGACCTAGTTTTTGATCCAGCATGACCCAGTTTCGAACTCCATCGAGGTATCATTGGGACAAATCTTATGACCAAGTTTCATGAAGATCGGACAAGAAATGTGGCCTCTAGAGTGTTTACAACCAAATGTTAACGGACGGACGGACGGACGGACAAAGACCGATCCCAAAAGCTCACCTGAGCAATCAGGTGAGCTAATAAAAACATATTATCTCAACGGAATGTAAAAAATTACCTCATAGTCCAGTTCAACATTCCTCACCAATGTAAATTCACCTTGCAGGAAATTGTTATAATAACTGAAAAAAATAAAATCTTTGTAAAAATAAAATGCAAGAAAACCATTTCTGGCTTCCAGAGTAAATATTCTGAAACTATTGACTGGTTTATAGAGGGTGTAAGTTCTGCTGAAACAAGTGCTTTGTCAGAAAAGTGATAATATAAAAATATTATGCCAATGGAAAAGTACATTTTAGTAATATTTCATGCTTAAAAATGGCTTACTTTAAGGGCACATAACTCTGAAATATGTGGATCACTGCGCAAGAAAATGATGTCATACAAAATCCTCCTTATTTCACCTATTTCAAATCTGTTATTTAAAATATCAGATATTTTGGTCTTACTGACTTCATTACACCTATTAACAGAAAGTTTCATATTTTCACATTATTTATGGACTAGATCTTTAAAAGTAAACATAAACGAACACTTACTTTCCATCAAATGTCTTTATGTGAGGATCGTTGATACTCTGACAGAGGGTGGAGTCATCATTGTCTTCGACCACAACCTGAAAATAGCATCAACACATGGGCCTAGTATCATGGACATACTTAAGTCAATATTGTGATTCAACTTAAAGAGTTATTTTCTCAATTTTTGCACTGAGTTTGACCATCATGCTTTTTGTGGGGTTCACAGAAGCTTTTTTCAGTTTTGAGTCACACTCAACCCTGAGTTTGAGGGGGCAGATGTGCATATTCTTATAGCTAAAATTTACGATTGTTTGTGAGCTGACTGACATTCTCAGTACTCAGCTGAGTGGAAACTCAAATCTCTTTTTCTGAGGTGAACTCAAACATTAAGAATCTTCATGATACTGGGCCATTGAATCTTAAGCAATAGTTGAACTTGTGCCAACATCTGAATATTACCATCCACTTCAATAATAAATGTGACAAACTCAACCGTTAAGCAAAAAATATGTTAAAACTTAATATATTGAACATTACAAATTTGAAATATCTGTGTAAGAACTTAATTAAGGCTGACAAAACAGCATTGTAACAAGCCATAAATAGCAGGGTAATTTTAACCCTTTCCCGCTCAGAAGATGGGTGAAAATGGCTATATGCAACCAGCATAAAACAAGAACAGCCTTCCAGTATGCGTATCTGAGTGATAAAGGGTTAAGGCATGTAAATAAGCTCAGTCAGGGCAAGCCAGCTCGTTTGGTAGTAGAGCACCCATGACTACAAATCCAGGGATCGCAAGTTCAAATGAGCCTTGTTCTGGGAAAACTGGGTTATATGAATGTGCGTAAAATGCTGTCTCAGATTAGCCTTTGCAGTCCACTCAGGCTAATCTGGGACAACACATTCTGCCTAACTGGATTTTTGCTTAGAAGAAGGGACTTCCTTCAAACAAAAACTACCATAAAGCCGAAAGTGTTGTCCCTGATTAGCCTGTCTGGGACAACATTTAACACACATGCATTTAGCCCTGTTTTCCTAGAACAGTAACTGGCATACCGTACTTTACTATGTATGACGCGTAAACATGTATAACACGCAACCGATTTTGTTATGCCAAAATGTGGGAAAAAGAGTATTCTAATTAAGAAAACTTTATGATCCGATGCAATTTTACTAATTAACAACCGCTTATTTCAATGCATAAAGCACACAAACTTTTTAAATTGAAATTTGTGGGTATACAACTTTCAGTTAAACATCTTTAAGTACAGTAAGTATGTGCACTAAGTACTCATAAACCAGGTAACTCAGATAAAGTGTCACTTGAACTTGACCTGGACAAAGCAAGTACCGGTAGATTTCAATGTATACAATACTAAACAGCAGAATCATCTTCAACACAAAAAAAGTGTGCTTACATTGTACTGGCAAGCCTCCTGTGACTGTGAAGCCACGCCGTTCCTGGCCAAGGTTGCCATGACTTTGAGTTTCCCAACAAACTTCTGGTCTTTCTTGAAATCCAGACGCGATGTGAGCGACACGGTCTGAGTCTTGTTCCAGTTGGAGCTGTTAAACTCCATGTCACAGGCGCGATCCACTAGAATCTGCTGGATACTGAGGCCATTGGAACATCTGAATGCATTGAGAACATAACATCATTATAATGTATAGCCGCACTCTGGGAAAACAGGTCTTAATGCAAGTGCCAAGTGCGTAGAGTTCTGCTTTAATGGATTTTTGTGTACATGGTTAGTCTCTTCTAAACAAAAAACCAGTGAAGCCGGAATGTGTCGTCCCTGAAAAGCCTATGCTGACTGCACAGGTTAATCTGGGACGACTTTTTATGCACATGCATTATGCCCCGTTTTCCCAGACGGCTTATTTCTTAATTTAATTTACCTTCGCAATGAGTGCATATATACTGCGGAAAGCAAAATTTTGATATGTCCATAAGCAAAACTCTGTGTGAAGTGAGAATATCATATAATTATACCTTACAATAAACAATAACGTATTTTTCTGTAGATTTTTAAGTAATATCGGTTTGAGACAGCAAGGAATACAGGCATAAGATAGATATAAAGCCCATGCGCCAATACTGCCAAAAGTTTGTCAATATGGCACACCATAGCCATGCTATGAACTATGATTATTCGATCTTTTATTCATTGACCTATATAATGCTGAAGCCACAAATTTGATATGTTGCCTACCACCAATGTCTTGGTGACATTATTAATTATCATTTTCTTTACATGCATTTAAAATTGGAGACACCAACATTATAATTTATACCTTTAATATTCATTTTGTTGAACAGCAGACAACAACCGAATACTTTTATTTTATTTTCCTATTAAAAGGATATTAAATGGGGACGGCAAGATTTTGACATGCCGGAAAGCAATGTCTCAGTTAGAAAGGTCCTTAATATGAATTGGTAAGCAAATTACTCTGTTGTTAAAAATGCCTTGCCTTCTAAAAACCAATTTTTGCGCTTCAAACATATGATATTCTTGCAGGGTCAAGGCTGCATTTGTGAACCCATGAAATGTTTCACTTTTTACAGACAGTATTTTCTCTAGAACACATGGAAGCCCTTAAAGATTGCAATAAAATATGTATTTAATATCTGATAGGAATTTCATCCTGAGGACCCAATTGATTGCATATACAAGCAATAAATACTCTTGTAGTGAAATTTATTGAAAATCTTCAAGTCGAACAATATTCCTTAAAAAAACACGTAGCCTGAAAGCTATTTTGTAGTTTAAACCAGTTTAATGTGACAACATTGTACTGCACATTGAATCAGACTTTATAAAACCACCACTTTTTCAGCACTTCATAATCATGCTTTTCTTAGTTCAAGCATAAATACACATTTTTTTTATTGGCACATACAGGGTGCAGGATTATGTGACTTTGTGGGGTTAACAATTAAACATTAATGGATGTTAACACACTGGTAAGTGCTGATTTTTGTTCAAATAACTTTTTTAAACAATTTTTCTTAAGAATTTAAACTAGTGCATTAAAAACAGTTTTTCATGCTGCTTATGGCAATATGAAATACATCAGACTTACTTTTTTAATAAGCCGGTGTTTTTGTTAAACAATTCCATGTGTACAGCATATATGTACACGGTTATGCTTCATTCAACGTGAAATTTTGACACCAATTTTAGACGTTTTTAAGGATTTATTCTTGAATCTTAAGATATTGGCAGAGACTGCAAGAAAAACTGTCTTTTATGCAATAAAGATTTGTGCAAATGTATTTCAATAACTCAAGATATTTGCACAGATAAAGTTCTTAACGGTGTGTTTACATTCTGAACAGCCCTTGTGTAAACCCCTGAAAACCCCGTTGATCCTGCACCCTGTATAAAACATGTAAGAAACAATTAAAAAAAACAATGACCACGAACAGAACCAAAATCTGTGCACAAAACAGGAAAATAAGTTAACCCTTTCCCACTCAGAAGCAAAGTGAAAATGGTTATATGCTTCCAGCATAAATCAAGAAGTAACTAGCAGTTCATTCAAGTTTTATGCTCTTTGCTGCTAATAAATATCATATGAGTTGGAAATGAATCTGACTTAAAAACTTGAATCTAGTAAGAAAGGTCTTAAATTAAATTTGATGTCAAAATAAGTCGTCAAAATGCATATCTGAGCGGCAAAGTGTTAAGTTAACCGCAGCATCGTAATAAAGAAGAAAGTGGCTGTTATTTCAACATTCACTCACTTTGGCTGTTTCTTTTTGTCTTCGATGACCTGGAAGTTCAGTTTGACGGAGCACTTGGCATTGCTGCAGTCCAGGCCCGGGTTACTGCCCAATCGGAACTCTAGCTGCTGCTCGTGAATTTTTCCCTCATGGAGCAGAATGTTCGTATCTTTATCACACTGTGCAACATAATATAGGATTTAAAGCCTCGTAAATGAGGGATTGATGCGTCCAAGTCTGTGGTTTAAAGGAAGGGACTTATTCCCAGTTTGGTAAATTGATGATTTTTTAAATAATTTTATATTTAATTTTAGAAAAAATAATGAATACATTATGTTTAAACAAGCGAAATAACACTCCCACTCCTGGCTAAGATTTTTTTTTAATATTGGTTCATGAATGGATAATCTTTATAAAAAAAAATTGGTAAAATAATAAAGTGTTTGTTAAGCTTTCCCTCAATAAGTTTGAAAAATAGGTGTAGTACTAAGATAATGTTTATAATTGACTAACATAAACTAAAGCCAGTGTGGCATAGTGGTAGGGCACTTGCTTTTGCTTCCAGGCATCAGGGTTTAGATTTGTCAATAAACATATTCCATTACATTTATTCAACAATAATAAAATCTGTGAGCAAGTCCCTTGAAAGTAGCAATAATATCAAAGTCACCCCCAGTCTTATGATTTTAAACTTATGGAGTCTATGAATGGGGAGAAATTTGGAATCCATTATAATGAGATCAATGAATTACATGCAGCAATCTCAAATACAGACTAGATTCTTTGAATAAAACAATTAAGGGTTTGTTTATATTACCAGAAAATTCTTAGAGAAGCATAAATTCTCAGTCAAGACCCGAGATACAATTATGTTTCTTGTGAAACGCATACCGGTACTCAAACAAAATTGAGTATGGAAATAGGATACAAATCAAGCACGTAATTAATGATAATCTGGAGGTCACGGGTTCAATCCCCACTGTGGGAGTGTTATTTAGTGTCCACCATATACACCAAGTACTGGTTCTAGTCCCAGGAAACAGACTTGCGAGCGTTTCAAATAAGCCTTAGGCTTTCGATGCAATCAAGCTAAAATAAATAGGTTTAAACTAATGGAGTTCACAACAGATATATTTCTTAAACTTTAGTACCGTCACTGTTGGCCATTTAAAGCAGATCAAGGCCTCCTGTATCTTTAGAAGTCTGGCTCTGTAGCTGACAATCACTTCATTCTCCTTGGTGACAGTGTCTTTGCACTTCGTCAGAACTGGTTCGATGCACAGTTTGAGTTTGCTGTATTCACTGCAAGATTAACATATGCAAAATACGAAACAATTCCATCAGAAAAATACCTCATAAAGTCAATGCATAAAAGTGCAACTTCTAGAATGTTCAAAACGTTTCACTACAGCCATGTTAAGAAACTTGCATCCACCTGGTCGCCATGTTTTCAACGGACTGCAATCATTTTCAAACTTGGCAAAGATATAATTAAACAAAGTTATCCCCAGGGTGGAACTAAATTTAACCCAAGGGGCGTGATTTCAACAAACTTGGACTCAGGACAACCATAAAAAGGAACATGCTAAATACCAAATTTATTAGACTTGTTACTTCAGAGGATATTTTTTCAGTTATTAATATAAGGAAAACAAGCTACCCACAGGGCTTGGCCCATTTGCCAAATATCAATTCAATTTAAAGTATTTCACACCCAACACCCTATTTAAATCATGTGACCCATAGGGTGTAGCTAGTTTTGACCCAAGGGAAATGATAAGAGCAATCTTTTTAGGACAACTAGACAATCTTAAAAATATTAAACCTCTAAGCCTTAATTAATTGCCGTCTAATAGGATAAGATTGTTTAAGTTTCCACATTTAAAATCTATTTTTAGCTTTGATAATTACCTACATATGCAGTGGACCAGAACGATTTGAACAATTTTGAAAGAGGGTCACCCCAGTATCATTTCTGTGAAGTTGTGTGAAAATCCGCCAAGTAGTTTAGGAGGAGATGTTGTTTGAAGCAAATTGTTGTAAACACAAAGCAGGACCCATAGATGGGGCCAATTTTGACTCCAAGGGCATTTTTTTTTACAAACGTAGCAGAGAACCACTATAAGATGGTACATGCCAAATAAAAAACCTTAGTGAAAAAGATATTTTAAGTTTTCACTATTGACATATAAGGAGAACAAGTAACCCCTAGGGTGGGGCAAATTTTGACCTCTGAGTCATGATTTGAACAAATTTGGTAGAGGACTACCAAATTTTAAACCCATGACCTTGTGGTTGCAGAGAAGATTTTTTAAAGGTTATGTAATATATAAGTATATGTAAATCATATGACCTTTGAGTGTGTGTGTGTGTGTGTGTGTGTGTGTGTCCATTTTTGACCCCAGAGGCATGACTTGAACAAATTTAGTAGAGGATCCCTATACAATCCTACACACCAAATATTATTGCCCTGACCCGTACGATTTCAGAGAAAAAGATTTTTCAAGTGTTAATTTTTTTTATCTATTTTTTGCTGCTGACATGCGTTTGCAACATACCAAAACAAACTTTGAAAGCAGGTTACCCAAGATTTTTTTCCTGTGAAATTCTATTTAAATCAAGAGGTTAAGAAGGAGCAATTGTCAGAAGAAAAAGTATACGCACAAACTTCACAAACCTCACACACTGACCGACAACGCACGTCACAGAATCATAAAAGCTCCCCATGACCACTATGTGCTTAGCTGTGCTAACAACTTTGAAAGAGAATCACCCAAGGATCATTCTGGTGAAGTTTAATTTAAATCTTCCTTGCCATTCAGGAGGAGAAGTCATTAGAGGAAAGAGTTAACGCACACACTCTTGCACAGACTGACCGACGACAGACAACACGGAATCCTAAAAGTTCTCCATGAGCTATATGTGCTCAGGGGAGCTAATAGCTTGATTGGTAACATTTGCACTATATCCTATAACAAGTTTCTGATAATATTTACAGCCATTCATTTCAGTTTGTGTGTATATTTTGCTAAATTTTGATTTTAATCTCAATTTACATTTTACATAAAAACTTATTTAGTTCCCTGAGGTTTAACTCTTGATATGAGTAAACATATACCATGTTCTTCTGTAGTTGAATTGATTATTGATGAGACTCATGCGATTTAACAGCATTTACAAATTGTTCTACATGCATTTGCAACCATATCAAACTGTTTTATGTGTTTGCCAATGAACCCATTGATATCAGTAAGATATGGGTACTTGTGCCGGCTAGTGTAAACCACGATATTCAGTCATATGACCAGATAACAACTGACATCGGTCACAAAGATTGAATTTCAATATATAAGTTAACAAACGAAGAAGTTATGAATAGTGACAAAAATGGCTTCCAATCTGGAGGGTTCAATTCATAGAGGATCAGACTTGTTGTTTGACTTTTATTGCTTCACCTGTCATGAAAATGATGGAAACACGTCAGAGGCTGAATTTTACTGTGAGGAATGTTCTAGATTTTACTGTAACAAATGTGTGGAGCACCATAACTATCTTTACAAGAAGCACACATTTTTGGGCAAGAAAAAGATTAACCAGTGGCCTGAGACTAATGTGGGTGAACTAGAGCAATGTCAGCAGCACAAGAAAGAAAAACTGACAGGATTCTGTGAGGACCACAGTCAGCTGATATGTCATGCCTGCCATGTCCACAATCATTAGTAAGTACAGGTGCACTTTATTAAACCTTTTTTGAACTTGCTTAACCAATTTTTGACCATCCTTCATATCTCTTCTGATGCTTTAAAATCTGCTCTAAATTACATTGTTAGAATTACAGTTTTAAAATATTTATGTTGGAAGTTTAATTCACATTCTTAAGTTAAACAATAACGGCAAAACATATATTTTTTAAGACATTTCATTTGAACAAAATAATATGATTCAAAATAAATGGTATACTTCACAATATTAACAATACTTAAAGCAAGACAAATGTGTATCCATTTATCCGGCCCTCTAAATGAATACAATGTCATATGATTATTAATTAAAAATATTTAAAAACACACAATTTCATGTATGATATTTCAATATAAAGTTAAATGTTTCTTGTTGGGCATAACAACAAAAAGTGTACTTAAATATTTTGACAAATTACTGGCTAGATTCAGCTCCCAGTAGTAATCTTCCTAAATTTTCAATATTTCTCATCGCTCTGGCCCTTCTGATGGGTTGTTGAAGTTTGTTACTATATTTTTGCTATTTTTTCACAAATAAGTGACTTATAACACATTTGTTAAACCTACTTATAAACCCTACATATATACAAGGATATCAGTAAAACTGATGGATGCTCCCCAATGATGCTTTGTCGATATATGGGTAAATTATGTGGACAAATAAATAAAAAATGTGACCTTGAGAAAATCTATTATTAGCCTCGGTGACCTCGGTCTTGACCCCAGTGACCTCAAACCTCATCAAAAGGTAGAGGTCCATGCAAGGTACCTACATGCCAAATATGGAAGAGATCGGTAAAATATTGAAGGCGCTATGAGAAACTGTAACAAAAGTGTGACGGAAGGAAGTACGGAACTACAAACTGGCAACTATATGCTGCCCATATATATATATATGGGGAGCATAAAAAACAATTATGTGTAATCTGATTTAAATAATCATAACATCAGTCTAGAGTGACCATGACTTACTTTCCAATGTAAACCGGAAATCATGAAAATGATCGTCATAATAATCATTAATAAAGAGCAAACAAATTTAAAGGCCTAATTTTTTTTTTAAAAGGGGACTCGCTAGCCCTCAGGGGAAGGTACCCAGGGCCCTCATAAGGGGGAATTTTCGCGGTGTTTCCCTTTTATGGGGAATTTTTTTACTTACTCTCTCATTACTACATTTGTACATGTTTGCACTATATTCATTTTTTTCCCCATAATTTTGTAAATTTGAATAGATGTACTTGAAATAAAATTGATATATTATAATTATTAGACACTTCTTTTCATTTTTTTTTTAAATTATTTTAGGGCGATTTTTTTCCGAAAAAAAAAGGGGGGAAAAAGTATATTTTTTGGATGGGGAATGAGGCCGATATTCAGCCCCAAAAAACGGAGATCGAGGGCCCTGAACATTAACTGTCCAACATTTCATTAGGATTATTTAAAGTGGACTCATTATACTCACAGACTGATGGGAAGGTCTAGACTGATGAGAACCAGGAATACATGATGCAACTTAGTGGGTTTGTGTTTGCAGGAAATGCAGTCATGTGGTACTTATAGCTGACAAAGTGAAAGACCTCCATCAGAAAGGAGACTTCAAGCAGTTGTCAGCAACTCTTGATACACAACACCAGCAGTACGAACAAATGAAAGATGACTTTGAGGAAAATATGAAGTCTCTTGAGAAATTGTACCAAAAAATTATGGAAGAAATCAATGAATTACGAAACACAATTAATAATTCTTTGGATCTACTGGAAAAGAATACCAAAAAGGATTTGGACAAATGTTAAGCCAACATGAGGACATCTATTCAAACTGACATAGATAACTGCACAAAGTCCATCAAAAATATAACATGCTTGAGTGAAGATTTGCTGAGTAGAAAGGACAAAAGTGAAGCACTGAGTTTTCTGAAGTATAGAAAATGCCTTGACCAGACTCTTGAGGTAGAAGCAGTTTTACAAGGAATGACAATAAAGAATGAGAGGACACTGACTTTTAATCCTGATAAAACCATCCAACAAACCCTGTCCACTCTTTCAGGACTGGGACAAATACTGAACACAGTGAAACAGTCACAACCTGCTAAAAGGACAACACAGAACACAGTTACCAGCCAGAGTAAACCTAAAGTATCCAGCCAGTCTGACCCTGAAAATCAAACAACACGATTCAAGGTAAACAAGACCAATCCAGAATCCAGTTCATCTAGAAAGTATAGCCCTGGAAACCAACCAAGTGATGTGACCAAGTCAGGCCAGGTGTCTGATCCAGTATCAAGTTCACCACACCAGCTGGTCCAGGGATATCAACCAGGTGCTGTACGTAAGCCTGATCTAATCATAAAATTGACAAGAAGTAAGAAGTATAGTGTGAAGATAGAGGGGGATTCATCAAAATGCGGTATAACAGGTATCTGTAAAACAGCTGCTGGAGGACTCTGCATCACAGACTATTGTAACAACCGGGTAAAGCTCCTGGATCAGAACTACAAGGTGGTGGCCCACTGTGACTTGTCTTCTGCAACATCCATGTGCAGCATTGACTCCAGTCAAGTGGCTGTTACTCTGGCTAAAGGTGAGGTCCACTTCATCAGAGTGACTAATGGTCAGCTGGTAAAGGACAGGATGCTGAAGCTCCAACATCACTGCTGGGGTATTGCCCATCACCAGGGTAACCTGTACATTACAGATGGTGAAGCTCTGTATCACTATACTGTGGACGGAAAGCTGGTACGCAAGTATACGGATTCATCATGTGGACATTCAGGTAATCATTATCACTATCCTTATTCTAGGTAATTTTCCAATCTTTTAAGACCCATGCTTTTATTGTCATTAAAATAAAGAAGAAATAAGCTTCAAATACAAGATATCCTATCCAAATAATGTATGTTTTGTAGATAATGTGCAGAACATGATCTATATCCCAAAATTTAGTTATTATGCATATTCACAAATACAGATTTATTACAAATAAAGAAAGTATTTTTTATAAATTATCAATAATGTATTGAAGTTAGACATAATGATAACTTGAATAATAATTCTCAAACTTGAAAACTTAACCAATGTATCAAAATAAAGAACTGCACTGAACCACATTTACAACTTGTCAGATAAGTTGATATTTACAGCACTTTATGTCAACAGTTTTTTTATGAATAGTTATTCATGTTCAGTAATTTTATTAAGTGTTTTATGTATGTACTAAATACTATATGACGGGGTACTTTATTATATAATAAGAACATTAGACTAACTACCGGTACTTTTTATATCATTAACTTCGTTTCCATAAACAAGCAACACCTCAACAATGTCTTCCATACCACAGTAGCCACTTGTGCAGTGAGCCCAGATGGAGACAGGATATATGTGGCCAATTGCTCTAACGAGTGGGACGGTCAGCAGCTGGTCACACTGTCCAGGGATGGCACAGTAATCTCCAAACTTATTGTCTCTGGACTGTGTTCAGGAGACGAATATGCCTTACCTGGCATCCATGTGACAGACTCAGGACAAGTTCTGGTATGTGGAGGTGTACACAACAAAATCAGCCAAGTGGACAGAGATGGGAGACAGAGACTGGCAAAGGTGGTCACACAGAATGATGGTGTAACTGACCCAACATCTGTCTACTACAGTAAGCACACAGGCTCAATCATTGTGGGAATGTGGCACAATGATGACATTATGGTGTTTAAGGCACATTGACAGTTGGAGTAGATTGATGTTCATTTATAATAATTTACACATTCATAATTATATACAGTTTTCATTTAAAACAGTGTTACCGTTTTTTTTATACACTGTATATTAGACAAAGTGACAGTGGGAATGTAACATATTCAATATTTCCTGTATGAAACTATTACAAATTTCCCATTAAACCAGTCTTTTCCTTACCAATAATATTATGAAATTTTAATTAAAATATGCTCACATATTATATGAAAAAAATAAGTTATTCGTTTAATCGAGACTAGGTTTTGGAATGATTTTGTTTTAGAAAATTAATTTACTAATTGTTTATAAGTATTATATTATGATTTTGTTCATGATGTGCATTTTAAGTACTGTTATTATTATTTTTATGAATATTGTCTGAGTGTATATTTGAATATTTTCAAATTTATATTAATGTGAGTATGATATCAAACAATAATTATCATTTTCCTAAAGGACACATCAAATCAAAACTATATTGTCTCAAGAACACATTTTTTTTTTNTTTTTTTTTTTTTTTTTTTTTTTTATAATAATTTATTATTTCAATGATCTACAGTTAAATAATTTAACAAAAACTCTGTCTAAATATAAGAAAGTATTTAACTCCTAGAAATGATGATAACAAATTAGTTGTTGTCAGTTGTTTTGTTTATCACCTTACATTATGATCTTACTAACAGTTTGTAGGATTTATATTTAATAGATAAACTGGTGGGACCAGACTTTCAATGTAAACCATAATTGCTGACATTTGTTGTTAATAAAATTCATGATATAAAATACTGTTGTAAAATAATCTTGCATCAGAAGCAAAAACTATTCTATAATCCAGATGATTGTTGATTGGAAAAGTATGTACAAAGACTCTAATGACAATAGCAGATGGTCCAAAATCAATAAAACGCTGTCTGAGACTGATGCCCTCCCCCCAAACAGGGCCTTGACACAGGATTATTTGCAACAAAACTGACCATAAGAGTTAATCTTATTAAATTAGTGAATCATGCACTTCAAAATTTCAATAGGGATTATCAACTGTTTAGGTCAATGCAGCTGCAAAGTATGAGGCCCATCACTCAATCCTTTGATGAAATATCAAATGTAAACCATTTTAACACTTAATGTCACAGTGACCTTGATCTTTGAACTAGTGACCCTCATTTGAATAGGGGTCATCTACTGTTCAAAGAAAATGCACATGTGAAGTTTCAAGCCAATCTGTCAATTTGTTGACAAGTTCTTGATTGGAAACAATTTCACATTTAGTGTTACAGTGACCTTGATCTTTGACCTAGTGACCCCAATTTCAATAGGGGCCATCTACTGTCCAAGGCAAATGCACTTGGGAAGTATCAAGCCAATCAATCCATCTGTTTACAAGTTAATGATCGGAAACAATTTTCACTCTTAGTGTGACAGTGACCTTTGACCTAGTGACCCCAATTTCAATAGGGGTCATCTACTGGCAAAGTTCAATGCACATGGGACCGACATCCAGCAAAACAATATTATTTTATCCCCTCTTCTTCAAAGGGGGGCATAAAAATAAGAAGCTACAAACATCTCCCCTTCAACCTAACCCAGAAGTAACTTTTTACCATTTACCTTGTCTAAAAATACTCAGTAAATCCATAAGATAAACAGGATGTTTAATTGAAATTTCTCTAGATGGTACAACTTGTCAGGGTCATGATTTAAAAAAATGGTAAAAGACCACCATACAATGTTACACATGAAATATCATGCACCAGACCCTTTTGTTTAAAGAGATTTTAAAAGTTATGTACTAAATAAGTATATATTAATCTTGTGACACCTAGGTGTGGCCAGTTTTGACCCCATGATTTGAAAATTTAGTGATGCCAATAAGCAAAATAGAGCTCACGTGCACAATGTGTCCATGTTTGTAGTTTTTGACTGAATGACTGTGAAGGCAGCCAGGCAGGCTTCTGCATCAGCCTCTCTACAAACACTCGGGGGTTCGGTGGGAACATTGCAGTACAGCTGCAAACAAGGGTCGCAATTTTAATGCCATGTGTAAATATTACTAGCACTTAAGTTATTCACAGAATATTTGTAAATTTCTGAAAATTTCAAAAATGTATTTTGAATAAAAAAAAAAACGTTTAAAGAAATACAATTTATATATTCAATCTAAAAAATCTTTCTTAACAATTTAGTGTTAAACAACAAACACTTGTTTAGGCATTTAATTATGTTTAACTTGTAAGTATAACATAGTACAATGATTGTCTTTTATCATACACTAATTATCAAATGCTTTCAGCTAGGTGTGATTTTGTCGGAAATCATATTGTAAAGTTTAATTGGTTGTAATTAACAAAAGAAGCGCAATTAAGGTTCGATCTTTTTAATAATATATGAATCAGAATTGTAATAACAACAATAATAATGTCACGTTTGTATTAAATGTGACTGTCCACTGCGACGTTGCAGGATGTTGTGCCAAATTTACAACAAATGCAATACTTTTAGAAAACAATACCTATGAATGGTTCACTTTTACCACCCCCAAAAAGAGATTTCACATACTTTGGAGAAAAAAATAAGCTAACCAATTTATGATAACTAGGTACTTACAGCATAAGAGCCGGTGATTTGACTCCATATGGCGGTGACGTAAGTAAAATACTCCGCAGGACATTTTGTTCGCAGTTTAAGGAATGCCTGCATACTGACTTCCAACTGCGAGTAAAGGCTGCAAGATCGAAAATAACATTTGACAAGCTCATAGCACTAATTGTCAGGTTTGCACAGCGCAGACAAGAGAATGATCCAATGTCTGAAACTTTACAACAGTTTTAATTGGAGGTAAATAAATGGTGTTCAGATGCTTTTCATTCCATTATGGCGTACCTAGTAAATAATGGCATTTAAGCTCAATGTGGACAAATAAAATCTCTCACTGTTTACAATCAGAACAAGAAACATAGCGATACCATGAAAACAGGCTGACAATATAATACTTTATTTAGATAATTGTGCAATCAAAATCTAGATCCACATGCAAGGTACCTACCTACACACACTATTTCACACACACAAGTTAAAATATCATCCAAACTCATGTTATTTAGCCGATACAGTTTTTTAATTTTCAGAAACAGTAACCTTGACCTTAAACTGGTGTGCACCAAATGCAAGGTCCTAAGCTACAGGTGCATGCGAGCTTAATAAGCTTAACACACTTAATATTTGCACAATACCTCAATAAGAACTCAAGATTTAGAGTGGAATCTGTTTTTGTTCAGTAACAGTGACCTTGACCTTTATACAACCCAGGCCAAAAATGCAATCCCAATCTGCAAGAAAGTACTTAACTCTTTACCACTTTGATACGCATTTTGAAGCGTTTGTAAACCCTTTCAAAATCAAATTATATTTAAGACCTTTCTTACTAGATTCAAGTCTTAAAGGCTTCATTTCCAGCCCTTAGGTACTGATGAGCAGCAAACAGCATAAAACCTGAACAGCCCACCTGATGGTCATACCCAATCTGCCGGTCACTTCCCACAGGGCAATTTGTGAAAAAATGAGTTGCAAACTTTTTTAAATTGTGAAAAAATGAATTGCAAATCTTTCAAAATTGTGCAAAAATGTGTCGCAAACTTGTTTAAATTGTGAAAATTTGAGCCGTGAACTTCTCAAAATTGTAAATATTTAGTTGCGAACTTCTAAAAATTGTGAAAAGGGCCATTTTCTAAGAAGGAAAAAAAGACCTGCCTCAATCTTATAACCAGCAATTTCATCTTCAATGAAAAAAAGAAATGTGTCACAGACACTGACACATGTTTGGACACATATAAATCCACTATATACATTATGTATTCTACAATTCACAAAAAGATAAACTAAAGGCCCAGATTTCTGCCAAAACTGGTCGTAGCCAATATTACTGTCTTTATAATAATTTACACATTATTATTCATCTGTTTATGTTGGAACGTAATCCACCTAGCAGTTAAATAGGAGTCGATTCCACACAATTTTGGGACCATGCCTATATTCTATAGGTAAAAGTATACTAAAAGGGCCATAATTCAGCCTGAACTGGTAACAGCAAAAATTCCGTTCTTTACAATTGTCTACACATTAAGGGCATGCAGCTGTGAAAGTAAGTGCAAAATCTGACAATCAGTTGAAAAGGAGTTGAGTACGAATACTTTGGGGCTTGTATATTCAACAGACAAAGAGCCATTATTCTGCCAAAAACAGGCCCCAGCACAGATTTCTTCATTCACTATCATCTACACATTAAGGTTATACAGCAGCACAGATTTCTTCATTCACTTTCATCTACATATTAAGGTTATACAGTTGATAGGTTTGAACGAAATCAACAATGCAGTTTAAGAGAAGTTCAGTGCACACAATTTTGGGGACTATAAATTATCCAGTGAAAACAAAAACAAAAATCATAATTAAGAAACAAGATTTATATGCGGTAAAAAATAATTTAGCAAAATCTTATAACATCTAATATTCATTTCTTAACAATCATCTACATGTACATATTAAGATCATTTAATTGTGAAAGTTTGAGCGTGATCGGCCCAGAAGTTAAAGAGGATGTAAAAACAGAACATTTTGGGACTAAATATTCCATAGTGGAAAAAAGAAAAAGGGCATATTGTTAAGCAAAAACTTGTTACAGCCAAAAGTCCTTTCTTTGCAACTATCTACACATTAAGGTCATTCAACTGTTCATGGTTAGGATCCACCCAGTAGCTGAAGAGGATTATGGGACTATAGTGTGGACAAACAGACAAAGGGCAATAATTTAATTTAGCCAAAACTGTATAAGTTTGAGCAGGATCCACCTAGCAGTTAACGAGGAGTTTAAAACACAAGCAAAGGGACATATGTACGGACGTAAGGACAACTAATGCTTAATGCCTCCCACTCTGAAAGGGCATGAAAACCTGATAAAAAAATAAGTTCAATCAGTTTTACTGTGCACTCACATGCAGTACTGCATTCCTTTATCATCTGCCTTGTACAACATATAGGTCAGCCGCATGGCCTGCTGGGAAAAGTCTGCAAACTTGGAGTAGCAATCGCAGTCTGGAATGGAAAATGGAAATCTAGCAGTTAGAGCACCCAAGGAAAATAAACCCCAAACAACAACAATTTTAATTAACATAAGGAAATCATCCAAAACCACAACAATCTTAATTTACTTGAGTAAATCATAATAATTATCAAACTTTAATGAACTACCAGTATTTTGTGGAAATTCAGCTGTTGTATAACATCCATGCAAACTGAACTGTCATATTAGCAATGGCCATTGTACTTGTTCTGCTGTATTTACTTCAGATCAGTAAAAGGTTGAACTTTATGTAGCCTTTTATAAGTTTTAACACAACATGTAAACTACACCATATTAAAAATCCATAATATCCAATCATCATTTGTTGATTTTAATATTTATCAGTTAAACCATTTTATACAAAAGAACACATGAATTTTGTTTGCGATTTTAATATGATCGTCTCGTGATGTTTGTGATTTTGAATAAAAGAAAAATCTTCATTTAACAATATCCAGGTAGCATTTTAAATTTGTCTGTGGTAAATTTCAGATCAAACTGGATCCTCTGTTGTCTTAATAACTCAAGACACTTGCCATCGTCCTTAGGAGTTGTGCACAGGGTTCCCGTTCCTTTAACGCAGCATTTCTTTGTCGTGCTGCATTCATCATCGCTGTCACAGGTGCGTTCAATGGATGATTTCTTGGTGTCCACAGGGCAATACCCTGGCTTCCATCCTGCGGTAATAAGAGTAAAAGAGGTATCAATAGGAGTAACACAGGCGTCAATATGGGTAAAAGAGGTATCAATAGGAGTAAAAGAGGTATAAATAGGGGTACAACAGGTATCAATAGGGGTACAAGGGGTATCAATATGGGTAAAACAGGTGTCAATATGGGTAAAAGAGGTACATGTATCAATATGGGTACAAAAGGTATCAATAGGGATAAAAACAAGTGTCAATATGGGTAAATTTGTAAACAGTAGCCATAAGGGTAAAAGAGATATCAATATGGGAACAAAAGGTATCAATAGGGGCAAAACAGGTATCAACAGGGGTAAAAGGGGCAACACAAGGGGCAAATAGGTATCAATAATGGCATCCATGTATCTATAGGGTTACAAAAGGTGTCAAGATGGGTACAAGAGGTATCAACAGGGATAAAAGAGATATCAATAGGGGTAAAAGGGGAATCAATAGGGGTAAAACAGGTATCAACAGGGGTTACAGAAGGTACCAATAGGGGTAAAAGAGGAATCAATATGGGTAAAAGGGGAATCAATAGGGTTAAAACAGGTATCAATAGGGGCAACCTTGTATCAATAGGGGTAAATAAGGTATCAAGATGGGTACAAGAGTATCAATAGGGGTACAAGAGATATCAATAGGGATAAAAGGGGAATCAATAGGGATAAAAGAGGTAAAGAGAATAAGTCATGAAGAATTTAGGTCAATTAAATAATACCTATTTATAAACTGCAAACAGCATTAAATTATACATAGTCTGAAGAACATTTAAGGGAAACTTAGTACTGACCAGTGCATATCTGTGTGACAATAGAATTGTGACTGGTGAACATGGAAACGACATGCGCTTTGACTGATTTAGACAGGATGTCCCACTTTCCCTGAGTGCATGTCCAAGACTCCGTCCACTGTTTACATAGCACTCGAAGTGCAGCACGTTCCAATGTCATTTCAGGTGTCTTATTGGTCTTCTTAGTGGCCTTTGTATTCTTTGAGCTCTTTGTTTTCTTTGAGCTCTTTGTTTTCTTTGAGCTCTTTGAGCTCGTTGTTGTCTCTGCACACTTTTTCCAAGCCACTATGTCACGTGTAAACGAGACATACTTGTTTGCGCAGACCAAGAAATCGTCGCCACATTTTGCGTCTGCTTTTGACACCAGCAGTTTGAAGTCTGCCCCTAGTTTGCTCACAGCTGATTTGGAACAATTCACTACGCTTCCATTGATACACGCTTGAACCTTGTCAATTTCACTGTAATATAAAATATAAACAATAAATAAGAAGAATAAGATGTGAAGTCAAAACAATTACCCTGCATTTGAAACATTCCCATGTAATAATTTTAAAATTCCTGCAAATGGTTTCCATTGAGCCGTATAAGTTAAATGAACCTTCCACTGGTGACCATGTCTTTTTTTCATAAATCAATATTTTTTAAGGAATTTGAAATGATGCCAACCAAAGATTATATCTGTTGACACCATTTGAAACCAAGCCAGTATTTACTTATAAGATACTGAACTATTTTCAGTACTTTTTATTTCCAACAAAACAAACAAAAAATCACAGAAAGACTGATAATGTGAGAGTAAAGTGTGAAACTGTTGCAAGAATCAGGGCCAGTATTCCAAAAGCTTCATAGGAATACCTTAACTTAAGTGAATACTTCAGATCAAAATTTCTATTTATAACAATATTTAGATTGACTTTTTTTTAAACATTTTAACACAATAGACAGTTTGATTTAATACAAAATAGCCACAGATTTCAGGAATTTTAAGAATTACCAGAAATTTCCTTTAATTTTTCCTAAGGGGCATTGTGAATACTGGCGCTGTTTAACATTTCAATATGAGAAACAATTAGTTCACACTGAGCCTTGGATATATAAATTCCGCCCCATTCCCCTGCTAAAAAGGTCTATAAATCTTCCCTCTAATGACTCTGAAATTCCCCTCTCAATGTTAGCTTTATTTGGAAAAAAACACACACTAAATTTTGACAAAAAAAAATACAAAATTTACAGGCACTATTTTATATTTTGAGATACATTTGCATTTAACCAAGTTTGAGCGACCACAATATAGCATTTGTCGCAAAGTGTTTGATAACAGTTTTATAACAAAGTGGAATATAATTATTTAATCATGCTTATATACAAAAATATAATTCTGCTTTTGTCTGAAATTTCTCCATTTGAACTCCACTTTACTACCAAAGGTTAATAACCCTTTGCATGCTGGGAATTTTGTCGTCTGCTAAAATGTCATCTACTGAATGTCTAAAATTAGCATTTTCTTCGATTTTTTTTCAAAGAATACTATCAGAATAGCAAACCGTTTGGATCCTGATGAGACGCCACGTTGTATGGCGTCTCATCTGGATCCAAACTGTTTGCAAAAGCCTTTAAAATTCGGTTCCAGCGCTAAAAGGGTTCATAAAACGCTGGTAAAGAATACCTGCACACACGGTCCTCCTCTCTATACTGATTCAGCTTCTGGTTGAACACATCTATGCATGCTTGTGCCTTCTTGGCCCCCTGCAAAATGTTAAAAACTTTAATTTATTAAACCTTAACCGCTTACATATGCATTTTGACAGTCCCTACACAAATCAAAATAAAATAAGGACTTTTCTTAATAGATCTAAGTTTTAAAGGCTTTATTTCCAAACCTAAGATACTGATGAGCTCCATAAAACGTGAACAGACTGCAAGTTACTCGAAGGCTGTTCTGGTTTTATGCTTGTTGCATGTAACCATTTTCACTTTCCTTCTGAGCAAGAAAGGGTCAAAGCAACATATCAACTACTTTTTTTGACTGAGAATTATACTGTATAGCAAACAATCGAACTCCAAAAATGCTATCAAGAGAGAAATTCTTTGTCTGTCACTACGTTTATAACAGAACACCAACTACCAACATAAAACTGGGATCAACGCCTTGGACCGTCACTGCAAAGCATTGACGTGCTTAACCCACTTTTTACTGACTTTAAAGCAAACTCTTTTTGATATTTCTTGATTTCCCCAGTACAGCTGATGACATACCCTCGTTATTTAAAACTTTAAATCAATAAGTGCTACATCAGTTCAATAGTGGTCCGCATGCAGTTTTGTGGTCATATTCACGGCCCAATTTTAATAATAGTATTAGTATTTAACAGCGGATTCTTACAAAATATAAGTTATGAACCAGACATTTTACTTAAATATAGGTAGCAGAACAGACTGATCAGGCAAGACTTAAAGGGACTTAAAGTAATGTAATATACCAGTCGTGATATTTTTAATCAATATAAACTAATAATTGTAAACAAATACGGTATTTTAGAACTTTTTTTTTTCCGTCATTCGTGGTTTACAGTCCCTTTAAGGCCAGATGGACAATGCCAGCAAAGTGACAGATGGTCAGTGTCGAAATTTCAAATGCTGGACTTAAGAGTCTGAGAATTTTTTATATCACTAAATAGTTTTATCCCACTTTTACAGCGAATTCGGTTGATTAAAGCCCCGTTGATTAAATTTCTGCTATAATACACGGCACGAAATGACTTCATTTTTTCGACAAAATGACGTCATAAATCCAGCGAAATTATGCAGTAAAACTAATTTTGTTTAAATAAAAAGGTTAACTGAACAAAAAGTGGGATAAATAGAATAGGCACGAAAACGAAAAAGCACTCGCCAAGGCTCGTGCTTTTTGTTTTCTAAGCCTCGCATGATAAACCTGATCTATAATCAACACTAACCTATTATTCTCTATTTATTTTAAACCTTTTGATTTTAGCTCAATTGCATTGAAAGCCTAATACATATTTAAACGCCCTGGAGTCAATTTCCGATGGTTGAACCAGTACTTGATGTCTTTGGGGGAGACTGAAAAAATGCTCCCACATTGGGGATCGAACCTGTGACCTTTTTGTTGCTAAGGGGACACCATATCCACTATGCCATGGCAACCTTATAATTCCACAAATACATTGTATGTTTTAAGGATTCAATTGCAACTGGTGAAATTTACAACATTTTTCTCTTTCATAAGACAGTCTGGCCTGTACATTTGTAAGGTGTTTTGCAGGTTAATCCTCAGTGTAATCAACATCTTACACAATCAGGGACTTCCACACATGGGTCAGCAAGTCTAGTTGGGCATTTATACGCGGCAACATTTGTGACTTCTATGTTGAGAGCAGTGGTCAGTATTTTCTTCTGGATGTCATTGCAGCCAAACATGTGGTCATACAAGCATTGAACCATTCTGGAATAGGCCCTGAAAACAAGAACCAGTTTGCCTCAAATGATAAATAATAAGCCAAAAACAAAGAATCCAAAAAACAAGAAATTAATTCTTATACTTCATAAAGCAAAAACAAGTAGCAAGAACTTGTTATATACAGTTAAACCTTTCCCACTCAGAAGCAAAGTGAAAATGGTTATATGCAACCAGCATAAATCCAGAACAGTCTGTAATTAGTCTGTTCAGATTTTATGCTGCTTGCTGCTCATCACTACCTAAGGGTTGGAAGTGAAGCCTTTAAAACGTGAATATAGTAAGACAGGTCTTAAATTAAGTTTGATTTTGTAAGGGACTACAAAGACGTCAAAGTGTGTATCTGAGTGGTTAAGGGTTTAAATACAAAATCAAATCAAATTAAAATTTTGCAAGTAAAAAAAACACCTACAGACACACAACTTTCGTCTTGTTCATCACAAAAGGATTATCAGCCGCCAAGTGGAATGAGCGCATGCAGTTGAACGCAGCCGACGGACGGCAGGTTGAGTTCGGCGCGACAACGTTTGGTTCCACGCACGCCAGTGGCACGCCCTCGGGATCTTTGTACGTGTCTTCACCGGAGATGCAGACATCAAGAGCCATGCACTCGATCTCGCGGTATGTCTTCATGACCGTCTGCTGACTCGCGATCCCACAACCAGTCAGGGTTCTCACGAGGCATTGTCTGGTCGCTTCTAGCTCTCTGTAAAAGTTAGTCATGTGATTGTAATTCTGAAACTTTTTGTGACAATTAATGAAGCAAACGTCAGGATTTATTTAAATAGAATTGATCATGGTCTTTTATGTGTAACCATAAATACTTGTCTTGCCATTCAGATGTGTGACAACTGTAAAATAATTTGGAGGACACTTACATTTTTTGTGGATTTTCATGAGTCCTCTCAATCATGCAATCTAATGTCCAAGGAACGTTCAAGTTCAAATCCTTATATCAGATTTTTTTAAAAATCTAAAAATTGACGATCAAACGAAAATGCCAGATTTTATCGATCAACAAAATGTCAAGTCAACAAAAATAAATGAATCTACATGTACAGTATTAAAGTATTATTTTGACAAATGCCCTTGTTGTTAAACTCGTATGCATTAGAACTCCAAATAATAACATTATGGGCCATAATAGATTGATAATATGAACCCAATTTTGGTGAACTCTTTTGGCATATATTGCTTGCTTGAGTTTTCACCTTTATTGAGTTTGTGCCAGTGTTTCACAAAATAAAATGAACAATACAATAACTGTGGGGTTATTCTTGTATTTATTAAGTATGAAAGTTTAGTGTGAAACTGTTGTATCTAATTTACATTTCTATACAAGATACAATAGTTTTGCACCCAACCCTCAATGCATGCATCAGTATCAGTTTCAGGTTAAATATACCTAGATATATGCTATATCAAAATGAGCTGCATTCTCAAAGAATGGGGCTTAATGCATGAGCGCAAAGTGTTGTCCCAGATAAGCAGTTATTGCACAGGCTAATCATGGACGACATTTTCAGCTTTTATGGAATTTTTTATTTAAAGGGAGTCTCTTCTAAAACAAATTCCAGTCTAGGTCGAAATAGTTGTCCCTGATTAGGCTGTGCAGACTGCATAGGCTTATCTGGACTTTATGTACATTCATTTAGCCCAGATCGCACCTCAATTGTATTTTTTTCAAACAATAATTTCACACTCACAAGCACACTGTAGTGGCGTTGGTGCCGAGGTAGTTGTGTAAAGAAACAGCCTGCGCAAGGCTATGGACGCATTCCAGCGCTGTGTTGGGTACACACTCCAGTGGCTCATCGTGACACACACCGCCAAAAGCAATGTATGCCTCCATTAGGTGATACGTCTCTTTGTATTTGTGTGCCCTCTGTCCAGCGTTGCAAACAGTCGTGGTGTTTGACATACAGGGCAGTCTGGTTCCGTACCTTTAACAGATAGATTAAACAATTATAAATGATATACACAGAAATCTTGTGCAAGAAGAGGAATTAAGAAAGAAAGCAGTCCCCATGGAGAAAAGAGGCTTCCATATATTTATTATACTTTCAACTGGTTATAGGGCATGTCACCTCTGTTGCACAAATTTCACGACAGTTTGTTGACTTTGTGCTTAAAACTGACTAACATGTTACTACTCAATTGTCGACTGTTGTTGTTAACACATCCATAAAAATAGTAAAAATCATTATTCTTTTGCAGACAGTTCATAGAATACAGATAACTGTTGAAATTTATTTTTCATTTAAAATTCCTTTTTTTACCAAGCATAACATTAACATCGCTCCATCATTTTGCAATATACACATGAACATCCTTCTCAAAGTTTCTCATTTTTATTTTCCATTAACATTCATATTTAGTGATCATGTCAAAAACATTCCATCATTTTGCTTAAAATTGCTTTAAAAGTTCCCCAATTTAAGCTGATGATAACTGGATGACATAGAGGATATTTGTTCATGTCAGTGAAAGATCGTTTGTT
Organism: Dreissena rostriformis; assembly: GCA_007657795.1. NCBI lineage: Eukaryota > Metazoa > Mollusca > Bivalvia > Myida > Dreissenidae > Dreissena > Dreissena rostriformis. The sequence continues at coordinate 126,071 of VMBQ01001083.1, read as the reverse complement.
ATTTCACGAGTGATCATAGAAAATAAATTTTCACGAGTGGCGCAGCCCAAGTGAAAATATTATTTTTCTATGAACACTCGTGAAATAACAAACCATCTTACACTGACATGAACAAATTTTCTGCTTCTTGTATGCCCCTTTTTCAAGAAAATAATTAATAATAATTTCCCTTTCGCTGAAAAGTGACCCCCTCTCCCGTGGCATGCCTCAATACATTGAAATGACGTCATTTTGTTGACGAAATGACGTCATTTTGTTGACGAAATGACATCATAATTCCAGGGAAATTCTTCAGTTAAACTCTTTTACAATGTAAATAAACAGTAAAAAAAGCATAAAATTAAAAGAAAATTTGTTGGATTTTGTGGAATATCGATTTTATTTCACTCGTGATCATAGAAAAAATATAAACAGGGACATCTTGATATGATAATCTAAAAATAGAAAAAGGAATTCCCAAAATTTGTTATTTTCACTGCTGTTATTTCATTGCAGAAATGTCATATTTTATCATGAGGTATAAAAGAAAACATGGTACTTGAACAATATTCTATGTCAGTTAAGTGTTATTACGCTTCTTTCACTTTAGGTCAATCACTAGCAGACAGCTACTATCATTACTAGATGTTGCAAGTGCAATAGATATTCCACAAAGTTCTGTTCAGAAAACAAAACAAAATACTATACATGATTTTTTCTCCCTTTCATTATTTATTTAAGCCTTGCTCTAGGGTCTTATTGCACATGCATAAAGTGTAGTCCACAAAGGCTTATCAGTCACAACACTTTTTTATTTTATTATATATATATTTTTTTTTAAAGGAAGTCTCTTCTTAGTAAAAATCCATTTTCAACAGTAAATTTTGTCCCTCATTAGCCTGTGCACAGTATAATCTTGGACACCTTTTTACACACATGCATTAAAGCCCATTTTCCTAGAGCGAGGCTCATTTATAGTTTTGATAAACAATATGACCCTACTTCTAGTGTATAGTACCAGCAGTATAATGTATCGGTATATGACCCTACTTCTAGTGTATAGTACCAGCAGTATAATGTACCGGTATATGGTGTTCACCTTGTTATCAGGAAGTAACAAGTCTGATCCTTACTAAGGGAGCATTCAAATTATTTTTATCAAACCAAAACAAGTACAGGTTCTTCCCAGGCTTCACAAGTGTCTCTCAGTAAGACGCTTTCAGCTTCCTTGAGATTAAACCTTTTATGCCTAGCGTCTAGAAAAAAGGCCTTGGCAAACAGCGTAGACCCAGATGAGATGCCGCATGATGCGGCGTCTCATCAGGGTCTGCGCTGTTTGCTTAAAGGAATTTCTGTAAGAAATATTCTAAATATAGAAATAAATATACTAGACATCCCTAATTTTGGCAATAAATTGATCCAATTTAGAAGGATGGGAGAGTCCACTAGACATAAATGGGTTAAACCATATACTGTAAAATCATTTATATTTGTCTGCATGACATTTCATGGTTTTTCAAAAAGTGACTTTTCACAGACACGTTAATTCGTGGATGTCTAAATTTGGAAAAAAGAAGTTGAATTTGCCTTGTGTTTGCCTTTCAGCTGTGTTTGTGTTAAATTCATGGATTGGTCAATCCATAAAATAAAAACAAAAATAAATGTCCCACGAATAATAATGATTTCACAGTATTTAAACGAAACGATAGGCGGAATATCAGTGTCAGAAATACTAACAGTTGACAGGTTTTCAACTGGCTCCATCTAGGCTGTGCCATCACCGGCAGTGCTGTCAGTGCATAAGACTGGAGGCACTTGACATCAGACACGGAAACATCGCATTTTGGATCCGGCGTATCTTCTGAAAATGGAACAAAGAATGTGTGAAATCCCGTGACATTCATTTGACGATTGCGCAGGAACAGTGTGAAAACTGTTGTTGTCTGCTTAGATTTTCTATTTGTGATACAATTGTTTCACACTGGACTGTTGATTACTTGAAAACCAAGCCATGCACCTTCTTTACTTCTTATATGTGTCATGTTCTGAGAGAACTGGGCATAATGCTTGTGCGTAAATTGTCATCCCAGATTAGCCTGTGCGGACAGGCTCATCAGGGATGACACTTTCCGCTTTTATGACATTTTTGGTTTAAATGAAGTCTCTTCTTAGCAAAAATCCATGTTAGGCGGAAAGTGTCATCCCTGATTAGCCTGTGCGGACTGCACAGGCTAATCTGGGATGATACTTTACGCATAAGCATTTTGCCCAGTTTTCTCAGAACACGCTACATATTAGGAAAGGTTGAGTATTTAGTGCAAAAGAAGTGCACACTGGGCCACAGCCCAAGTAATGTATACAATAATGTTTTTATTTTTGGTAGTTTTTCTATTTGCTCACCTATGGAAACATATAAGCCCCCGCTCTGGGAAAACAGAGCTTAATGCAAGTGTCCTCAAATATTACCCTTAAACGCACAGGCTAATCAGGGACGACACTTTCCCCCTTGACTGGATTTAAGTTTAGAAGAGACTTTCTTTAAATGAAAAAGTCCATAAAAGTGTCTTCCCTGATTAGCATGTAAAGACTACACAGGCTAAACTGGGACAAAACTTAACGCACATGCACGAAGCATTGTTTTCCCACAGAGAGGCTCATACATAATTTCAGCGTTAAACTTAAACAAGCAAAACGGCTAACTGACCTTTGACCTCTACACAGTAGCTATTGAGGAAATTCAGGAATGAAAGGTGTTGTGACCGGTACGCGTTGCGAACAACCATTGGTCGACCATCTCCTTTAACGCAGTTTGTGAAGTTACGCATGACTTCACATCCAGGGACATTAGAACCTGGGAACAAAGATACTAATTAGACAATTTTTCCTGGATTTTCATCCTCTCAACCATAGAATTTTATATCCAATGAATATTCAAGTCCCATGTTTTATATCAGACATTATTTTTTAAATCCAAAAATTTAAGATCGAACGAACATTCCTGATTTTACAAATAAACAAAATTTCCTGTCAAGGAAAATAAATGATTCTACCGTTAGTTTATATCTAAGACTTTGATGGATTGCAAGGAATTTTTTTACAATCTTACTTAATAATTTATGACCTTTTTATACAATTATTGATCAATTATCCCCAGCAAACTGAAATAAGAAGTTGCAATCCTTAGCAATGACAAGTTAAATGTATTTAAACACCACATAAGCTATTATTACCTATGGCTTGAACAGCATTCTTTATGCATGGAACAACAAGCGTGTTATGCTCGTCATTCTTTGTCCAATTCAAGCCAGTTACACAGCTGTCTGGTAGATTAATCATTGACCTAATACCGGCCAATCTGACATAGTAGTCTATTCCACCGCAGTCCTGGGAAGAATTTGTAATGCATTCACGGACGACTGCCCAATTTCTGTAAAGACAAAATAAAATTATGATAACTTAAAATGATCATGTACATTTCATAGAAAAAAATCAAGAATAAAATCAAGAACTGAGTGTTAAACTAAATCTTAAGTCCATCTTAATTTACATTATATTACAAACTTAAGTTTTATTGTTGTTGTTGAAAAAGATTATTTGCGAAGCATTAAACTTGTTTATTAATTGATTTTAGTAATTCAATGGATATTTCTTTTTATCATCTGCATGTCCTCTCTTTTTGCAAACACACTGATCATAAAAAATGTATATTTGTTGCAAGGTAACAATTCAGTCAAAACTAACATTTGTCCAAAAATAGTAAGATATTTTTTTACAGGGCCCTTCTTCCCTAACAAACTGTCAAATCATTATAATTTGGAGACATTAATTTGTGTTTATTTCATGAGTTAAACGATCAAGGAATTTAACACAAGCACATAGGAAAATGACTGACACAAATTCCTCTTTTTTTTCCCAAAATTAAAAATCCACGAATTTAAGTGTCCATTTGAAAGCCATTTGTTGAAAAACTACAAAATGTCATGCACACGAATATAAATGATTTTACAGTGTATCAGTTACAAAAGTTACATGCTCAACCTTGACGATACCAATCACTGAAAAATCATCCAAACTATTTTATTTTCTTACCCACAGCCTCCGGATGCTGGGACCATTAACTGAGCAACGCAGGCCTCAGCAGCGTTCATGTCACAAACCGGCACCACCTCACACATTCTCGTTACCACGGCTCCGTAATTGGCGGGCAGTTTTATTGCTGTGTCTACTTCACAACCCTGGTTTTTCAAGAAGCTGTTAATGGCATTGTCCCCTGTGATGATCGTGTCTTCAAGCTTCTTGAGTAATTCTATGGCACACTTTCCTTTCACAAATTTGTCTATTGCACAGTCCTTGACCTTCTTTAGCTCAGCGATGAAGGATCTTGTAAAATAAAATGTAAAGAATGCATAAGTATGATTAACATAAGAGTGAAATCTCATAGAAAAAGCTGCAAGGTTACAACAAAACATGTCGCCAAATGAACTGCGATAACAGTTTTGTGGTTAAAGCAATCAATTTTTACAAAAGAACAACAGTCTACTCTCGTTATCTCGACATCACATATCTCAATTTTCTAGATATGTCGAGGTAAGCTCAATGTCCCAACTTTTTTCCTTCAAAATGTATATTAATAAACATCGCATATCTCGATTTTCGTTATCTCGAATAATTCGATATCTCAATATAAAAATTGTCCCGAGTCCCGATTTTACATGTATTTATCTCGTAGTGCAAATAACTGTCCCAGTGTCAGCAAAGGTGAGAAAAAAAATTCTTTGATACTTCACCATCCCGCTTTGCCCGGCTGCTCCTGATACTGTGCGGTAGATAATTGATCCGTAAATTGCATCAAACTCTTATAAACACTTGAGTAAAGTCTGTCACTTTAACTGCAATTAACTGCAATTAATACACAGCCTGCCGAAAGGCCGAAAGACTAATTGTTTTTACAAACAACATCCCAAAATGAATTGAGTTATATTTTTGCGTATAGTCAGGCGTTATCTTCAGCGGCTCTCGCACTCCGACGTCCAGAGGAAGGCTGCCGACATGGAATTGTTTGTTCAGAGACATTTTCTGCAGAGTGTCTGTTCGAAGCAGAAGGACATTACTGAATTCTTCAAGCCTGAGTCTAGATCTGGGGATGTTGCGTGAAGTGTTGGGCTAGTGTTGTGTGCAGTGCGAGTTAAATTTTTGTCTCATTTTTTCTTTGAAAACAAAAAATAATCAGATATTTCGAGCTCTTGTTATCTCAATATTTTTTCTTGTTCTCGCCGACTTCTTGATAACGAGAGTAGACTGTATTAGCAAATTTTGAAGACGAAAATGTTCAATATACAGCAAGATTCAAATTCTATTTATTGACAATCTACTTGCTATATGTACCAAACTGAATTTCTGTCAACCTTCATTTGTAATAACTATCTCAAATCAAAACATTTCACACACTCAGAAACGCTTAAACACCACCCAAAAAAAACTGTCTTTACACTCTTACCCGCACAGATCAAACACGTTGATACTTTGAAGATCGAACCCCTTGACACATTCTGTTGCCATAGTTACAATGTCACATGACTCTTGCCCAACCACTTCCTGTGTCTTGTTGCCAGGGGTGGTGGGGTCATCTTCTATCCAACACTGAAGTCGCGCAAGCTCTTTTGGACACCTGAACGTAAAAGAAAGGGACATAATTCATACCCTGATCTGATAAGAGACATAATTCATACCCTGATCTGATAAGGGACATAATTCCTACCCTGATCTGATAAGGGACATAATTCATACCCTGATCTGATAAGGGACATAATTCCTACCCTGATCTGATAAGGGACATAATTCCTACCCTGATCTGATTGACAATGAATGCATGATGGGATTTACCTACAGAAGGTGGCTATTTATCAAACAGCGGCAATTGAAACTGATAATTAGGACAGAAATAACATAACAACAAATTTCTGAATTATATTATTATAATAATATAATTAATATTATGGAAGCAGAAAAAAAAAAACATAATTTATTTTAGTAATAATTTTCAATTTATCATTGTTTGCCAGCCAGTATTTGTCAATTACCAATCAGTCAGAGTTAAAGCGGAGAGGGTACGAAATAACTATTTGTAACAGTTGTTTACTGGATGTTAAACAACAATGATGTGAAAATTAGTTTGATTCAAAAGTGATATAAGAAATATGTTTGCAACTGAATTGAGAATGATATTTGACTGTTCAGTGCTGAAAGTTGAGACATCTTTCTCCTTTGTTTTTGGGCAGATTGATAATTTTGTTATTGATCAAAAGGTAAGTCAGCAAGTGTCTAGTTCCAATTGTTGAAATTGTATCCCTAAGCGTTATTTTTCTCTCCAAAAAAGACTTAAGGGAAGATTTCATCGATACATTCATTTAAATTTATTATTTATATCTGGACCTGAATTTAACCCCACGTTAGTTTAGTTTTAACCAAATTATTTTCGCTAGAATACATCAAAAGCTAAAGGGTTATTGAGACACTATCTAGTCTGATTCCTGGGTAAACCCAGTACTCGGTGTCTTAAGAGGAGAACTTGAGAATACCTCCAGTGGGAATTAAAACCCGGGACGTCCTGATAACTATGCAGACACCAAATCCATGACCCCACAGATACCTCATTTAAGCCATTATAATACAGACTGTAAAATCATTATTATTCATGGGACATTAACTTTCATTGATTTCGTTGGTTTTTTTTAATCAGAGTTTATTTACAGGTCCTACCGGCCTCTTCACGAGGTCTTTATGGTCCGACCTGACAAATCAACAAATTTAATACAAACATATTTGAAAATGACCAAACCAAATTTCTCTATTTTTTCCCCGAATTCAGAAATGCATGAATTGAGGTGTCCACAACAAATACATATTTTTTAACCCCCCAAATATCATGCTGACATTTATAAATAATGTTACAGTACGTCATAGCGATCTGTTTTCACTTCAATAAGCCAAGCATACCTGTCAAGTACCATGGAGGTAATGCTGTAAATGTTGCGGGCTATCTCAGTCTTGTTGGTACACGCTGGTACATAATAGTTGAGACAATCCACCGTCCACTCCAGCTGTCTGCATAGGAAAGAAAACATTGTATTCATATTCTTGGCATAAAAGGTTGGCTCACATTGGACCTTACATTGTTCAAAAAAACAAAAAATACATTTGTGACCTTTTATAAAACTAATTGCAAAGATAGACATCTGTTGCAAATTTTTCATAACAAAACGGGACATTAAAATTGACATTTTACACTTTGTTATTTTGCCATTCATATACATGAATAGAATAACCAATCAAGTTCTGATTTAGAACTGAACTTCACTTGTGGTTTACTTATATCATTGTTGTGCAAAAAAGCATTGGGATTCTTTGCAAACATAGACAACATTACATCATTATTGCCGAAAGCGTGGAAAGTGTGGATGTATGACAGCTCTCACAAATTAACTAGACGATTGTTTTTAAAATTGGCATACAGATCTTTCAAACGCTCCCAGAGATCAAACACTAGACCTACTGATTGCAAAAAGGACACTAAATTCACTACGCCAATGCAAACCTTAAAATGAATGCCACTTACTTGCAAACAAATGTCGTCTGAAACTGGAAACCGCGGAGCACAGAAATCACATCCTTGAGGCAAAACATGACCTTGGTGTTATCACATGCCACGTCCTGACCCTCGTCCTTCCCCAGGGTCAGGCAGTTCTGCTGCATGCTGGACATTGTGATGGACTGAATCACATTGAGGCTGTTCTTCTGGTGCCGAGAGCATGTCAGGGTCTCGTTGGTCGTTCCTGTGTAACGCTTTTCAATCGTCCTGCACAAGAAATTTCCTCAAATAACTTTAAACTGTTGCAAGTCTGAGATTTAACAATAAACCAGAATAACGTTCATACATTGATTTGTTTCAATTCGGAATTGGTACCAGTCATATTTCGTCGAACAAAATAAAAGGAAACCACTTCTATTCAAGGATGATGCAGCCAGCCAAAAATGTACAGAGTGAGTTCTTAAGTTAATTTAAAGACAACATAAATGCTGACATCTTAAAGTTAATTACTGAGTTTTTCCCATTTGAATTTAACCACACAGTTAACAGCAACACATGCATTAATTAATTATTACTTAAATTATGTTAGCTCGATTTCATAAAAAAAAACTCTCTAGTCTTTTTCCTGGGTAGAACCAGTACTTGAGAACTCTCCCAGAGAGAGGAAGAATCTGGGACCTCCTAATAGCTCGACAAATACCTTAACCACTACATCACCCCTATTTGCAACAAATGGGCCACACTCTGGGAAAAAGGCTCTTAATGCATGTGCGTACAGTTACACCCAAGATAAGCCTGTGCAGTCAGGCCAAAATTCAATTGAGCCAGAAAGTGTCGTCCCTGATAAGCCTTTGCAGCCTGCACAGGCTAATTTTGAACAACACTTTAGGCACATGCATTAAGCCCTGTTTTCCCAGAGCGTTGCTCTGTTAAGTGCATTGGCATAAAAAAGATTTTTAACATGACCCCACGTGCCTGCAAATCTTGTCTGACTCGGACGCGGCGCTGTAAGAATACGTGAGGGACAGCATGAGATCGTCTGTTGTCTTCTCCACCAGTGTGTCAAACTTACAATAGCTTGGTATCACAACTGAAAAACAAAAGCAATTAAGTTGTATATTTCACTTTAATACATAGTAGTGGGGACAGTGGTCTAGAGTTATGAGCTTGTCTAGGGATTGAAAGGTCCCTGGTTTGAATACCGCTCAGGGCACTGGATTTTTCTGAGCAAAAAATTAATCCCACGCTTGCTCCTTTCCACCCAGGTGTATAAATGGGTACCTGTGAGGGAAATAAGTCAATGTGCCGTGGCTGCCTACTGCGCCATATGTAAACGGACAACTTTAATCCTAGTGATCGGGGGGTTAATGTCGAAGTCGCCTGAAGATGCATACGTTATCGAAGCAGACTATAAACCATACCTTTAATCTTTAAATCTTTAGTAGAAAAAACACATATTGCACAGCCTTTTATGTATGTCCAAGGTTTAATTTAAGGTTTTAGCATGAAACTGTTGTATGTGCTTCACACTTCTAAACAAGGAACACTAGTTTCGCACTCAACCCTTGATTTGTCCTGAGGTTTTTAAGTAAATTGATAGGATTATGCAACCATGTGTTATTGACGAACCCAATTCTTTATTGATCTAAGTCACAACTAGTCAATAAGACGTTATTTAACAAGATTCTTGTCAAAAATTGCCTCAACATGATTTTATGATATTTGTTGATTTATTATGTTCAAAATCAACAAACTACCAGTAAATAAGCATTGAAACAACAGAATCATTATTATACCTTACACTTAATACTTCAAAACTGGACCAAACTTACGTCTGCAAAAATGTACGAATATCTTCTTGTAGACAGCATCCAATTGTGAGAATTCTTTCACCTCAAGGACATTTTGGTCAGAAGGCGTGCTAGCCATGGCGTGCAACTCCTTCTTCTGATCTGGTTCATTCATAGCAATCCCGACCGCGAATATGTGGATACCAAACATGGCCTTGGCATTTCCAGCAGCCTGTAAGGTCAGTTCCTCTTCATTTGATTTTCCATCGGTCACAATCAGTAGGTGTCGTTTCACATCCTTTCTCGCACCTCTTGGAGCGGTGAAGTAATCGCTAATTGCCCGGTTGATCGCTAAATGAGTATTCGTCCCCCCAAGCTTATACTGCATATCACGCAGTTTTTTCTCCATCTTAGTTTTGTTCTGGATTTCTGTGCCATTGACAGTTTCCAAGAAGTCGTTCATGTAGAATTCATCGTAAAGGTCTTTGGAGAACTGCATGACACCGATTCGAATGTTTTCGGTGTCAGCAAGTTGTACAACGTTGAGGGCAAATGCTCTGACGAGTTCAAAGTTTTCTGCTTTTATACTCCCCGAGCTATCCAGTGCCATTACTATGTCAATCTTACTTTGTCCACATTCTGAAATCATAGAGATTATTTTTATTTATAGAAAACTGACAGTGTTTTTTTTGTAATATTCAGCTGAATTCTGACAATTTTACGGTAGAATACAAAGTATTTGATATTTATTCAACTGGTCTAACAAAGGCTCCTGTCTCCAACAGAATTTCTTTTAAATTATGCAATTTTCCCCAAATTTCAAGAGACCTTGGAAAATATCTTCCCTCTCTCAGTTTTGTCAACATTAATAATCCCCTAAAAATTTAAGGCTAGGCTCCATTCCTAAATCAAGAAAAAAAGAGCGGATAAATTTTAAATTAGATGCAACCATTTAACATCTGACTGTCGATTTGTAAAACTTCCAGCCAACGAACAGGGAACAACATAAATGCGCCTTTTTCTGGGAAAACTGAGCTTAATGCACGGAGTGTAAAGTGTCGTCCCAGATTAGCCTGTGCAGTCTGCACAAGCTATTCAGGGACGACACTTTCCACTTTTATTTTTCGTTTAAATAAAGTATCTTCTTAAAAAAAATAAAAAAAAATAAGGGCAAAATGTCGTCTCAGCTTAGCCTGTGTGGACTGCACAGGCTAATCTGGGACGACATTTTACACACATTCATTAATCCCAGTTTTTCCAGAACGAGACTCGTACGGTACCTTCTTTCACTGTATCGGTGGTGATAGAGGGATCCTTGCACACAGCCTCGACACTGTCGGACAGGAAGTCCAGGTTCAGGTTGGTGAACAGGCTCGTCAGAGGGCTAGCCTGCGCAGCAGCTGTGGTCAAGTTGGTGCGCAGGTTTACAATCAGTTTGCACAAGTCCTCATTGAAGTCAAGCGAGTTTACGAGGGCGAATTTGATTTGTTGAATGAACTCCACGTAGAAAGTGGACACTGATGACAGCGAGTCACCAACAAATATCTCTGACCTGAAATGGTGAACTTGTCATTTTTTCAACTGTTATCTGGACTCCTTATATTCTTTAAGTTAACAGCAAAATTGCCATTGTGCATCTTATCAGCATATAATAATATTCTTTGTTAAAATGGATGTTGTACATAATCATGAAAACTAAGCAAGTTAAAGGTGTTTTTTTTCTTTGAGTATAAGTTTGTCATTGTTATTTTAAAAATCGTTTTTGCGAAACAAAAACATGAAACTTAATTGTAAACAAATATGTGCTGAAATAAACTTTTCAAAGGCACAGGGCCTTAGCCAAGGATCTTCAACAAATAGACATATAGAGAATGTATTGTTGGTGACTTCTAATACCATGTGGTATCAGACCAGTCTTCACCCTTTTAACACAATGATTCGGATATCACATGATATCAAAATACACCAATCATATACTATATTTATTACTACACTTTTTTATGTTTTTTTTTAAATATTGTTGAAAACTAGACCCTAATCAAGTCAATAAGAAACAATTAAAACCGCTAGTTAATTTAGCGATTTTAAGTACAGCACAATATGCAAATGAGACAGCTTGATGACGTCAACAGGGATCCATGTGTGTTGAACATTACACACAGGAAATATTTTGGGATAAAAGCATAACATTTTAACACTCATTTAATCAATAAGCAAAATTTGAAGTGAGAAAGTGTTACTTGTTGTGATTATTAATCATAACAAGCATATTCGTTGAATTGATATCCCCTGCCAAATAATTTTTGTTTATGGATGGGTGCAAATCCCATGATATATGGTATAATCCTAAAAAAACAAGTTTCAATGAAATCTGCCAAAGCACTTGCAAGTATGGCTCCGGACAGCTGTAAGCTTATAGTAAACAGCATTTTTTCAAGATACAAAGGGCCATAACTCCGTTATTAACAGATGGTGTAAAATGCCATTTGGCATGCATCATCCTCTTATCCATATATATACTCATACCAAGTTTCAAGGAAATCCGGACATAAAAGTGCCAATAGTAAAAAGCATTTTTTCAAGATACAAAGGGCCATAACTCCATTATTAACAGATGGTGTACAATGCCATTTGGCGTGCATCATCCTCTTATGCATATATAAACTCATACCAAGTTTCAATGAAATCCGCCAAAGCACTTCCAAGATATGGTTCCGGACAGCTGTAAGCTTATAGTAAAAAGCATTTTTTCAAGATAAAAAGGGCCATAACTCCGTTATTAACAGATGGTGTACAATGCCATTTGGTGTGCATCATCCTCTTATAAATATATATACTCATACCAAGTTTCAATGAAATCCGCCAAAGCACTTCCAAGATATGGCTCCGGACACAAAAGTGCCTATAGTAAAAAGCATTTTTTCAAGATATAAAGGGCCATAACTCCGTTATTAACAGATGGTGTACAATGCCATTTGGCGTGCATCATCCTCTTATAGATATATATACTCAGACCAAGTTTCAATGAAATCCGCCAAAGCACTTCCAAGATATGGCTCCGGACACAAAAGTGCCTATAGTAAAAAGCATTTTTT
>VMBQ01001083.1:0-112669 GCA_007657795.1 Dreissena rostriformis | reverse complement strand
GATATATTTGTACAGAAATCCCCATAGACGTATTTAACATTCAAATTAAATGTACTTGAATACCGATTATGTTATTTAAAGTATAAAAACACAACCGATAACTCGATTTTTGTTCTTAAAGCGGGACTGTACGATTTTGTCAAATATTTATGAATTTTTATAAAATGTGTTAAAAATTAGTATACATATATTTCAATATAAATTAAAATAAAAGTTAAGAAGAACATGTGTCGAAAAATGCGAAATAAGCCAGATATTTAAATCTGAAATTGAAAATGGCTTCCAGCCAAATTCGCCAGCATATATATAATGCATGTACAATGTGAATCTAAATTTAGTTTTAGTGCAGATTCGTTTATACGACACAAAGACACAATTTTATTTCCTAACAAATACGAGTAAAAGTGTCGGCATCGGCTTTAACCAGCGCTAACTTGTCTTTGCTGAATTTTATGAAATTCGTTTTCAATGTATAATTTTTATTGCCTATTTTGTGTCATCGTAACATAATTTTATCAATATATTAAAATTTAACACATATAAAAATCGTACAGTCCCGCTTTAAACAGTATTTTTGTGTTTATTAGTCTATAAGAATATTTATTTAATGATTTATATCCAAATTACTTCAAAAGCTTTCCTATAAAAATGATGACTGAACAGATTGATAGGAAAGATAACAACCTAGAATTGGCCTGTTACTAAGGAAATACCTGTGTTGTAAATTATTTTGCCATACTTTTGTTCGGAAGATATAAAATGTTTAATTAAATGTCTCACTTGTGCTGAAAATCTTTTCATTCAGTAAAAAAAGTCAATTTCACTCTTAAGTGGATGAATATACAGGAAAAGAGGCTATGTCATTTAAACAATTAAATGAATCTTAAGAAAATAACTCAATCACAAAACCTTTACAATATGCACTGTTACACTAAAAGATAAATATTCTTTTAACGTTTCACAAAATTTGCATGCAAAATGTAGAAATGCCTTACAGAATCTTTAATATGTAATTTTAAACAAATTGCAATAATTTCTTAGAAAAAAGCGCAATCTTGAAATCTTGACAGTATGCGCTGTACCACTAGCAGAAAATTATTCTGGAAAAGTTCGACTAAAATTGCATGAAAATTGTAGGGGGAATTACGTAAAGAAGCCTTGATTTGTAATTTAGGGCAATTTACTTCTTTCAAAAAAAGCAATCACTTTATCTTGACAACATACACTGTAGCAATGTAAAATAGTTATTCTGTAGTAGTTTGAAAAAAATCACACGCAAAATGTTGGAATTTCACACAAAAGCTTTTTTATCACATGCCATACCCTGTTTCCCATGTAATATAACCATTACATATATTTGTATATTACACATGTGTAATATACTTTTAAAGCGTTTTCATTGGCTTAGTTTTCGTTTATTGACCAATCGCATTTTGTTATTTTGCTGAAATGACGTTGCAACGTCAAATGACGTCACGAAATGTAAACAACATTCGGGATTTATCATTATGTTGACACTCGTTGTCATATCATAACATATTTTATTAAACTCGTCCAGGAAATTCGTTAGTAAGCTCGCCAAAGGCTCGCTTACTAACAAAATTCCTGAACTTGTTAAATAGAATATGGTATGATATGACAACTCATGCCAGATCCTATCTATATGTTATTTTGAACAAAGGGTAATAACTCCTTAAAAAATAACTCAATCGCAAAATCTTCACAATAAGCAAGCAAAATAAAGGAGAATTTGCGCACAGAAGCTTGTATACTTAACTTTAAACAAAGGTCAATATTTTTAATAAAATAATGCAATTGTAAAACCTTGACAAAATGCGCTGTAGCGTTTGAAGACAATTATTCTGCAAAAGATTGACAAAAAAAAGCATGTAAAATGTAGGAGGAATTGTGCAAAGAAGTTGTTTTTAATGTAATTAATACACCAACAGCAAATAACTCCTTTAAAAACAAATACAATCACAAAACATTGACATTGATATTCACTCTTGCCATCGGAAATAATCATTCTGTAAAAACTTGATGAAAATTCACATGCAAATTGTAGGAGAAGATGAGGGCAGAAGAGTGCGTAACAAGCGATAAGCAGGCACAACGCATGCACAAACGGACGGAATGACTCCTACCATTTCTATATCTGTTCTCTTTTTGGCATGGGATAACAAGACATGTATCCCCAGGACACGGATGCCCCCATATTCCCCTTTTGTCTGATAACTCCGATAATGCTCAATTGTACCATATCTGTCCTTGACCTCAAAGTGTTACCTTGCCCTTAAAGTTGTTGCATGTGACATACCTTCTCATCAAGGTTTACATTTGTGCAAAGTTATGTTAAAATCCATCAATGTATGGAGTAGTTATGGCTGAAACAGGAACTTGCAGACAGACATCTGGACTGTCTGATGGTTGTACAGACAGATATATTGAGAATGGCGGTCAGCTCACAACAATCTCGAATCTCAACTTAAAGAATATTCAAATATTTTCCTCAAACTCAGGATTGAGTCAGACTCAAAGCTAAACAAATTTGTGAACACCAAATTGAGCATGATGGTCAAACTCATCTAAAAAAAATTACCAAAAAACCTACAATTTGATAAAGAATATTGACTTTAGTATGTTCCTGATACTTGGCCAAGAACAGCACTTAATTGTCATAAACCCAAAATGGATAAGCATATAAAGCATGTATCAGAAATGGCTTTATATTGGGAAGAACCAATACCTGCATTCGTCGCCTCCAGCAGCCAGCCATGTTTTCTTCTCGGTGCAGTTTGCCAAGGCGGCAGAAATGTCACAAAGACCCCGGTCGGGCCCATCTGGGATCCCGCAGAAACCACTGAGCGTCCGACCGGCCAGCTGATAGTCTGTGGTTACTGAAGTGACGGCTGCCTTACTGCAGACTGCAGTTTCCTCCATGCTGTCCCTTACCTTTCGTGTCACTTCTAATTGTCTGGAATTATTTAAAAGACAAACAATCTGAATTGATTGGTTACTTTGAATTATGACAGATGTTATCAACTGTCAACTGTAATGGAATGTATATGTATGAATTACAGGAGAATATTGTAATGTCATTCAGGAAAAATCTGGGGCTGTATTCACCGACCTAGACTTAGAACCAAGAAAAATACATTAAGCATCTGAATATATAAACGCTACGAATGCTATTTATGTGAAAAAAATATCTTAATTAAGGAGTGTGTAGTTAGAGGTGTTTATTTCCATGTGCTTTTTAACTGTATTATACTATACCAAAATTAAAGTTTTAGGAAGTCTTTATTTTCAGACAAAGTCTAAGAATTGTTTGGTGAATACCTGCCCAGGACTGTAATATCAGATTTTATTACACGTTAACACAAAAGAACGGATACATAAACCAGTACTTAAATGGATTGCAAATGTGGTAAGGAAGTAACAATAAATGGCATCATTAATAAATGGTACCAAAGATAAGTGCACGAATTTTCCCTGACAATTATGAGTTGTTAAATTACTAGTCAAATTTGTGAATAGTGGTGACATAACTACATGACCACTACTTTTCATGTGCAGACATTTTAAATGTAGTTTATTTCTTAGTCCATACACATACTTTCATTTTTCATTGATCTATTGTAAGACTATTTATGAAATCTTAACTTTAACTTCTTAAATTTTTATTTGCATGAATACTTTGGGTAAATTCATTGATTTTTTTCATGATTTTTGCAAAATTTCAACTCTTTCTCAATGCATCAATTATTTCTTTCCTGTATTTCCATAATATGAGGCACATACCAACACCTCCTGCTTGCGTTTAAAAGAACCAATCAACAGCAACATCACAGCAGCTATACCTGCACACTGGAGGCTTGAACTTCAGAGGATTCTGTATGAAATATCCAAGAGCCAAAAGGCTTGGGGTGCCACACGCGGGGTCTCCATATTTCCCGACACAGACAGCGTGGTCAAACATGTCCCGGATCTCAATGGCGATCTTGTAGAGGGCGTAGTAGCGAGAGGTCACACACTTCATGGTGCGCGCTATCACGCATTCTATCTTCTCCTTGATCAGACTGAAAATGTATAAACAGAGAACAACGATCAAAGAAAGTCTTAATCATTGGCACATATATCTTGTTATTTTTCAATATAAGGCTTAAGAAAGAAAATATGTTAATTTTAATAATAATGAAACATTTTTAAACATAATAAATTACTAATATACATGCTTTTCCCTTAATAGAAAAGTTTTACCCTATCAAAAGACTGAAAAGGAGCTTAGAGGTTTTATAAAATCTGTTCATAGCAGGGTGAAGAGTAAGACCACTACATACACATATTTCAAGTCCTTGGCCTGCACAACCAGAGTAATCATGTCCGTAAAGCAGGTGACGGCGTCCTCCACCTCACACATAGGGGCATCTGAGATATACAAGTCATAGAAATGAGCCGCGCTCTGGAAAAATGGGGCTTAATTCATGTGCATAAAGTGTCATCCCAGATAAGCCTCTGCAGTCCTCACAGGCTAATCATGGACGACACTTAACGCACATGAATTAAACCCCGTTTTCCTGAGCGCGGCTCACATAAACAAATAGAAAGCATACCATGTGAAAATTAGGCCTATATATATGTATGCATGGGGCAAATCTGGGATAGAAGTTTCCACATACAGGTGATTTATGGTAAGAAGGTTTCCACTGATTTATTCTGTTTTAAAAGGTAAATATATAGGATAACTACTTATTGTTTATTTTGTTGTTGATGCCATAAAAAAAAAGCTTTCATATGTTTAAGACCCAATGTGGATGTTAACAACTGAAAATGGGTGCAATGCCACTATTATTCAATAAAACAAATACATCCAGAGAACAAGAAACAAATGGACAATTACAAAAACTAGATATTTGTCTGTAGGACTTGGATGCCCCCACATGTTTCTTTTGTCTTAATACTCCATTTATCTGGAAATAAACTGTACTGAACCAAAATATGAAGTTGTTTTAGTTAACATGCTGGTTAATATGTTTATAAAGTTCAAGCCTTTAGCAGCAATACATTTTGAGCTACATGTATGCTAGACAAAAGATTAAATATGTAATTTTTTGCTGAAAAATGGGCCATGACTCCAGTTAAATTGCAAATATGTAGACGAAATATGGAAGAGTGCAAGTTCATATGCTAGATGATTTGTTTGCAAAGTTTAATCAGTCTAGAAGCAATATTTATGAGTCATGCGCGACACAAAAAAGTGGGATTGGCAGAAGGAGAGATGGAAGTCAGAATACTGGAGGTTATAGGCACATGACTTTATGTCATGCTACACAATGTTTTACAATAACAGACTACGTATTCTTTGAGGATTTAAAGAGAGTATATACGATCCTATCACTTTCTTTCAAAACAGATCAAACTTTGATGAATCACAAACTAGAAATACATTCAGAAGAGGAAGTTCAAGAAAATAAATGAAAGAAAAAGTTTATTTAATTTTCAAATAATTTTCTGCACAAAACTCCTTCATTTACATCAGCAATATACACTTCTGGCTAATCCCCATTAGTCAGTGGAGATCCGCTCATTGGACACAAAGACACAATTTTGGTTGTACAACGAATACGAGTAAACATGTGCGTCACGGCATTAACTTGCTCGTAATAAATTTCACTGAAGTGAACAATATTTGACTGATGGTACCATATGAATGTTGTTAACAAATTGTATTAAACATTCCTAGGTCAAAAGTTCTTTTAGGATTGCGAGAATAAAATGTTGACATTCAAATCATATAAACAAGCGTGAACAAACTGCTATATTAGACTGGACCTAACATATTATACTATAAAGTACAACAACAAGCATCATACCATCTCCTTGGTTACACTTGTGTCCTTTACAACAGTAGCAGTCGTCTTGACCCTCGCAAGCTGCACAGAAGGTCGGGTCACCACATCCCTTCACGTAGCCGTCAACTGTCATCTGACTATAGCACAACTGCAACGGAAAACAGTATCATGCAGTTAGAAGTAGCGAAGTGATTCCTATCAACAAGGTGTAATGCAATTTACAACACTGTCATCAACAATTTTGATTCAACTTTAATTTCCGTTTCAATTTCTTTATCTAAATTTGTGTTTCCAAATATTTAACAATTTCAGATACAAGAGTCCAGCGCTGCATGAACTGAACTTACAATTTTTGCTTGCTTTTTATACTAGAATGCTGAAGCAGTCTGCTCAAACGTCTATTAAAATTTACATTAATTGAGTTCGCACCTGTAAACTCTACATGAAGCTAAATACAAGTTGCACATGATATTCAAGACAGGTTATGCAATCATACCTTATTAGTGAAATGTGGACTGACCCAGTACATAATTGTATTCTCAGCTGGTTGGCTTATGTACTAAATAACATGTGATACCCCTTCACATATGATATACACATGTACATTTGTACGACTACAGTGACTACGTCACAACAGTAAGTATGTGTATGGCTTATTACCTTAAAACTTTGTAACGTTGAATTAAAAAATGATTGCAAAATCCAGCTAAAGAAGATAAGATCTGATTTTTGTTTTGGTGAGAAAGCAGTTCTAAACATCATCACAAGCAATCTTCAAACATACAAATTATGCATATCAGTCTTACTGGCCAAAGTTTCTACATACCTGTTGACCAGACACGGAACAGTCGCAAGTCGGTTGAGAATTGCAGACTTCATTGGTGGCAAGTCCCTTGCAGGAATAACACTCGATGGCTGTTAACATAAAGCAATAAAATATTTGATCCGTGGCTTGCTAAGACAGTGCTCATGCATCTGCGTCAAGTGAAAGGGACAAATCTTTCCACTTTTATGGATTTTTTCGTTGAAAGGAAGTCTCTTTTAAATGTAAAACCAGTCTAGGCGGAAAGTGTTGGAATACACAGGCTCACCCAGGACAACACTTTACGCACATACTTTAGCCTGTTTTTTTCCATAGCGCTGCTCTTTTCTTTAAAATTTGAAGGAATTACACATAAAATTACCTGTACTTGTGAAGCATAAATGATGTAAATAAAAGGTAGATTCTTACAAATTCAATATTAAAGAAAATTAAAACATCTTATATGTCGAAATATCCAATGCGGTCTCAAAAATAAGATGAAACTCTTCCCCATGTTAAATGATTGAATGTCGATGCTATCAACAAACTATGTACTGAAGTAATAAACTTAAAGATTCAGATTCTAGACAAACATTATTATTTTTAAGAACATAACTTATTTACAGAGAGTTCCCAACAGTTGTTCAATAAAATCTATCACTCACGTTTGCAAGTTTCAGTGACAGCATTGTGAATTGCCTGGAGCGTTTTCAGCACAACCAGTCTGTGACGAGTCTCCAACTTTGCCAGACTGGGTTCCACACATAGCCAGGCTGCCTCAAGCTGCGCACACAACTTCGAGGCAGTTTCTTTGACGACAACGGGCCCAGGCTGAATCCAACTATTTCTACTCGTGGAAATTCCACCACTCTTGGTGCTCTTCTTTACAGTTTTTTTCGTTTTTGTAGATTGTTTTGTATTTGTTGTTTTTTTTGTCTTTGTTGATTGTTTTGTTTTCGCAGATCTTTTTGAAATCTTTTCTATATCGTCTGCTGCCCTCTTATTTCTTGCCCCTAACTCTGGGTCAGCATTGTTTCCAATAGCTCCACCTTCTATGGTAGCGGTGGCATTAATTCTGAAACAAATCACACTCATCAGTGTCATGTCAATGTATCAATATTGTCAATTGAGCCTAGTTCTGGAAAAATGGGCTTAATTCATGTGTGTAAAGTCTCATCTCAGATTAGCCCTTGCATTCCGCACAGGCTAATCAGGGACGGCACCTTAAACTTTTATGGTTATTTTTTGTTTAAAGGCAGTCTCTTCTTAACAAAAATCAAGTGTAAATGGAAAGAGTTGTCCCTGATAAGCCTATGTAAACTGCAGAGGCTAATCTGGGATGACACTTTACGCACATGCATCAAGCGCAAATTTTCCCCGAATGTGGCTCAATTATTCTGCTTGATGAAAATACCCACTGCTTTCTTGTTTACTAATGACACACTGCATACAGCTACTTATAACGAGTAAACAATGTTAGTTGCAAGTAACCTTACTTAGTAAATAGTCAACAGAGCGATAAAAAAGACTGTTTTTATAAAGAAATTTACAAAAACTGTATATTTTTTTAAACGGTGATTTCAATGAACACTCCATGTAGTCTCATTTGGAAATTGTAACTTGAGCTATTTCACAAACATGAATTATAACCCTGCCACGCTCTGTCACAGGCATGGCAATTATACCAATTGCAAAGTTCAAACGCACATAAGTAAGTCACTGCGCATGAAAATTGTGCCGTGCACATCTACACTTCATGGTGATGACATATTTACAGTTTAAATTTAATAAGTTAAGAAATGTTGAAGTAGTCCGCACAGGCTAATCAGCGACGACACTTTCCGCCTAAAGTGGATTTTTGCTAAGAAGAGACTTCATTAAAATGAAAAATTCCATATAAGCGGAAATTGTTGTCGCTGATTAGCCTGTGCGGACTGCACAGGCTAATCTGGGATGACAATTTACGCACAAGCATTATGCCCAGTTTTCTCAGAACACGACACATATATGCAGACAAAACATCACACAGACGGACTGACCAACAAACCCACAGAGTGACCATAATGTGCCCCCTCTGAAACTAATCCCCTGCACAACTTTTTTGCGGGGGTATAATAACTCAGAAGTTCTCTTATGCTAAGCGTTACACTCAAAGAGTTGAGCATTATACTATTGTATGTTACATAGAAATGTACTTATTTATTGCTATGTTATATTCCAGTCAAAGATAAGGTTCCAGAAGTCCAAGTTGTTGTAGTTGGTCAAGCAATAACTACATAAATACAAGTATTCGAGAAAGAAAAAAGTTCTCATTTGCAATATTACTTATACTACATTCCAGTCAAAGTTCAAGAGTCTGATGGCCAATATCTTATAGCTGGTTAACAAATCACTACATAAATACAAATAACAGTTTTCATTGGTCCGCGTTCTGGGAAAACTCGGTTTAATGCATGTGCATTAAGTGTTGTCCCTGATAAGCCTGTGCAGTCCACACAGGCTAATCAGGGATGACACTTTCCACTTTTATGAAT
Organism: Dreissena rostriformis; assembly: GCA_007657795.1. NCBI lineage: Eukaryota > Metazoa > Mollusca > Bivalvia > Myida > Dreissenidae > Dreissena > Dreissena rostriformis. Next base: position 103,481 of record VMBQ01001083.1, on the reverse strand, counting down.
TTTTTGTTTTAAGGAAAACTATTCTTCAAAAAAATCCAATTTAGATGGAAAGAACTGTCCCTGATTAGCCTGCGCAGGCTAGTATGGGATGACATTTTACGCACATGCATTTAACCCCATTTTCCCCGAGCACAGCTGATTTGTTTTTGCGTTAAGGCTTGTCATGTTACTTACGTTACATTCCAATCAAAGTTCTGTCATGTTACTTACGTGACATTCCAATCAAAGTTCTGTCATGTTACTTACGTGACATTCCAATCAAAGTTCAGTCATGTAACTTACGTGACATTCCAATCAAAGTTCAGTCATGTTACTTACGTGACATTCCAATCAAAGTTCAGTAATGTTACTTATGTGACATTCCAATCAAAGTTCAGTCATGTAACTTACATGACATTCCAATCAAAGTTCAGTCATGTTACTTACGTGATATTCCAATCAAAGTTCAGTAATGTTACTTATGTGACATTCCAATCAAAGTTCAGTCATGTAACTTACGTGATATTCCAATCAAAGTTCTGTCATGTTACTTACGTGACATTCCAATCAAAGTTCAGTCATGTATCTTACGTGACATTCCAATCAAAGTTCAGTCATGTTACTAACGTGACATTCCAATCAAAGTTCAGTCATGTAACTTACGTGACATTCCAATCAAAGTTCAGACATGTTACTAACATGATATTCCAATCAAAGTTCTGTCATGTTACCTACGTGACATTCCAATCAAAGTTCTGTCATGTAACTTATGTGACATTCCAATCAAAGTTCAGTCATATAACTTACGTGACATTCCAATCAAAGTTCAGTCATGTTACTTACGTGACATTCCAATCAATGTTCAGTCATGTAACTTATGTGATATTCCAATCAAAGTTCTGTCATGTTACTTACATGACATTCCAATCAAAGTTCTGTCATGTTACTTACGTGATATTCCAATCAAAGTTCAGTCATGTTACTTACGTGATATTCCAATCAAAGTTCAGGCATGTTACTTACGTGATATTCCAATCAAAGTTCAGTCATGTTACTTACGTGATATTCTAATCAAAGTTCAGTCATGTTACTTACGTGATATTCCAATCAAAGTTCAGTCATGTTACTTACATGAAATTCCAATCAAAGTTCAGTCATGTTACTTATGTGATATTCCAATCAAAGTTCTGTCATGTTACTTACGTGACATTCCAATCAAAGTTCAGTAGTCTGAAGGCAAAGTTCTTGTAGGTGGTTACTTACGTGACATTCCAATCAAAGTTCAGTAGCCTGAAGGCCAAGTTCTTGTAGGTGGTCAGGCAGAGGTTAAGATCTGGGACAATGACAGGTGGGCGTGGCTGACATACGATGCCTGATAGGACCTCCACGCGGCTCAGTAACTCACGTCCCACCAGTCTCCGTGACGTGTCACAGTCCATCGTGGACTCCCAGACACACTCTGTCACCTCCATAACGAGTCTGACGGGAATGTAAAGAACACACTATTAGGTGAAGTTGGAATAAGACATCAATCTTGGAATAAACAGCGTTTTTTTTTCAATTATACATTGTATATTATATGCAGTTTTAGCTGTTGTATTTATTAATTTAAAAAAATAATTAGTAATCTAGACACTTGTATATATAATTGCATCGTATAAATTGATTTTACTACAATTGTTGTTTAATTGGATCTAATAAAAATCAGTGCATGAAAAGAGTTTTAAAATAAAGGTCAAAATGAAAAAAACAAATCAGTGCTTATTACAAAGTAATGGAAAAGGGCTGATTACAATAGAAGTATAGACATAATATTACAAAAATACATTCAGAACATGAAATAAACAGTTTTGTTTGAGAAAATCACCAAAATAGTGTCCATTCCAAGTTTGCTGTCTTATTCCAAATTCACATAATACAGTGTTGTACCGTATTGCACACACTAAAATGTGATCAATACATGAATAATGCCATGTATGCCTCCTTGCTATAAACTGCTCTTTCTAATATAAAATGATCAGGTATTGTATGGTATATTTACAAAGAAACACTTTCAAAACCTGTACCACATGCCTTTTAGTTGGGGAAATAGGTCAAAAAATTATTAATTCAATATTTTTGTACATGGACTGAATAATATTATGATGATTCTCGAATGAATAGAATACATTTGTGGAAATCTTTATTGTAATCATTGAGAATTCATAGTCTGATCAAAACAGGATTCAAGATACCAACACGTTGGAGGTCGCGGTGGTGTAGGGATGGTGTCCAACTATAAATGTTTAGGCCACCAGTTTGATTCCCACCCAAGGAGCATTCTTAAGCTCTTCTCTTAAGTTAAGACATCAAGTACTGGTTCTACCAAGAAAACTGACTTGGGAATGACTCAATGAGCCTTGTAGGCTTTTGACGCAATCAGGCTCAAATAAAAAAGACAAATTTTTAACTAACATACCGACAGGTCTCAGCCCCAGGAACCAAAGGTCCGGTCTGCAGTCGGGCGAAACAAATATGGGCGTTCTCCATGTCACACATGACCGGGGGCTCCACAACAGGGCACCAAATATCGCCACAGCGGCCGTCAAACTTGGCGAGGGTGTACCGCATCAGTGGATTCATGGCGGCCGCCAGGTAGGGGTCACACGTGGCCGTATGGTCTACGAAGCACTTGACAGCATACCTCAGGGTACTGAATTGTTAACAATAAGGTATCGTGACATGTGCTAAAGCAATTGATATTCAAGTTAAAGGTGGTTTTTTCTTACTTAAGAATGAAGTTTTCCACATGGACTATGATGTGTGCACACATTTCTATAGGTTTTCCATGTATCTTAAAATATTGCTCAAAAGAATAATATTTTATCCTGTTGTAAGCGAAAACATTAGCTTTCCAATACAAAATTTGATATAAAAGTTTCACCTAACTACAACCTTAGTTAGGACTTTCCTTGGGATTTTTTAGAATACTGGTCCAGTACTTACGTGCAGAATCTGTTCTCTGTACTGGTCTCCACAAACACCTCCCTCTCCAGGTCTCCCAGGCATTCCACCGCACGACTGGGCCGACAGACGCCCGTCACGTTGGCGTAGTCCCGTGAGAGACATGCGGGAACGTATGGTAGGACCTCGTCCTCTGAGTCGCAGACGCTGTGGGCAATCTCACTCAGCTAATGGTGATGAGAGACATCAATTATGGGCCACAGTAGATCAGAACTTTATCGGCCAGTTAAGGTAACAGTCTGTTAGCTTCAGACCCAAATAAATTTTAACTTGATCCAAAAATTAACGGCTGTTAGTGTAATTAGCCGTTAAAGTTTGGAGCAATCAGGCCATGGAGTGGAAGCTTTCAAGTATGGGGGGGGGGGGACGTGCGTCCGTTAATAATTACAGATTCAAGGACAGGGTTTTCAAAGTATTTGGGAGTTTTTACATTTTTATGTGATCTTCAACTACTCTTAGTTAACCTACTATTTGACTATAGTCATTTTTGTCACCACATCTGTTTTTATTAAATTTGAATTATTACCATTATCAGTGCTTAAACAGAGAGGCATAGTTTGAAAGCACTCATAAGAATTGGATATAGTAAAGTATTGAGCACTTTGTTGGACATTTTCATACTTAAATGACAGAAATTTATGCATAACTGTGAGTATATTACTCACAAACTTTCGTTTTGCAAGCCCTGATAGTATACTATGTATGAAAAAAAAGCATCAATACATGTCGCTGTTTTTTAATTATACTGGGAAAACGGTGCTTTATTCAAATGCGTCAGGTGTCATCCAAGATTAGCCTGTGCAGACCACACAGGCTAATCAAGGAAAAAACTTCTGCCTTGACTGGAATTTTGTTTAAAAGAGACTTTCTTTAAACGAAAAGAGCAGAAAGTGTCGTCCCTGATTAGCCTGAGCGGACTATTTTCACAGAGTTCGGCTCATTATGTAGTAATGACCACCCACCTGTCTCCAAGAATGTTTCACTTGCATAGCAACCAATAATGGACAGGAGCTGAGCAGTTCCCATATTCTCTTCTCAATCAGGCGAACAGATCTGAAAGTGACACCATTAAATGGCACATACTAATGGGATTTATGGTACATTATAATGGACTAAACTCTTTCAGTGCTGGAACCAAAGGCTTTTGCAAACAGTTTGGATCCAGATGAGACGCCACAGAACGTGGCGTCTCATCAGGATCCAAACTGTTTGCTATTCTGAAAGTATTCTTTGAAAAAAAAATTGAAGAAAATGCTAAGTTTAGAAATTCAGCAGACGACATTTTAGCAGACGACAAATATCCCAGCATGCAAAGGGTTAATTGCAAACGAATAACAATGAAGATACAGAGGATATTTGTTAGTTTCAGTCGATAACAGATTTTATTTCACTAGTTATCAGAGATATGTGTCGTGTTCTGAGAAAACTGGGCATAATGCATGTGTGTAAAGTGTCGTCCCAGATTAGCCTGTGCAGTCCGCACAGGCTTATCAGGGACGACACTTTCCACCTTAACTTGATTTTCCCTAAGAAGATACATCATTTAAACGAAAAATTCCATAAAAGCGGAAATTGTCGTCCCTGATTAGCCTGTGCGGATTGCACAGGCTAATCTGGGATAACAATTTACGCACAAGCATTATGTCCAGTTTTCTCAGAACACGACACATATTATTTTCACGAGTTTAGCAGCTAATGAGTAAAATTATTAAATTTCTATGATCAAGACAGAATATAAAATTGATAATCTACTCAAACCAATATATGTAATTTTTATTTAAGGCATTTCCATTGTTGTTACGGGTCAAACTGGAGAATTTCGCAGGAATAATTACATCAAAATAACCACGTCATGTCGAAAAGAATCAGTGGAAATAATCAATAATTTTCATTGTTTGAAACGGTGAATTACCAGTTTTAAGTCATAGATTTTTCCCAACAGACTATTGAAAAGCATAAAAAAAAAATGTTACCATTCAAAATATCAGGACACTCATAAGAGTGGCAAACTCACCCACAGACTTTAAGCAGAAGGGTTTCATTCACGACGCACTCCGACAATGAAAGGCTCAGTCTTGAGACCAGCGTCGCTGCCGTGTAAGGGTCGCACATCGAACTAATCGGAATCACTGAGCTAGTTGTGTTTACGCCGGTGGTATTTGTGACATTGGCTGGTGTCATGTCAACAGGGCAAGAGTGTTCAGTAAGTGTTTTGAACAGGGTGGTGATTTTGGTCATCCAAAGTTTTGTATTGTTTGAACAGCCTGTCATATATCCGATTGCCGTCTGTAGAGTTGCGTTTCCGTCTCTATAATAAACATTTAAGTATTTTAATATAATGTTTGTCCATATTCTGCATAAATTTTGAATTTTTGTAATAGTTAATCCTTAATATGATCAATTAAGTTATATTTATAAACAAAAAATGTACAATATATTCACTTGAGGAAAAGAATTCCTAAGAAAGGAACATTTTGGAACGTTCCAATTGACTGCATCTTACAATAACACATAGAAAACCTTAATTTTCTCAAAATCAGCATTATAATATTTATAAAAGTTGTAGAACACCTTAAATGAAATCATAAATGAAAATAATAATTTTAGACTTATCTTATGATGGATAAATACCATATCATCATCGGTATTTTCTGATGTAAATCAGTATTATGAAATAATAATGTGAAAGAGATATTATAACACTAAACGCTTTCCATCCTCGAAAATAAAACAAACAAATTTAAACTCTTCTCTAAAAGCAGGAAATCAAGAAACACCTTAAGGTGGAACATACTTGCACCATTGTTGTAATTGAGAGAATCTTGTGACTTGTGAGAATCCCACGATGACTTGGGCGGTGAACTGACGACGGGCAAGGGCAGAAAACTCTGCCAGTTTGCAAGTGGCTTGTTCTGCAGCTGATGACGAGAACAAATGCATAATTTGTTTTGTATATGTATATATGATTCTATTAAACTGACATTTAATTACAAACAAGTAACTTTTACTAAAAAAAATAAAATGTGTCCTTACAACACGGATGCCCCCACATTCAATTTATGTTTGAAACTTCAACTTATTAAACCAAAATATAGTTTTATATTTGCAAAAGTTAAATTATCATGTTAATCAATACAAAATCAACACAAGCCACATACCTGGGCATTGTCCCTCAACCAGAAATTCTATGGTCCCATTAGCTTCACAGCTAGCTTTGTTCAGCAAACACCGATTATTGAACTCCCTTATCTTCCCACCAACAACCTTCTCCCTGGCACAGACTGGTTGGATAACAGCCGGACAAATGGAGGGGCAGACGCACTTGTTGTTCACACAAGTCTGGTACGGCTTGCAGTTACAGCCATCTAAGGGAAGTAAGGATGGTGTAAAACTAGTACATAGCTTTCAGTGAATACAATTGTGTGTAAATGATTGAATAAATATATTGTTTACAAAATATATTAAAAGCGTATTGTGAACAATCGTTTTAGTATTGGCTCTTGGCTCTAACATTTTACTTATGTTCAAATAAATTGGCTGCATTTAAATGAATATTTCCTATCGGTTTGTTTTTGTTAAATTCATGGTATCTCTTAATCAGGAAGTATATACTAATGTTGTGAGTACCTTGTGAAGTGCTTGTAGAGGGCTCTAAAGGACCATTGCAGAGGGACTTGGCACAGCCCCATCGGTAGAACACACGGGACTTGGTCACCTGCATTATCACAAATGAAATAACCTTATATACCATAACCCATACCACACAACATCAGGGCCCACATAAATCACTTATTTTTGTGTAACATAGGTAAACTGAGTGGTCACACTGTCACACACAATGTAGCATGTAATATTATTTAGTTTGGACCTATTTCTTAAACGACACAAAGTTAATACAAGTCACAGACCACACAGTGAAATAAAGCTTAAACGCTTTTTTCTCTATGAAAACATTACTTGATGCTTAAATACACAAAAGCAATATTCCGTATCAAACCATGACTGAAAATCTTGAAAATGTCAATAAAATGTCCACCATTTCCTAAAGAATGATTGTTTGCAACCTAGCTATCTAACTTCCCAAAAGTGGGACCTATCACGCCTTCTCATGATTTTCATTTTCAGAACAGAAAATAATATCAGCTGCGTTCTTGGAAATCTGGGCTTAATGCAGTTCGCACACGCTTAACAGGGACGACACTTTCCTCTTTTATGGAATTTTTTGTTTAAAGAAAGTCTCTTTTAACGAAAATCCAGTTTAGTCGGAAAGTGTCGTCCCTGATTAGCTTGTGCGTACTGCAAGGCTCATCTGGGAAAACAACTTTACGCACATGCATTAATCCCTGTTTTCCCAGAGCAAGGCACATATAATTGACATCTACCAACCTTGACTTGTTCCATGGCTATGTTGGCAATAGGGTTTTTGCATCCCTTGGTCACTTTCACAACCCCTTTCCTGATTTCATAGACCGTCTGGCAGGACTGCAAACAGAATTTTCTAAATTATTTACAGTCTTATTTATCTGCCTTTTTATAGGCCATAATTTTCTTCCTCCGCAACTTACATCTTTTAAGTTTATTATTGGAAGTCTGCTGGGTCTGATTAACCCTTTGCATGCTGGGAAATTTGTTGTCTGCTAAAATGTGGTCTGCTGAATTTGTAAAATTAGCATTTTCTTAGATTTTTTTTCAAAGAATACTATCAGAATAGCAAACAGTTTGGATCCTGATGAGACGCCATGTTTTGTGGCGTCTCATCTGGATCCAAACTGTTTACAAACGTCTTCAAAATTCGATTCTAGCACTGAAAGAGTTAATTATGATTACACATAATATAACTAACATCTCTTACAAAAGATGAAACAAATAGTGGTTGATTGCATTGATAAACAAACAATTTTCCATTAAAACAATAATAAACATTACCTCTACATTGTGCAAAAGTGTATTTCCGTGTCTGCTGCTGTTTCACAATCTGACATTATTTCTTCTTAGTACAAATGCTACTTTCACACGTAAGCACTCACTTAACTTACTTAAGGTGTTAGAACCATCAGAGTAGAATATAAATGTATCACTTGTGTATGCTGTTTCAAATAAAATATTTACGTGTTGTTCAGGGAAAACTGGGCTTAATTTAATGCATATGCATAAAGTGTTATCTTATATAAGCCTTTGTAGTCTTCACTGGCTAATCAGGGAGGACATTTCCGCAATAATGGAATTTTTCGTTTAAAAGAAGTCTCTTCTAAATGAAAATTCTATTTAGGAGGAGAGTGTCATCCATGATTTGCCTGTTCGATGTTCAAAGGTTAATTTGGGATTAAGCCCAGTTTTCCCCAAAGGAGGCTAATTTAATTCACCTGTTTATTGAATGGGCAGACTTCAATATTGGCATTACAAGTGTTGTTGTCCGGTGCCCCTTTGCAGCTGTAGCACTTGATTGGTTCCTGGCTGGGTTCTAGAAACATCAGAGTTACCATGACAACAGCATCAAGCACACCATCAAAACATGTTAATGATTAATAATTTAAAAAGAAAAAGCTTCACTCTTTCCTTAAATATTTCGCCTTCATGTGAATATACAATTGTTTTATTACGTAACATGAAGAAAATGTAGTCAATTTATAGCAACAAACTTTGAAAAAGCCTATCGAGGTGAAATATATTAGGAAAGAGTGAAGATTTTTATTATTATCCCTACTGGATACAAAACTGAGTATTATTTTTATTATGAAATAGAAAACCCGGTTATCTAGAACTTTGTCACAAACTCGACTTCCACTAATAATATCCCGGATTTGGTATGTTCAAGGTGCAATTACTCTGCAATGCGTGGATCAGTGTGAATGAAAAAAAGTGTGACTTGTGTATCTACACTTCATGGTGTCCACATAGTTTCAATATAATCACTTGTGAAATGTGAAAGTTGATCTCTCTGAAAACTTATAAGATTTTATGCGGACTGACTAACCTACGGACAAACAGACCAACAGGGTGAAATATAACCCCTCTCAAACTTCATGTGTAGGGGAAAAATTATAGATACAAGTTTACATAATTTAACAGATTCACCCCTATATATATCATACTTCATTCGATTTCATACATAATATCAATGTCATTCAAAATCCAAACATTTTGTCTTTTGAATCGTATATTTTATTTTGGTTTAATAAATACTGGGCTGAGCAATTTTAGAAAAAATTATTCACATATATAAATATCTAAAATCAATTGAATACTATATATCTAACCTTGTAACTCCATGTTGTCACCATCAGCACAGAAGTTATCACTCAGCTGGGACGAGATATCCACTATGTTGGCAACGAGTGTCTTCATTTGCAAGTGTTCCGTTTTAAAAACGCAGCTTCTAAACGTTGCAGCAGATGCGCAAATTTCAACCCCCGCACCTGTGGGCAGGTAACTGTCTAACAGAGCTGAGGAGAAGCCGTCAATGAAATCGTTCAGACACGTCAAAACTGGGCCAACAGAGTTGCCATGGTTGTAAATGTCAAGATCAGTGACGTTGCAGGTCACCTTGGCATTAATGAGGTTGGTTAAGGTCAAGCGGAGGTCATTTTGAATAGGGATAAGCTGTACGGGGTTGCAGCCCTTGGTTAGATTTCTCATGCAGTCTCTCTGGGACAGCAAGTCACTGCAACAGAGAAAGATAGTATTGAATATATTTCAGAAATTTCTAAACTGGTATATTGAACTTATCTGAAACTTTCATATGACAATTTCTACTTGATTACATTCCCTTTACAGTGGGGGTTTTCGTCAAATTTGGGGCCAAAATTTCGCCCCATTCCATATCTATCTATTTTTTTCCATTTATTGCCTGTAATTCCCAATTGAAGGTTTCTACACAATTTTTATTTTTTTAAATAAATCTCAACATTTAGTTCATTACCCATTCATTGCTTTAAGTTGTATTTATAATATTGAAAACAATTCTATTCTCAATTTTAAAGTATTTGTTAACAAAAAACAACAACATCAATTTCCCATTTTTAGGCAAAACTATGTGATTTTTCCCAATCCAAAGAGCCCCGGCCCCATTCCCCAAAAATGGCAAGAAATATACTCTGCTTTAAATAAGACAATTATGCTCCTAGTCTTGTGATGTAAAACACGCTCCGTATGAGCTAAAATGCACAAAACAAAATGTAAAAGGACTCCCCAAACCTATGCATTAGCGACAGATTTAAAATTAAAGATTTTACAAAAAGAGAACTTAAAAAAACATACACACACAAACACAATAAATATTTAAAATGATAAGATGAACTGTTAAACAATCTAAAAGATTGGTTAATGATTAAGAAAAATGGACATAAAACGTAATATTTTAGATCAAATGTATACTAAAAATGCTTACTTGCAGGTTTTCACATCCTTCGTGCATTTTGTCCTCACATCTTCGTTTGACAAACAAATCGTATCAGTGTCTGTACGGCTGGTGAAATCTACTGCCTCACAAACGGACCAATCAAAAGCAAGCATTCTCAGGACCTCCCTTGTGATGTTTGCACGCTCTGATTCAACTGGACACTTATGTAGGGAATATTCAAGGCTGGAGTTGATAAAGCTAAAAAAACATAAAACAAAAATGTTAGAACTATAACATATTTTTTAATTATAGATGTTTTATAATGATTTGGATTAATGATGTCAGATATGGTTGTTCATTTTCTGACTGAGAATACTACGGTTATCTGAACATTATTTTGATTCTTACATGATTGATTTTTGAAAATAACTGGGCTTAAAGCATGTATGAAAAGTATCGTCCCAGATAAGGGAAGACACTTTGCGCTTAAAAGGAATTTTTTGTGTAAATCAATTCTTTCCTAAACAAAAATCCTTTCTAGACAGGAAGTGGCGTCCTTGATAAGCCTGTGCCTAGCCTCATATTTTATTTTATTTTTTTATTTCAAAGTCACTTACCTGCATCTTGGTTGCTGGTCGAGAAGCTTTATGATCGCTTGCATGTTGGGCACTCGAGACTTGGTCTCCATGGAAACGTTTCTACAGACGGCTGAGGCCGGAGATCCTGAGAAACGGTGAAATGCTCATACATTTGTCATTCAGCGATGCTTAATTCATACCTTTATGAACTTCGTTATGGTTAAACTGGGCTCGATGCATGTGCATAAAGTATCGTCCCTGATTAGTGCATGCAGTCTGAACAGGCTAATCAGGGAGGACACTTTCCGCCTAAACTGGATTTTCGTTTAGAAGGACTTTCGTTTAACAGAAATAACATTTAAGATGAAAGTGTCATCTCTGATTAGCCTGTGCAGACTAGTGTGCACTGTCTTATCTGGGACGACGATTTAGGCACATGCATTTAACCCAGATTTCTCAGAATGATGCTCATGTTACTTGCTTTTTTATTTAAAGAATACCAGAATACAACTCCGTATTTCCTCCACTTTGATATACTTCTCTATACATTAATGTACATAAACAACTAGACAATGCACAGCAGTATAATGGATATTAATATAATCTTGAGATCTTGAATTTGATTCCTACAGCAAAGCACAGAGAACCAGTTCTAGACGGGAAAAAAACATTTACAAATACATTTATGGAGCACATTGTTACGTCAACAAAACATGAATCAATAAAGACTGCGCTTTTAAAATGATCAATTTAATAGTTTCTATAAAGTGCATTATGGTGTCATCTAAATTTAATAACTCAAAATCTGCAATTAAAAGTAAAAGCCCTCATTGAGTTTTTGATCATTCAAAGCAGACAATGTACGAACTTACTCGCAAAGCAAGCATTCCAGCAGTGCTGTTGAGTGTTAAACCGGTTCTTGTTTCCTTCACATCCTGAATAGGTGGCCTCCTCACATCGGCCCGTTACATTGTTGTACGTCCACACAGTTGTGTCCGCACCAGTGCAAGGCCCAGAGTCAAACTCCAAGGAACACACTTCTGGTCCTGCGAGTAGAAAGGTAAATGATTGTACAAGATTGGCTACACCAGACTACTTAACAGTGTTAAGGCTTCTCACATGATTTGAGAAATAGCTGTTAAAATTTCAAATGAACAATTTTATGGTCCGGAAAGTAGGTGATAAATCACTTTAATTGAACCTTGTCAAATATAATGTGAAAAACACTTTGAGTATCTATTTTAAAGTATTTCTAAGCAAAAGAACAAAAACTAAATTTCCCAATTTGAGTCAAAATGATGCTTTTTCCCAAAAATAATGAATACAAACACTGCATTGTAAGAATTGACAAAGAAACAATGTTCAAAAGATTAACAAGCAAACGATCAACATCATGCTGCAGGGACTTACAATGTATACAAGTAAATTATATTATTTTAACTTATTGTCAGTGGCTGAAAACCAGTACCTTGCTGAGAGCATGTTGATGTCACATCCACCCCATCCAAGTAGAAATGTGCGACACAGGCAAGGCAGTTGAGTGACCTGTGAATTACAAAAGATACACAAATCACACAACATGAAAGCCTGAAGACGCTTTAATTAAGCCGTTTTGCACATTAGTGTGCAAATTTATAGTAATTAGGACAACAACAATCCTCTAAAAATGAATAAGGTGTGTCTAGGGATTTTTTATTTTTTTTTCAAGCGACATTTTTTATCAGCTTTGTATCTGCTTTTTTATGTTTCATACAAACTTCCTTGGAACTCTAATTCTATTAAAGCAGCACTGTCAATTTGATCCAGAGACATGCTTTAAATCATATCTGTTTGTTTGTATACATGGATATTTTTCTGTTTTTATTAGTATTTTAATAATATCACAACATCTAGTTTACCTACTCACACTTTTCCTGGGTAAGCCTTAGTTACCAGTATTTATAGTGCACATATTTATGCAAGTAATTGACAACTTCCCTTCTTGAATCAGGGGTAGTGGAGAATGGATGTAATTTCATGAATTATTTCTGTGAATCAAAGCCGTTATCCTCGGATTTGTAGCCCAGTGCTCCAACGGTTTAGGTCCAGAAAGGCCGAAAACCAAAAAGGCCGCATACCAAAAAGGCCGAATACCAAAAAGGCCTTACCAAAAAGGCCCCAAAGCGTACCAAAAAGGCCAAAAAATGAAACAAAAAGGCCTTAAGTATTGTTATTTTATGTTTCAAATTGTGTTTACACAGAAATACACATAAATCAAAATGGAATAAAACATAAAACAGGTATGTAGTTTTTTTATTTTCTTTATGTTCTGTTGTTTATGTTTAGATATGCATTTACGATATATACAGTCAATGTACAAGCACAGTCACACAATTTATATAACAAAATATACATTTACTAAATGTATTAATTATTTTTTGATAATATCACATAGAATAAAGCATCGGTCTTCCGAATTTAATGTAGCTAGTTTTATATCGTTAAAAGTTAAGAAACTATTTTAAAATGCGCAAATAATTATCAATAGGTGCCAATAAGTGTCATAATCTACTAATCCGTTATCAAAACAGATGCCGCAAACTGTGAATGACCCTTGACACTTGGATACTCGGTCTGATTAGCGAGGTTTCTTTTGTACATGCAAATTCTTTCAACTTTAAAAAATTTTAACATTGTAAAAAATAGTTCAAGAGGACTAGCCTAATCATAATAATGTACTAAACAATCTACAAAGAGATCCTCATATAATATATTATGTATTTAATTATATATGTTAAATATATTAAACATTTGTCTTTTAGCAGTCACTAATTCACTTATCCATATGCGTATATTTTATTTAATTTATTTTATTGTTTTACATAGTAATTAAGAATAACGTCGTATTAAACACTTTATATTGTGTATGTTACTTTTTTGATGACATTGACTATGTATTTCAATTATTACAATTAATGCTCATGGGTCATTTTGACCTAACGAAAACTGAAAGTTCAGAGAAAAATATAATTTTCTTAAACGGATAATTCCTACGTGATAATTGGCGATAATTATGCCGACTTTGGTTACAAAATTAACGGCTGTTAAATATATATTTAAAAAACTGACTATCAATTGCTCAAGGAAAAATATTGTGACTAATGAACAATTCATATGCGATAATTGGCGATAATTTTGCCGACTTTGATTATAAAATTAACGGCTTTTAAGTAGACTAAAAGTTAAAACCAGAATTAATATGACTATTTAATAGATATGATAATCATATTCAGCATAACTATTCAATGATAACAAAAAATATTGTATGGCCTTTCTGGTATACCATGAGGCCTTTTTGGTTCACTTATGCGGCCTTTTTGGGAAGGCCTTTTTGGGAAGGCCTTTTTAGTAAACGGCCTTTCTGGTACTATACCGCTCCAACAACTAAGATACCAGGCTCTCATAAAAGTGACTCGACATTCCACTAAGGTCCTTACCTGCAAGTGGCGTTGGGATGATTTGAGCATGTGGCTTTAGCACAGGGGTCAGATATGCAGGCTGCAGTTACATCCGAAGAGCATTTCACTGGAAAATTACATGTGGATATAGATATGATTAAAAAATATCAAGAAACATAGCACACTGCGAAATCAGGTTTTCAAGGCATTACTTATTAATTTCATTAACATAATTGTACAATGCCAACCTGTCCCAAAATCCCAAAATATCAGCACAACACCTCCATCCAAACTAAAGTTAAAGAGTAAAAACTGTTGTTGTTTTTTACATTTTTGACACAGTGACCTTGACCTAGGTCTGCAATCACCAAACAATTCTTAGACTTAAGTCTAAGAATAAAGAACATTCTTAATATTGTAATATTCAAGAATTGCTTAACTTTTGAGTAAAACCTGGCATTAAATACCTCTACTTCATCATTCTTCGTGTAGAACATTCTGCTATGAATATTATTACCTGTGGTAACATGTATATATTCAAACGCTGGGCGTATTTTACTTGGTTGTAAGTCTATTCTTTATTCTTAAGTCTAAGAATGGGTAGATGAATATGGACCCTGAATAAAATTGGCCCCAAATCCAATCCAAAGCTAGTCCTGGCTTCAAACTACCAATGCACAAAATTTAAGCACAATACCGCCATCTGAACTCTAGTTAAAAGGTGAAAACCGTTGTGACCTTAACCTTGACCCAACAACCCCCAAATAAAATACCCTGCTATTAACCATACTTGACCCAAATGCATTCCCAGGTAAGGTCTTTCTATATATAAAAAAATGCATCAAGATTTGTCAATTCAAACTTATGTAACAGTGACCTTGACCTGACCAGCCCCAACTGCAATCCTAAGCTAGTTCTGCATGTAAGCTACCTACACTGGCCCCAACTGTAATCCTAAGCCAGTTCTGCATGTAAGCTACCTACATAACAAGTTTCAGTGCAATCCTACATCCAAACTTAAGCTATTAAGCGGAAACCAGTTTTCTATTTTTACTTGATGCATCTTGCCCGACACCTCCCACAATCTAATAATAATCATTTTAAAATTCGTTGGACATCCAGTTAAATCATGCCATAAGATCGGCGTAGTGTAGTGGATATGGTGTCCGCCTAGCGATCAGGAGGTCATGGGTTGGAACCTCACTGGGAGCGTTCCTTTGATCTCCCCCAAAGACACCAAGTACTGGTTCTAGTCCCAGGAAATGGACTCGAGAGCGTTTATATAAGCCTATGGCTTTCGATACAATCGAGCAAAAATAAATAGGTTTAAACTAAATCAAGCCATACCATTAAAAGCAACAATATTTGACAGATATTATTACTCAAGTTCAGTTGTTGTTGATTATTTTTTTACTAAATTCAGATTACCACAATGATGATTTGGCAAGCAAATGGCAAAGAACTTAATACAAATACAGATTTTTTTTAAAGAATTTGAACATCCAAATTGCATCTTTAAAACTCCAATTATCAACAAAATACTAACATAAAATAAAGAAAACCTCTTGTAGAAATATAAAGCTTAAAATAACATATAATTGTGTAACAGTTAACAAACAAGGTCACATTGCAAACATGTAAAACCCACCATTGGGAGGAGGTTTCTGTGACAGAGGTTCCAAGCATTGGCCACCCCCACATGCCACAGGACAGCACTTCTTTGTACCTCCGCATGAAGAGTCAGCATTGGGGACAAACGGGTCACACTCTATCATACAGGTTGAAAATTCGCCCACTGGTGGACAGTAACCCGGTTTGACGACAGGATCTGTTTATTAGGTCATATACACATGTGTGTAAGTATTTAATGAATCTGCTATTCAGATTGTAAATAATATCATTATTTATATATCTTTTTTAAAAATATCAAAACTGCAGAAACTCATAGGTGAACTTTTCATCTATTGAATTACAATGTCAACAAACTGATTAAAAAAAAATCATTTGGAACCTTTTCCAATCATGAACATTAAAGCAGTTATTTAAATAATCACAAACACATTACTGGTATTTTCTAAGAATGACAAAGAAATATTATTTGTACAGTTTTTTCAAAACAAAAGCAAAGACAACTCTTTATTTTAAATTAAAAATTATGACCAAACAACAGTAGTTTAATGACAATTATCAATAAAAAAAACTGCAGAAAGTTTTCATTTTGCATAACAATAATCAGGTAAGTTCAAGTAATAAAATCATAGGCAAATTTGTTTAAATCTAAAAAAAAAACAAGTGCTTGGGACTAATGGCAAAATATAGATTCAAAAAGTATTTGCAGTGTGCCCAAATGATTGTGAGAAAAGCAAGTCAAATAATACAATCTCCTAATGTGCATTACTAGTACTTAACATGCAAAGCATGCAAAATCAAGTGTTCTTTACATAATACTCGAAATTATAAATGTTATTTGCCATGAAGAAAAATCCATGAATAAAAGTTAAATGAAGGTTCTTATAATTTTAACAACAGAAATTATATGGAATATATTTGTTCCCTATTTTATCATTCACTGGTAAAAGACTAAATGAATACAAATGTATCCATTTAAATCCTCATGAGACTTCAATACCCTGGCACAAAATCAATACATTATAATGTGACACCTTTCACTGTGTTGGCACAACATCAATACATTAAAATGTGACACCTTTCACTGTGTTGCCACAAAATCAATACATTATAATGTGACACCTTTCACTGTGTTGCTGGTACTGTTGCCGGACGGGACAGGCCGTTGACACAAGGAACAGTTTGGATACTTGCAGCACGTCAACTCTGGATTCGAACAGGGTCGGTTTGGTGTCGAACACTCATCCTCACAGACTGCGTTAGTAGGGAGGGCCGGACAAACGAGCTCACCTGGCTCAACTGGTAAAATTTGGTGTGCGTTTTTTACATACTACAGTTAAGCTTAATTAAAACTAATCATGATTTAAGCTCTGTATTGTGCTAATGATTTTTTGTAAAAAAAGTCTGCATGTTTGTTCCAGTAAAATTTTGTTCATGCTAAAAGAAAGAATTACTAAAAATGTGTCCTAAAGACACGGATGCCCCAGGTATTTACGGAAACGAGTGTTGGGTACCATACATATTGTGAACAGTTAATACGGCACATTTGTAACAGTCCTTTGTAACTGTTGCAACATATAAAGCCTATTTCCTGTATGTGACACCTTAAAATGATGATTTTTTTGACAATAAACTATAAAGAAATAGAACTGAAAGTCATTTGAACATCTATTATCACTTTATCCATAAAAGGTACATGCACAAACTTCAAGTGTACACTGTGACTTTGACCATGAAGCGACCGTCATAGTCCAGACATTATTATGATTTGTGCAAAGTTATTTTGAAATCCTAGAATGCACAACAAAGTTATTGGCAATATAAGGTATATGATCAAACTCCAAGTGTCAACTGTGACCTTGACCTTAAAGTGAGCAACATCATTGATTAATGCGACTGTTGCCTTGATACCATGATCATTTCGCCAATTTACTTTAAAATCCCACCATGCCCAACAATTTAATGGGCCAGACAAACATGTACTTTCACCATATACACATAAGGAATATGCAAACAATTTCAAGCGTCCAATGTTAACTTCAACTTGAGGCAAGTGACATGTTTATTGCAAGCGACATGTTGTCTTGATTTGAAATACCAAACAAAGTTATGAGCCACAAACAAACTTGTACTTCCACTATATACATAGAATTAATGAGCCAAAACTCCAAATGACCACCATGACCTTGACCTTCAAGCAAGCAAAAGGTTTTGCAGGCAATACATCATCTGGATATGATGGTAATTTGTGCGAATGTTTTTCATTCAAAGTCCCATCCCAATACATCAAAATTATAAGCCAAACACAAAATGTCCCACATAAACATAACAAACAAACAATCACCTATGCACACACATGTACAGGGTTAACATTATATGTCCTTGCACAATTATCTTTAAGGAAGAACAAAAAAGTGTAGGTGCAATTCTATGCAAACATTTGCTTTAAAGCGGTAAATATTCAAAACAGTCAAAGCATGAAATTCAAATAAATGTGCAGCAATAGAGCTGACAAAGTGCAGCCAAAACACATTTTAGCGAAGCATCGTTACGTGCAAATTTTGCCTACCATTAAATGAACAAATAAAAAACTAAAGTTTACTTTCAGAATAACCTGTTTAGTGACAAAACATCAAAAATGGATATTTGACATATAGAAAGTCCTTTATACTGGATGCCTGTCGGCAACATGTCAAACTCATTGTCAATAATTCTAATAATTACTTAGCAAGCTGAACAATGACACTGTTTGACCTTTGTCCTTTACAATGACCTTGACTTTTGACTTACGGGTGACAGACCTTCTCCACATTGTTGACATACTGCCTGATGAATGATGCAGTTACATCCTGTCCTTGCAAGCTGTTTATGGCCAAATTTAACCTTTGACCTTTATGAGTGACTTTGACCTTTAAGCTGGGGAGACGCATTTGTTTACATGTGACACATGGTGTTCTGGTGATTGACAATTGTGGTAAGCTATTTTGAAATTACATGTTAAATGAAAACGTTACAAGCTGTTTTATAGCCCAATTTTACCTTTAAATTTTTAGTTTGACCTTCATTTTTGAGGTAGGAGACAGACTTAACACTTGACTCATTGTCTTCTATTGATGGATATTTGTAGTAAGTTATTTCAAAACTGTTTTATGGCCAATTTGACCTTCAACCTCTAAGTGTGACCTTGACCTTTGAGATAGGAAGACTGGTAACGCGACACGCCATCTCATGGTGGTCGTTTTTACTAGGTTATTTAAAATTGCAGGATAAAGGAAAAGTTATAAGCTGGATAAGTGGTTTTATGGCCAAATTTTACCTTTAACCTCTAACTGTGACCTTGGCCTTTAGATAGAAGGGTAAAAAAGTGTGAACATTTCTTAAAATTACATGATGAATGAAAAAGTTTCAGTTTTAAAAGACTCTTTTATGGCCAAATTTGTCCTCTAACCACTATGTGTGACCTTGACATTTGAGGTAGGGAGATTGGTGTTACACGCATTACGTTGGCTTATAATGGTGAACATTTGTGGTAAGTTATTTCAAAATTGCACAATGAATGAGAAAGTAACAGTCCAGACAAGCTTGAACGCACACACGCACATACAATCAAACATTGTAAATGCTATAAAGAGCTTTCTGCAAACAGGCTGGACAAAAATGACACCTATTAACTCTGATCATTTTCACAAAAAACTTCAATTTTTTTTCCATACTTTATATTAAAAAAATTATTTTCCATGTCATGGTCAATAAAGAAATTACCTTTAAGCACTAATTGAATAACTATTTTTAAGTACCTTGCACTAATTCATGCAAATAGTTACAAGCAGCAGGGCTCCTCTACAAACAAACATTGCAATTACAATCAAGTCCTACCTTTTTGCTTGATGCTTTCACAATAGTTTGACAGCTGTGAGTGGACCAAGGTCAATCCTGTCCTTGTGTAGGTCACGTCATCCTGAGAGCATTGACCAGCGGTCATCTTCTTGGCAATCGTGAAAGACTTGTCAAAATGACTGCAATATAAGTAAATCGTTAAACACAATTGAGCCTCACTTTGGGAAAAAGGGGGGCTTAATCCAAACGTGTTAAGTGTCATCCCAGATTAGCCTATGTAAACTGCACAGGCTTACCAGGGTCGACACTTTTCTCCTAAACTTGATTTTTGCTAAGAAGTGTCGTCCCTGATAAGCCGTTGCCGTCTTACAAAATTGGGTAGGTATTATACATGGTTGCATGTTATACAAGGTAAAGTACGGTATTCAAGCTTGACCATATTCACTGACCTGCAGACAGTCTCATCAGGGACGTAGGGGTTCATGGTGGCTTGCAGCCCAAACAGGATGTACGCGCCACACTTGCAGTCCCGTTGCTTGGCAACACACCGCCTCCAGGCTTGACTGTATCCCAGCTTCTTGGCGTACGCATGGATGATTTCGAGGGTCTCGTCTGGGGTACAGTCTGTTAATGTCTTGGTCATGCAGTCCACTGCTTCGAACAATAGCCTGTGTGACAATGGATCAAAGAAAAGCATCAATATGTATTTGAATTTAAGTAAAATGGTTTATTTTGCCAGCTTAACACAGAAACAAATGTACGAGGGTTGTTTCATAAATTGGCCGAATTCTCTTCTCAAAAAGTAGTTTTTCATTCAATGTATGTGATATCTATCCACGGTTCTGAACTAATAAAGCTGAAGTATTTTCATTCAAATAGCTTATAAGTTATACCAAGTCATCTCCGCAGAAGATTGTAATTCAAAATTATTAAAAAGTCAAGGAAAGAAAGTGAACATGGAGCAAAGACTGGAGACATGTTGTATATCCCATAGTAAAATGGACAATATTTGACTAATTTATAGGATTTTTCTTCTATCATTTAAGTAGTGAACTATGTTGTCCAAAAAAAAACACTGAGAAACAAACTGGATTCCTTTCAAGGCTTTTCCAGACAAAGGCACAATTTGATTACCTCAATTTCAAACTTGGAACAAGCAAATTCGTTGAATTGATATCTCCCGCCAATTTCAAAATTTTGTAACAGACGGACGGACCAAATGACAGAAGGATGGAGGGAATGACGGACAGACCGAATGACGGACGGACAACGCCAATTCTATATCCCTCTGCCTTTGGCAGGGGATAACAAATGTAAAACACTGTTTACATACCTGCAAACCATTCCCTTGCTTTTATGAAGACCAGTGACCAAGTTAAATGCACACTGGGTTTGCTTGAATATTGTGCATGAAGGCTGGTCCTCTACAAACATAATCATCATCATCATCATCATCCACAAGATCATCAACAAAAACAACATCATCATCATCTTTATTATTCTCATCACCATCTTCATCAACATCATCATGACCAATAACATCCCCAACATAACCATGACCATCATGATCCTAATCATCAACAGCAGCAATATGTGGCTTGTTCTGAGACACCAAAATGCATGTGCGTAAAATGTCATCCCAGATTAGCCTGTGCAGTCCGCACAGGCTAATCCGGGACGACACTTTCCGCCTAAACTGGATTTTCGCTAAGAAGAGACATCATTTAAGTGAAAAATTCCATAAAAGCGGAAATTGTCGTCCCTGATTAGCCTGTGCGGACTGCACAGGCTAATCTGGGATGACAATTTACGCACAAACATTTCGCCCAGTTTTCTCAGAACACGACACATATTGTCATAAACATATACAACCCTTACCATTCAGTATCACCATCAGTATCATTTTTACCTATTTCATCATTATCAACATAGAAACACTATCATCAAAATAATAATCATCATCAGCAGCAGCAAAAGAAATCAAAGCTCCACCAGATCATACATAATCATTAATCAACACAATGTTATTACTGTCAAAATGATAATCATTATCACTATCAATATCAGCACCACCTTTATAACCACAAGTACTAACACTATCGCCAGCATCATCACTATTATAACCAACACAAGAAATATCACAGTAAGCACCATACACAAATACATTAATTTGAAGTAAGAAGTGCATATCAATATCACTATGACCTGTATTTTCAATAAAAATGAGAGTACCAGTTGCGTTGTTTTGAATGATGCCGCGGTTACAAAGCGGGCCTACACAACAGGCCTCACATTTGTCACCCATACAGCGATCCGTACATGCATCTGGACTGACACACATCTTAGAGATGTAGCCTTCTTTTCCTTCCTTTTCAATTGACTGGCACATCTGTAAATTAAATTAAATTCACATTCAATATTATGTCATTCTCTTATGTGAACATCCTGACCATGACTTTTATTAATTGATTTTAGTTTAAATTGAATTATTTCAGATCCATAACATCAAAAGCCTTAGGCTTATACATACATATATACATAGACACTCTTCAGTCTAATGTTTGGGTAGAACCAGTACTTGGTGTCTTAAAAAAAAGACACCAAGAACTGGTTCTTCCCAGGAAATAAACTTTAAGAGTGTTTCAATGAGCTATGTTTGGCTTTTGATGCAATTAAGCTAAAATAAGGTGATTCACTGACCTTGATTTTAACAAGGGCATATTGTGGACAATAAGCCGTAGGATTTTCTACCATGCCTTCTAAGGTTAAAGCCCTTAAATACACAGTTGAAAGTGTATGGATGCTTTAACCCTTTGAGCGCTGGAACCGGATTTTGAAGGCCTTTGCAAACAGTTTGGATCCAGATGAGACGCCATAAAACGTGGCGTCTCATCAG
Source organism: Dreissena rostriformis (assembly GCA_007657795.1). Taxonomy (NCBI): domain Eukaryota; kingdom Metazoa; phylum Mollusca; class Bivalvia; order Myida; family Dreissenidae; genus Dreissena; species Dreissena rostriformis. The sequence goes on along the minus strand of VMBQ01001083.1, from coordinate 80,783 downwards.
GATCCAAACTGTTTGCTATTCTGATAGTATTCTTTGAAAAAAAATTCAAAGAAAATGCTAATTTTAGAAATTTAGCAGACAACATTTTAGCAGACGACAAATTACCCAGCATGCAATGGGTTAATAGTCATGTCCCCCAAAAGAATAAAGCCCTAGCTTTCTGCATTGTTCTACAGATTGAAAATCAAAGCTCATCATAGATGAGTTTGTTCTTTAAACACTGTATAAATTGCAAAAACAAAGTTTGCTAACCTGTCTTATTTTTGTGATTAAAGGACCATTAATTGGGCTATGGAAAAAATTGAGTTTTTTATTGTATTTTACAGATTTTTTAGTATAATTAAATTATATACAATTAATTTTTATGTTATTGTATGGCATGGTAAATTGATACTCTACATTGATCATAGCCAATGTTACAAGTCTGGCCACTCCTTCAACTTTTCCACAGGAAATACACCAAAATTACATCATTGGTTCCCAGCATTACCTGTTTGTCTGCAGAGCATGTCTCTACAGGCTGGGCATCACATTCCAGATGGGAACCGGCCTTGGTGCACTGGTGACACTGCAGAGGGGTCACTGGAACATTAAACATTCTCTTGTTATAAAGCTAACAGACACTGACTGGCACTGACTTTTATGCATGAATATATTTGAGCCTCCCTCTGGGAAAACTGAGCTTCATGCATGTGCGTAAAGTGTCGTCCCAGATAAGCTTGTGCAGTGTGCACAGGCTAATCAGGGATGACAATTTCTTCTTTTATTGTGTTTTTGTTTTTGTTTAAAGGAAGTCTCTTTTCAGCAAAAATCCAGTTTAGGCCGAAAGCATAGTCTCTGATAAGCCTGTGCGGACTGCCCCGGCTAATTCGGGACAACCATTTACACACATGCATTGGGCCCAGTTTTCCCAGAGCGATGTTAATATACTTTGACCATCAGGAAATTGTGAAATGCAAATATTGACCAAGGGAAGGCATGAACTTGTACCATCATTTGACCCGAGATATCCTTTATCTTTAATGACTGGGTGCTAGACACGTAAAACTGTTGACACAAGAAATAAAACTAATACCTATAGGTGTCTGTAACGGTTGAGTTTAAATTAAGCTTGGTTTAATCTATATAACAAACAAATCTAAAGGTAAATAACTTATAAAATCAAAAAATAGATCAAGATCCGATTCTATTTGAAAACAATGTCAAGTTGAAGAATGGGACATAAGGTTAAGCAATACATTTCACCTTTGAGATTGTGGAATACATCAATCAGAATAAAACACGTAGAAACAACAAATGTCTTATACTTTGTGATAGGTGAAATTATTCCACGGCTACAAACAAACAAATGTGCCAAAGGGATTTACCTTTGTCAACTTTTTCTTTTATTTAAAACCCTGTTATACATTCATAATACCAACAAAGAGAAGAATTCTGACTTGAAAAGGTCAACAGATTTACCCCAGATTTCGCTTGATTTAGGAAACAAACCACTAATCTCAGGGTACAAAACAAAGTGACCCATTTAAGATATTTTCCAATTTGCACACCATATCAACTTTAATGATCTTAATTAAATATCCATTTATAAAGGGGTCAGAATTGTTGTGTACTTATGGATTAGATCTTTTAGACAGAAGTTGTGGAAATGTGGATTACAACTAACGGGTTCAATCCCTACTGTGTTAGCGTTCTTCAGATCTCCCCCAAAGACACCAAGTACTGTTTCTACACAAGAAACAGACTGCAAAACATTTCAATAAGCCTGCGGCTTTTGATGGACTCAAGCTAAAATAAATAGGTTTAAGCTCAATACCTCTGCACTTGGTGCTGACAGCCTGAAGGACGGCGCTCATCGTGGACCAGACAGTTTGCCCGACCTCCTCACTGAGGGCTGCCTGATGCGATGTCAGGCAGTCCCAGGCCCTGTACAGCTTATCACACAGGCCCCTCAGATTGGGGTGCAAAGGCGAAGTACGGGGCCTTTTGCAAACCCTCGCATTACTTTTTGATACACTTGCGTTGCGAGCAGTAACATCCGACTTTGCATCATAATTGCCATTATTATCGTCGTTATCATCGCCAATTTCACCATTTTCAGCGGAAGTGATCTGTTTCAGGACGTTCAACAATTCGCCTCCGTACCAAGGTTCATCGACGTACATGAAATCGGTACAGTTTGTCATTGTCCCACGATTGTCATCTTTCATTGTAATATTGGAAGGTGCGTCTGCAGGAGCAATTGTGGAACCATTGTACAGCAGCAAAGACCAGGCTGAAAAGAGGACATCGTACATTTGAGTCTCATCATGGGAAAACAGGGCTTAACGCATGAGCATTGAAATTTATCAGAGACAACTCTTTCTGCTTTTATTGTATTTTTTGTTTAAAGGAGGTCCCTTCTTAGCAAAAATCCAAATTGGGCAGAAAGTGTCAGTCCTGATTAGCCTTTGCAGACTGCTTTACACACATGCATCAAACCCTGTTTTTCCAGAGCCATGCTCATTTACTTCTCATACTGCATAAGTTATAATCTAGAATAGCAGCAGCTAATGAAGCTAAGACACAATGTAGATATTTCTAAACCTTCATTGAAAACCTTCAACCATATTATTAATTATTGTGTTCATGAACTTTGTACCATCCTTCCCCGTGGTCTTCCTCCACCTCATTATCATCATCATCAAAATCATCATCACCATCATAATAATAATAACAATAATATTAATTATTATCATCACATCTATCAAAATTATCAACAGTAACATAATCATAATCATGACCATCATCATAATCACCAAGATCATCAAAATCATGAATTAATAGCACCAGCACCACCATCACTATTAGCATTACAATTATAAACATCAGTGACAACACAAAACATTTATCCTGATTATTCTAAACAATCACCATACTGGTCAAGACCATAAGTACCAATACTTTGTTGATGTACAAATCAACAAAATAAGCCTCACTCTGGAAAAACAGGACTTAATGCATGTGCGTTAAGTGATGTTCCAGATTAGCCTGTACAGTCCCCACAGGCTAATCAAGGGAGACACTTTCTGCCGAAAATGAATTTTTGTTAAGGAGAGACTTTCCTTCAAATAAAAAATTCCATAAAAGCGGAAAGTTTCGTCCCTGATTAGCCTGCGGGGAATGCACAGGCTGATCTGGGACAACACTTTACGCACATGCATTTAGACCAGTTTTCCCAGAGCGAGGCTCAAATGTTTTATGTACTCACCTGCATCCTTGAATTCCGCAAAGCAAGTGCTGATTCTGTACTCACAGAAGACATTAACATTCTGGGACACAGTTTTAGCCCTTGCCCAAATATGATGTGCATGTTCCATCCCACAGGTCATTGTTGACTGCTTCACACATAGCGAAACTTCTTTTGCAATTCTGAAATACAACATCATTAAACTTCCATGTTTATATCAGTTAAACACAATAATAATAACAATAACGTAACTTACTAAGCATATAACATACAAAGCTTTAAACATTACTTTAAACATTACTTTAAACATTACTTTAAACATTACTTTAAACATTACTTTAAACTTCAGTGGCAGTTTAACTTTGCATTAGCAGCCTACATGTACTCTAAGAAAAGAAAATCACAATATAGGCAAAATCCATTAAATCCATTAAATCGGCCTTGAACACAATGTGCCACAGACCATGAAGTCTAAATCTGTTTATTTTAAATTTTTCAACAACCCCGAACTGTCTTTCACCTGCAGTAACTGTCATTCTTCTCCAAACCATCGAGTCTCTGAAGACATCGTTCAGCCTGGCAGACGTCACATGACAGCTGGGGACAGCCATCGCCCACTCGTGCCATCAATTTCTGACCAATGGTCATTACCGTTCTCTTCTCATCTTCTGAGCAATTGTGAATGTGACGATGGACGCAGGCCTTTACGTATGGCAGAGACCTGCAATATAATGTAAATGAGCCGGGCTTTGGGCAAAAACGGTGCTTGATGCATGTGCGTTAAGTGTTTTCCCAGTTTAGCCTGTGCCTGCACATTTAATAATCGCAACGTTTTGTCTTTTTTTGTTACGACCACTTTCATAAACCAATTGCAATAGTGGTCACATTTCTGAATGTTACAGTGTGACAATAGATAGTTAGTCTTGGGTAATTATAGCCTAAGTTTGTCAGTAAATTGGTTGAAAAAAGTATGACAAAACAAACAAGAAATTCTTATGTTTCAAAAATGACAAAATTAATTATGAACAGATTTTACTGAAAATCTGCCTGCAAAAATGTGATTACAGATATAGTCATGATGAACTGTAGTTGTTTAAATCTTCATTCCATGTAATTCTATGAAAGAAATACACACATACTGCACTTTAAATACAAGTGCTGAATATGGTACAGATTTTAAGGTCAAGCTAGAGATGTTTCTGAAACAACATCAAATTTTAAAGTACTTCAATAAGTTCGATAAACAGGTAAGAATAACTTTCATTTTCTTTCCTTACAAATCTTATTAAATGAAAGCATATATCATTTGAATAAGTGAAGATTTTTAAACTTATTAATTGCCATGGGGACTCAGTGAATTTTAGTCCAGCCAGTCCTAAGATGTGTGTCAGTGAAATTGTACAAAAATGACTGTAAAAGATACTGAGAAGTAACTGTTGTTATCTATTTTACTATATTTCCAAATAAAAACACAAATAAATCATAGAAACTCTCTATAAAAGATATTCATGCATTAAGGACAGTGACTATAGTCTGAGATAAACCATGGTCCAGTATCATGAACATTCTCTTCTTATATTTTGCTCAACTCATATGAGATTTCAGTATCCACTCAGCTAAATATTGAGAATGTTGATCAGCTCAAAAACAATCTCAAATCTCAGCTATAAGATTATGCAAATATTCCTTCTCGACCTGAGGCTTGAGTCAGACTCAAACTCAAAAACTCTTTTGTGGACATCAAATTTAGCATGATGGTCAAACTCATGTCAAACATTGAGAAAAACAAGACCTGTCACCATAGGATGACATATGCCCCCTTTTTCCACATTTTTGTAAACCTAAACGCAAAGTGTTTTTCCACATTTTTCAAAACCTAAACGCAAAGTGTGACAGAATTTCAGATGGACGGATGGACAGACAGACAGACAGTGCGAGCACTATATGCCCACCTTCAGGGGCATAAAAACTCAAATGTGAGACAGAATATTAACTTAAGTATGTTCATGATACAAGGCCCTTGACTCAGAAGTGATAAAATTTCAATTCAACGGTCCATAACGCATATATATACGAAATATTACGCTTGTCAATTGTTCCATGTGTTTGTATCAGTGGAGTATATATAGCTTGTGTCATGACGTATCTCACGAGAGGCGGAGCCTCGAGTGTGATACGAAATAGCGCATGCCACAAGACTGATACAAAAACTTGTAACAATTGACTTGCGTAATATTCCTTTTATTATATACAACTTGGAATGATTTAAGTTAAAAAAATTAGTTACAGCATTCATAATTAACCAAGATTGCTCTTATAATTTTCTGCATTCAAAGTGACGTCATTAAAAGTAGTCCGGCTAGTATGGTAATAGGGAATTGGAAAACTAGCAAGTAGCATAATACGGGAATTATTTCTGTGCAGTTGTATTTTACCAATTGATACAACTTGTATTTGTTGGAAACATAAAGCAGGTATATAATAAATACAAGTAGCACATTCTGAGAATTTTTCACTTGTCATATCATGCTCTAAGAAAACCTTGACATTAAAGTCAAATAATTACATCACCCCTTGAAAACATTTCATAAGGAGGACCGTGTTGACTTAAAGACCGTGTTGACTTACGGACCATGTTGACTTAGAGACCATGTTGACTTACAGACCATGTTGACTTACAGACCATGTTGACTTACAGACCGTGTTGACTTACGGACCATGTTGACTTACAGACCATGTTGACTTACAGACCATGTTGACTTACACACCATGTTGACTTACAGACCGTGTTGACTTACGGACCATGTTGACTTATAGACCATGTTGACATACAGACCATCTAGACTTACCTGCAGATGGATCCCCAGATGGGTTTCTCACAGTTCAAGTCTGAGTAGAGCTGGTACAGACACATGTCAGCCTTCAACAGGTCGCACGTTGAGCCTGTGTTTGAGTTTCTCGCTAAAATAATGAGCATTTTGTTACACTACATGTTAAGTTAAAAGCATAAATATCGGTGGGATACATAAATATATAACGCACTGTGCTGGAATATCATTATGCTAAATGCTAATAGTGTGTTATATCAAATACAAGGACATAAGGCAATCATGTGTATGTTAAACTGACTTTTGGTGAGGCAAATTTTGTATATTTGGGTCAGAAAGTGCCTTTGTAATCATAAGCAAATGTTGCTTGTTAAATGTCAGTCATCTAAATTATAATGTGTCAACAATTTTTTTAATATAAATTTTTAAAGGGACTGTAAACCACAAATGACAAAAAAAGAAAAGTTCTAAAATACCGTATTTTTTTACAATTATTAGTTTATAATTGACCTGCTTTTTGCTAGCAATACTATGTCTAATCAAGCAGATTTACTATTTGAATTTTATTGAAATAAACAACTATATTTGACCTTTGATCTTGAATTGTGACCTAGACCAGGAACAAAGGGAACTGATTGCAGCAAGAAACCCTCTGTCTCATCATGTGGATCATTTATGGCAAGTTTTATGAAAATCCATCCATGCCGTTGAAATACATAAATTTGACCTTTGGCCTTGTATTGTGACCTTGACTTTTATATAAGGGACCCAGTTCTTGCGGGAAATATCCTTATCATCATGCAGATCACTTATGCCACTTTATTCGAAAATAACTCCATGCTGGACAAAGTAACGTTCCAGAAAAAGTGTCGAGTAAAAATTTCCTAAATCTGACTGTTAACCTTGAATTATGACCTTGACCTTTGACCTATGGATATATTTTTTTGCAAAAAACACTCTGTCTCATAAGGTCACTTTCAGCAAATTATTTTAAAATTCATCAAAGCTGGACAAAGTTATGCACCAGACAAAGGTTCAAGCACAAATTTCCTACATTTGACCTTGAATGGTGACCTTGACCTTGGACCTAATGACCTGGTTCTTAGGCGCAACACTTTGTCTGATCATGCTGATATATTTTAACAAGTTATTTGAACATTCATCCATGCTGGGTAAACTTATGCTCTGGGAAAGAACTGTCAAGAATAAAATTCCTAAATTTGAACTTTGACCTTGAATTCGGACCTTTACCTTGGCCCTAGGGTTCTGGTTCATGCATGAACTGCCACGCAGCATGCAGACTTAATACTGATGTTTTTCAGAAATGGGAGAATGACAATAAAAAAACAACAACACTTTGATACCTTCCAGGCGCATACAATAGTTACAATGGATGTACAAATACAAAAAAAATAATTTATTCCTGAGTTTACTTTCTGTTCTCTCTTCAGGCATAACAGCAGAACATTGCAAGCTGGGTTCAGGCTTAGTGGGCAGGGCACATGATTGCGCAATCACACGGCTGACCCTCGAGTAGGTGCTCTCTATGGACCCCTTGACGTCACCCATGCATCCAGCCAGGTTGTGGCTCACACACAGCTCTGTCAGCAAGTGTTTCCTATCAGCAATAAATAGTGTCGCGTTCTGAGAAAACTGGGCATAATGCATGTGCGTAAATGATGTCTCTTCTTAGCAAAAATCCAGTTAAGGCAGAAAGTGTGGTCCTGGATTAGCCGGTGCGGACTGCACAGGCTAATCTGGGGCGACACTTTTCGCACATGCATTATGCCCAGTTTTCTCAGAACATGACACAATAAAGACCTAGAATTGCATGGATGCTTGTCATTTTGTGGCCAAAATGTTGTGAACAACCGGTTGTATTAATCTTCATCAAAATGTTGTGTACAACCGGTTGCATAAATCTTCATCAAAATGTTGTGTACAACCGGTTGTATAAATCTTCATCAAAATGTTGTGTACAACCGGTTGTATAAATCTTCATCAAAATGTTGTGTACAACCGGTTGTATAAATCTTCATCAAAATGTTGTGTACAACCGGTTGTATAAATCTTCATCAAAATGTTGTGTACAACCGGTTGTATAAATCTTCATCAAAATGTTGTGTACAACCGGTTGTATAAATCTTCATCAAAATGTTGTGTACAACCGGTTGTATAAATCTTCATCAAAATGTTGTGTACAACCTGTTGTATAAATCTTCATCAAAATGTTGTGTACAACCTGTTGTATAAATCTTCATCAAAATGTTGTGTACAACCAGTTGTATNATCGAGCGTCTTGATAGTCACGTGCATACAATATGTCAACAACTTCCCGTCACAGATCGTAGACTCCAAGTAATACGAACAGAAATCGCGAAAGACCCGCAAATGATAAAATTAAAACGGGCTATAACCGAAGGCTGGCCGGAAGCTGCGAGCAACTGTGATAAAAACATCACAGAATATTTCAATCACCGTGACGAATTGAGCTCGGAGGATGGTCTAATATTCAGAGGGCACACACTGGTTATCCCAAAGTCCCTGCGAAATGAACTGGTGCAAAAAGTTCATTCATCACACTTGGGAATTACCAAGACACTTGAGCGTGCTAAAGATTCGTTGTTTTGGCCCGGCATGTCTAAGCAAATAACCGATTACGTAAATAATTGCCCGACTTGCCTCACTCACAGAAATGCGAATGCCCCAGAACCTCTGATAACGACCGCATTCCCAGACAGACCCTTTCAGCAAATCGGTACTGATTTGTTCCACTTTAATGGACAAGAATACCTGTTAACGGTCGACTACTATAGTAGGTTCTTTGAAATTGACCACTTACCCAACACACGATCACACACAGTGATAACGAAATTGCGAAAACACATGTCAAGAATGTCAATTACCGATATTCTGATATCGGACATGGCCCTCAATTTTCTTGCGCCGAATTAAAAAAAATCGCCGAATGTTGGGGATTCGAACATAGAACTTCGTCACCAGGTCATCCACAAAGCAATGGTTTGGCCGAAAAGACAGTAGGGACAGCTAAAAAGCTGATGCAAAAAGCATTTGACACGAAAACCAACGTGTACTTAGCACTGCTTGAATATCGCAATACCATGTTACAATGCGGTTATACACTTAGTCAATTAGCTCTTGGGCGTCGAACCAAGTCAATTGTACCAATCACAAACAAAGCACTGCAACCAGCAGAAATCAATGCCAGACATGTACGCACACGAATGCAAAAGTCAAAAACACAACAAAAGTCTAATTTCGACAAAACATCGCGACCGTTAGCGCCATTGTCAGTAAATGACAGCGTTCGAATCAAGTTTGGAAAAATCTGGAAAATTGGGAAGGTCATAAAAGTTCACAGTGACCGATCCTACATTGTACAACAGCCGATGGTGGCACGTAACGCAGAAACAGGTCAGTTTTGCATAAAACGCGCGAAAATACCAGCGATATTGAGCCATTCGATGCTTTAGTTCTGCAGCCAGATAAAACCCCTCATGATAACCCCCAGGTGGAACCACTGCCAATCACAGATCCCCGCAATGACCCGGTTATCAACCAAGCTCCAGGCTATAAGACACGGGCAGGACGATTAGTGATTGACAACCGTAAATATGTAGGAAGTGAATGGACAAAATAGAGACAATTAGAATCAAACTAAAGCGGGTATCAACATTTATAATTGGATTTTAAACTGACAGTTATTAATCGTAAATATTTTGTTGGAAACTTTTATTAATATTCAATATTTTAATACATGCATACCATATTAATATTTCACAAATATGTACCGTGTTATAACAACATAATAATATTTTGTCATTTAGAAAAGCAGGGAGATGTTCTATTATGAAACAGACTATAGCTACCACCATTTGTATTGTGCAATGGACCATGGCTTCCAACAATGTTAACTCGGTACCCTGTTTCTGATGCCGCACTTTTATATTAAACTTCGTAGTGGTAACACGTGTTCGTTGTTTATATTATAAGAAACTCACTTGAGTTGACGTTTCTAAAAGTCACATACACAATAGTGTATCAAGAATAAAACATCTTCTTAGCGAAAATCCAGTTTAGGTGGAAAGTGTCGCCCCTGATTAGCCTGTGCGGACTGCACAGGCTAATCTGGGAGGACACTTTACACACATGCATGATGCCCAGTTTTCTCAGAACACGACACATATAAAGACATAGCAAGACAATAGAAAGGATGATATTTTTGCAAGCTCATAATGTTGTGTCTTCTTACCTAGAACACTGCTCAAGTCTGTCAGAAAAAGGGTGGAATGTTGCCATGGCAACCCTCTGCAAAATGTCTGACAATTTTTGCATCAGTGTGTCCTTTAGTGGACAGGTTCCATCCACTATAATCACAAACATATTCAGACATTTGATTTGAGATTAAATTGAGCCTCGCTCCACACAAGCTAATCAGGGACGACACTTTTTGCTTGTATGTTTTTTTTGTGTTTAAAGGAAGTCTCTTCTTAAAAAAAATCAGTTTAAGAAAAAGTGTTGTCTCCGATATGTCTGTGAAGAACTGCACCAGCTTATCTGAGACGACACTGAAAACATGCATGCATCATTTTTTTCAAAAGGGAGGCTCAATTCGTAACATTTAATCATTGCACAGTGTTTTTAACAAGATTTGTGTTAACTTCAATGCTATGGTAATTCAAAGAACACTGAAAAATAAATGAACTATCATAATATACAAAATATACACTCTTTAGGTGTCAAAGCGCACTATACTTAATTGTAATATGAACTGATGCAAAAGTCAACTCAACTGATCAATAAGAAGAAAAATAAAAAAATAATAAAATATCCAAACTGTTTGGTCTCTTAAGGGGAAACATACCTGCTGCGGTCTCGTTCATTCCTGTAAAAGTAAAAAAAATTAACAAAATTACAAGATGGTGACCAAAACAGCAGATGTAAGGGGCTTTACTTAACATAAAAATTCATTTAAGTGAGTAGGTCAATTTTGTAAAAACAGTTTTATAATTTAATTATATTTCATCCAATTAAGCTAAGGGCCTGCTTTTAAAGTTAAAATAGCAAATATATTAAAAAGTTACATTTTTTAATGTTTAAAAAACACAATTTGTGGAAGAAATGGACAGTTTAAAGTTTTAACTTTTAATATAAATAAATTACTTGATCCAAAAGCGAATGGCTGTTTCAGATTTTTACCATTTTTCATAGGGATTGGTCCCTTTGTCCCCCATGTTGCTACTTATAACAGTATAAATTAAAAAAATTGCGGTAAGTTTTGAAAAATTACATGATGAATGACAAACCATTTATGCCAAAATTTAACATTTCATAAGAGACAAGTATTCCACACGCAATATTTTCTTATGATGGTATACATTTGTTGAAATTTATTTTTAAATTGCACAACTAATGACAAACTTATCATCCATAAGTAGTATGCACATATGTGTCGTGTTCTGAGAAAACTGGGCATAATGCATGTGCGTAAAGTGTCATCCCAGATTAGCGTGTGCAGTCCACACAGGCTTATCCGGGACGACACTTTCTGCCTACACTGGATTTTTGCAAAGAAGAGACATCATTTAAACGAAAAATTCCATAAAAGCAGAAATTGACAGACTGCACAGGCTAATCTGGGATGACGATTTACGCACATGCATTATGCCCAGTTTTCTCAGAACGCGACACATATTGTGATCACTACAAACTGCTGCCTCAAAATGTGATAGGTATCTTTTGAACACCATTGAACTTATGTCAGAAAACAAGATTTGTTTGTGAAACACTATGTCCCCTTTTGAGCTATTTTGACCCATATATTTGATCTTTGACCTTGAAGGATGACCTTGACCTTGACCATTCACCACCCAAACTGTGCAGCTCCATGAGATACACATGCATGCCAAATATCAAGTTGCTATCTTCAATATTGCAAAAGTTATGGCCAATTTTAAAGTTTGAGCAAACAAACAAACCAACAAACAAACCAACAAACAGACAGGGCAAAAAAAATATGTCCCCCAGTCTATCTTGACTAATTGCCTTGGAGTGTTCTTAATTAAAGGAATTGTTATGAGGGTCTCTAAATGCAAAATGTTTCATTTATTTTTGGGCGAAGTTATTCCTTTGACATTGAATATTTAAAGAGTGTCCATTCCACAGACAACTCAATTAATGTTGAGAAGCACCCAGCAATTGAGCATCGAGCAAGTTGATTATGATTTTGGTAAGATTACGCAACAAAATACGATTTTTTCAAGCCAGAAAGCTTCATGTAACTCACCTCTGCATACAGGTATTGAGCCGGACCAGGTGCCACGTCCGCTGCAGGTGCGATTGAGATCGCCACCCGTGTGTTGATATCCGGAGATACACGAATATGTGGAAGTGTGGCCGAACTTTGTGCCCTGGTACCTCAATTGCGCACCCACAACCTGCACCGGGACAGCGCACTCCACCGCTGAAGGCAGCAGAAAAAAGGGAAATGAAAACTTATACAGCCTTAAAAGAAATTAAGCATGTAATAGAAATCTTATTTAACATCTGTTGAAATTATGATGATTTGAAAAAATTGGATTCTCTTCTTGTGTCAACAAAAATAAGATATTCATCTGTTGAAACTGGAAGAAACTGAAGACTTGCTAACATTTTCTCCACACATGTGTTATTGTTGCTGTTGTTTTCTTTAGATTTTGATACAATACGTACAATTCAAATACAACAAGAGATGAACATGTATCCCCACTTCTGAATTGCAGCAAAGTCGTGACAGCGACCTTGAAGTTTGATCTCTTGATTTCAAAATAATAAGGGGTTTTCCTTGATCAACACTTTCCAGCATACACATTAAAATGCGCATCAGAGGGAAATGATTAACATTTTTACTGACAACATGAACATGTTGATGCTTGCAAAAAAATGCGAACAACCATAAAATGTTATCCCTGTTACCTATTTTCAAAGAATAACATTTAATAGTTGAATGCATTCTATTGTTTCCAGTTCCATATTCTCTCCAAAAATAATGAAACTCAGTGTCCAATTATAAGTCAGTTAGTGTTTTATCGCAATTGAAAGTCTTGTTAAGGGATGTTTATGGGTATTTACCCTTTGCATGCTGGGATATGTGTCGTCTGCTAAAATGTCGTCTGCTGAATTTCTAAAATTAGCATTTTCTTCGATTTTTTTTCAAAGAATACTATCAGAAAAGCAAACAGTTTGGATCCTGATGAGATGCCACGTTTTGTGGCGTCTCATCTGGATCCAAACTGTTTTCAAAGGCCTTCAAAATTCAGTTCTAGCACTAAAAGAGTTAATAGTACTATAAATGACTTATTGTACTTGATTAATTGAATAGCCCCTGCAACCTTTGAAATCAAAATATATTTGCATCTTCCTCTCCTCTAAAGTAACCATCATAACAGTTTGCATGCAGTCCCTTGATATTGTGCGGAAACGAAACATGTACCTACATGGACCTACTTACAGATGAACATGTACAAAGTTATTTACACCCGCTTCTTCGAAGGGGGGAGGCATAATACTATTAATGTTTTGTGTTAAATATTGTTACTTGTCAACCAATAATTCTGAAACAATGGGCACGTTTAATTTCACTAGGGATGCAACAGGTTACAAGAATACCGCTTAACCTATTACTATGACCGGTTTGGTGGCGCCGCTTACGTTCGCGTAGTATCGCTCACAACAATGTTGTGTTTCTTTGTTCAATCCGTTTTAACCATACATGAACATGAATAAATGAAAATGAAATATTTTAAATTATCAGTATATTCATTCAATAAGAATGTTAATAATTGTTATGATCTCAAATACAGCTAGGTACTTATGTTTTTTTAAATGTACTGTACCCCACAACTCTGAAATAATTACATAAATACTACATTTAATGAATGTTTTTTTTTTAAATAACTGTTTGATTATTGATTTTTAATCAAATTAGATTAATAATTTGCTTTCTTAATTCAATCATGCCTCAGACGGTGGTGGTGGCATCCTTGATGTCGTAATTTACTAATAATCTTATTTAATTCTGATAGATCAAACACTACGTTCACTGGTCAAGATTTTAGCAACTAATGATAATATTTATACAATATTGAATGTTTCCTTTACACTTTATTTGTGCGAGCTATCAGTCTTGGAATATTGGTTAACAAAACATCAAAATGAGCTGACCAAAGACTTTCGTACATGATTAAAAAGTCAATTACGTCTACACTTATAGCCCCCTCCCCATTTGGCAAGTTTCATTCTCGTGAGTAAAACAAAACAATAATGCCAATTATCAAAACTTACTCCCTGTTTGTAACCACAAAGGTACTGGTTAATTGCTTAACTACTGTGTTTAATGACATGTTATTCATACCCTTTATTGGTGAGGCATGTTGTTCTTAGTAGGCCCCAGCGTTAATTTGCAGTAGGGTCGCACACAAAAATTAAAATTGTATTCTTTTTTTGCATGAATAAAAGCATCATTTACAAAGTTTCAGGTTAACCTTTACAAAAATGTAACCGGTTATCTGATCGTTTCAGTAGGCAATTTTTCACATATTTGTAGGCAACATATTTATGGAAAGCCTATTTTAAACATTAGAATCCTAATTAAAAAGAGTCAGTACTCACTGAATTTCATCCCCACCGCTCCCCCAGTCGGTACATTCGAGCCTACACTGTATCCCCCGCAGCCACCTTGATGGATCTCGTGGTAGTTGGCGAAAAACTCGTCAGGTAGGTACTCTGAGTCAGGGACAACAATGGCGTTGTCATACCAATGGTACAAGAGCTTGTTTTTTGCCCCGACCTTGTCGGTATACCCTAGTCCAGACTGGTTGAAGAAGAAAGCGATGTAGCTGTTGGGATTCCCATCACAGCTTGTGAAGGTCAGCTCTTCACCGTTGACTTTCCATCCCTGCACTGCTCCTTTATATGTCATAGATTGTGGAATGAAACCAACGAAAATATACGGCGCCATATTAGTGTTTTGTGGCCCCTGGTACCCCTTATGTGCCGAATATTGCACCGACACTGGTGTAGAGAAGTAGTTTCCCAACTGAGCCATGGTCGATGTGTACTGGGTGCCGTTTGAGCGCTTATGACGTATGATCACTTGGGATTTGTCGTCATAGAGGGAGGACATGTCAACATCGAGGTCAGTTGAAGTGGATAGGAATGTGTATCCGAAGCCGTCGTAAAACTGACAGTAGATGCGATATGACTTCCCTGCGCTGTTTTTAACAGTGTAGATGCCGTTTTTAAGAGCTCCATTAGCTTGAACTTGAAGCGTCTTGCAGTTGCCTGCTCCATTGGTGCCCAGTTCTATAACAAATAAAAAAAACAAGAGCTGTCACCATAGGATAACATATGCCCCCTTTTTCCACATTTTTGTAAACCTAAATGCAGTGTTTTTCCAATTTTTTCGAAACCTAAACGCAAAGTGTGACGTAATTTCAGATGGACAGACAGACGGACAGTGTGATCACTATATGCCCACCTTCGGGGCATAAAAATATGATTAACTGACACATGTTATAAATGTTGATTTATTTTCAAGGTAACAGGACTTATAATTAGGGCCTGGAACTTTTACTATGAATTGTAAAGTGTGAGCCTGATCTTTCACTGAGGATCAATTAGAATTATATGCAACACGTTATCTGGTCGTGGGGAACAAATAAATATACAGTAATGGTATGAAGTTCCCGTACAACTGAGAAGTGACCTGGGCAGACAGCCATCACAGCACACAACACTGTGTTGCGCTACGTGGAGAATGGCATATTGCCCTAAATATATGGACATGGTATCATCCCTATATCAGGATCTATATCTCACGAGGCGCCTCTGCATGAGGACCTTAACATAGCAACTTGGGTTTTCCGAGACTATTTTACTTGTTCACTTACTTCTAAAAAAAATAAACTTGGATCAAGGGAGCTAACACATTTACCAACATGTCAACACTGATTGCCCTCCTGAAGTCTGACTTCAAAACTTATTCTGTATATTTCTTTTTAATTAGTATTTGGAATATGTTTGTCAAAAAAATTAATTTGCAGTTGAGCGGACAAACCAAACTCTACACACAAGTGTCTGGTGAATCAATATTGGTTGCCGAGTAGATTCAGCCAAGATTTGATTGGAACAAATGGTCTGACCACGTTTCATGAAGATTTGGCTTTAAAAAAAGTGGCCTCTCACTTGCTGTTTCTGTCATTTTTGCCTTTTTCAGGGAGAGGAATGCCTGAGGCTGACCCCAGGGCAGTTTGTATGAATTATTTTGCGTGCTGGCACGTTAAACTTGTGCAATGTTGTTAGCAGATGGCCGCTTATGGTTAAGGTTGTTGTGGTCCTTATATGCTAACTGCTTTGAATACCTTTGACCCCTGGGTAAGGTAAGCATTAAGTTTATTAATGTTTGCAATTACATAATCAGCAAAGGCATTGTTTAATTTGTGATCCTTTCCATTAATTCGACCAACACTTTTGCGTGAGAAAGTCAATAATTAGAAGAAACCCTCATGTAGTGCCCCACCTATATGGAGGGAATATCCGCCAATATAATAATTCATCACCAGAAATGTTGCACATGTTGAATATTCAGCTCATGTGTTTAACAGAGCATTTTTTAAATACTTAAATACAACATTTTTATATCTGTTTTGTACAATTGTAAAGTGTAAAATGTTGTTTTTTCCGCTTCTTCAAAATCAATATGGTTTAAATGTTTAAATACACACATGTAACTTCTTAAACTACAGATCCGAAATGCAGCGAAAAGAGAATCAATGTGCAAAAAGAGGGATACATCAGAATCGCGAAGTTCGACTTGAAAAACTGGGCGACAGAGTCTAAAGTTCAAACATTTAGCGATTGTATGTGATTAGTGGGAAATGTTGTGTACGAAAAAGAAGAAAAATGAGTTTAAATAGTAGATTTAGATCTAGTAAAGTGTGAAACATCAAATGAATTGACTTTACTTTGGAGATTTTAGGAGATGGATCCGCCTTTGAATAATGCTTATAAAAGCTTATTGCATATTTCCAATTTTATCAATAATGCTCATAAAAGCTTATTGCATAACTTTACAGTTTCCAAATTGATTTTGGATCCATGTACAAAGACATTTTTAAGAAGCATTTACTTGAACTAAGAAATCTGTTATAGTGCATTCTTACTTGATATAGATTAATGTTTGCTATTAACAAGTTTGTCTTTTAGCTATTGTCAGGGTATTGGTACAAAATTCCTTGCCAATCAACAAACAGTTGGATTATGGCATATTTATTACTTGTCAAGCAAAATGCTGTTATAATATTTTTGGTTTTAAGTCGCCATCAAAGGTTTTCTATATTTCTTGTTTTTACCTGCATAGTAATGCCACTTATCCTAGGTAACACCAATACTTACCTCCATCGGTACTGCATTCTGTTTTGTAAATAAATAGTGTTATTCTATTTGGCGGTGCAGGTAAGGAACTGATTTAACTACATTATACTTGATTTAATTTGATTTACTTTAAGTTTCAATACTTAACTGTTTTATGTTAATATAATGATTTATTCTGAATTTTTGTCAGTTTTAATGATAAGTCAGTTTTGAAATCAAACATGTATACTTACAATAAATGTATTACTATTTCAATGCAATAGAATGAATTCTTTTAATTTATATCATTTTAATAATAATGTTGATTACCGTTTAATTAATTAATATTCATTGTAAAAAGCGAGTGGTTTTATAAACTTAAATTTGACTTATTCCCTATGTAATTGTGTAGTAGTGATTATAAGTATTTTGTGTATTGCATTTGTATTAGAATGCATTCTGTTTTGTAAATAAATAGCGTTATTCTATTCGGAGTTGCAGTCCGGCTTTCTCCCAAACATCTCACAGAAAAAGCTACACTACATCAAGGAGTTGTTACATCAAAATTATTTGATTTTCAAAGACAATTTGAGGAACAAATCATATTCCAAAGAACTTTATAATATATGAACAAAACGCTTCTTTACAACTAATCTTTGACAACAAGAACAAACTCACAAACAAATCATTGTCAAACATTTAAGTTTAATCTCAACCTAGCTCTAGTATATGGATGGATTACATACAAAATATGACAACAAAATACCTTCGCAGTAATCCTTGACAAAGTTGTCCGTGATCTGTACTAGAGATTCAATCCTCCCTTTCAATGCTGATACAACCTCCATAGAGCCTGCGGTATTTCTGTAAGAAAAAAGGTAATTTTCCTAATGGACTTGAACCATTTCACAATTTTGACCTTCAAAAGTGCACACACAGGCTCTGTAAGGGATAAAGTAAAATTGCAAGGGAAATCTTTTTTTTCAATTTGGAACTTCAATTAATAGATTTTTTTGGGTATGGTTTAGATTTTGGAAAAACCCTTTCACCTGCTGGCATAAACAAAAGCTAATCTATTTAAGATCGATTTGAAATCTCAAACTTTATAAAAAATCATTAACGAAAGGTTCAAGCAAATGGACCAAAGGTCCTAGGTTGCTCAACTTATACCTAAAGCAATAAAACAAATCTGAGCAACTTTTGTCATGTTTCAGTAACCTTTTTAGAAATCAGTGACATCATCAGAACAAATGTTCAGAGCAAGTTTCATGCTGATTAGACAAAACATATGACATCTAGAGTGTTCACAAGGTTGCACTATATCCATATAAGGAAAGATGCCTTGCGTCCTGGAGGTCCAATCAGAGATTTATCATAATATGTTACAAAACAAATGCAAAACATCTGTGCCTTGTGGCAAATGGCTTGGCCATGTTTTTTAGAACAGGGACATGATTTGAATAGATTGGTAAGGGTCCATCAAACATTGTTACATGCCAATTACCAAACCACTCGGCCAGGCGGTTTTAGAGATTTATTTCAAGTTTCCACAAATTTTACAAAATAATTTATCAGGTAAACAAGCTTTCCCTAGGGTGAGGACAATGGTGACACCATGGGCATGATTTTAACAAAAACTTGGTACAGGCCCAGTTCAGGATGTTAAATAACAAATACCAGAACCTTTTTGCCATACGGTATCAGTGTAGAAGAGTTTTTAAGTTTTACTACATAAATATAAGGGAAATAAGTAATCCCCAGGGCAAGGCTAAATTTATTCAGCCAGGTACATGACTTGAATAAACTTTGTAGAGAACAATCATACATTGTCACATGCCACATTCATAACTTTTGGGCCTTGCAGTTTCAGAGATTTTTTAGTTTTAACTCAATACAAGTAACCCCAAGGGCAGAGCCTATTTAAACCCTGATGATTTAAACAAATTTGGTAGAGGACCACCATACGATGTGACATTACAGACACACATTTTTTGGGCCATACCCAGGCGAAACGATGACCATGGTAGACCTTGGTCACCATGGTTTTTGATGGTTGACCATGGTTTTTGATTGTCAACCATCAAAAACCGTGATGGACCATGATCAGGAACATGGTCGACCATGGTTGACCATGGTCACAAAAAACATAGACCATGGTCGGCAATGGTGACCATGGTTGACCATGGTTAACCATGGTCAGCAATGGTGACAAAAGACAGACCATGGTTGACCATGGTCACAAAAAACATGGACCATGGTCGACCATGGTTAACCATGGTCGGCAATGGTGACAAAAGACAGACCATGGTTGGACATGGTCATTGCTGTTTTTACAAAGGAAGAATATTGTGTGCACAGGAAGTTGAAACGGGCAAGCTGAATGAAGACACATGGTTTATGTTATATTTGGAAATGTAAGTCTTTAATAAATTACCGGCTAAACTGATCAGCCATTGGTTCCATTTTAACTTCTTTGGCACTGTGTTCACCTATGTTTCCCAATTTTTGCTACATTGTATCACTTTTTCCTCTGCTTTATGAATGTTTTTGTCATCAACATAATCATAAGCATAACCAATCATTTCATACTCATTAACTGTTCGCCAACATGTCGATGAAGTGTCAGCAATTCAAATGATTTTATTACAATGTTGAATTTTATCTTTAAGTTCTTTCAGTAATTCAATGGCCCTGGACACATAATATTCCAAACACAAACACATCTCTTGTTCACATTGCATTTTCAGTTATTTGGTATTTCCAGTGTGTGCATCAAATTTTATTTCATATAACTTGTACTAGTGTGGAAATTATTTGGAATGGAATGTAAAAGAGTTAAGGGCATGTCATGTTAAACTTAAGGACATAGAAGTAAAGACCTATTCAAGTTTAAAATAGCCTGTAAATGACTGCAAGCCCAGGCGAAATGAAGGCCATATGACCATGGTATACCATGGTAGACCATGGTCATATGACCATGGTCGACCATGGTCATATGACCATGGTAGACCATGGCCAACCATGTTTTGTTAAATGGCACCACGGTCTTTGACTATGGTCATCACGACCATGGTCAACCATGGTATTTGACCATGGTCTACCATGTTATTTGACCATGGTCGACCATGGTCAACCATGGTATTTGACCTTGGTCGACCATGTTATTTGACCATGGTTGACCATGGTCAACCATGGTCATGATGACCATGGTCAAAGACTGTGGTGCCATTCAACAAAACGTGGTCTACCATGGTCGACCATGGTTAAACCATGGTCTACCATGGTAGACCATGGTCATATGGCCTTCATTTCGCCTGGGTACTGTTTCTGAGTAGATTTTAAGATTTTTCACTTTATACCTTTAATGGAAACAAGTAACCCCAATGGAGGGGCTAGTTTTGACCCAAGGGGTGTGATTTGGACAAACTTGGTAGAGGACCTTAGGGTTTCCAAGGAGAATATTTTAAAAGTATTAACTATATACATATTAGAGAAACAAGTAACCCGCAGGGCAGGGTCAATTTGACCCCAGGGACATAATTTGAATAATTGGTAGAGCCCTCCATGCAAAGCTACATGCTCAAAACCAAACCTTTAGGCATTGCAGTTTCAGAGAAGAAGGTTTTTTAAGTTTTTACTATATAGACATAGGACGGATCAAATTTCAACCCCATGGACATGATTTGAACAAACTTGTTTAAGGTTAAGGACCATCATGAAAGGTAACATGTCAAATATCAAACATGCCAGATGCTCTACATTTCTTACCTCAGACAGTCAACAAACTGCTTCGTATTCATGCAGACGTCATTGCTGGTATTTGTTAAATGCCGACTGCATGTTGCCCATGGCTGACTGGTTACGTTGCTCATATCCATGGAGACAGGCTCAATGCAAAATGGCCCTGCACAGAGAGTAACATATTTTTGGGTTGAAACATGTTGGTTACAGGTCACTAGTTTATAATTTCTCTTATAATTCTATAACTTTGTGCATGGAAAACTAACAAAGTAAGGTCATATAAGAATTAACGAAATAAATCAGGCTGATAACAAACAAAATCACGGTTTTCCTACTTTGTTGCACTTGATACATTTTTTCATGACACATTCCAGAATAACAGAGACAAAAATGTAAAAAATTATTAACAAATGTTGTGGATTCTGTAAACTGCATGGAAGAGAATAACAGTATATATGGCAATAAGTCTAAATCGTTTACCCGGTATTTTAATAAGCAAGAAATTTTAGTTACAATTAGAATGAGCACTTTAGAAAGAAGTAAAATCTTAATCTTACATGAACTTCTGTTGTTTACACCAGCCTCAGCACACCAAGATGGCCGCTGGCACTGAAGATTACCCACAATCCCTTGCACATATTGCACCTCCTTCAAAATCAGTCCTGATTCATTTGCTGCACAACCAACCGAGAACTTTTCAACACAGCCATTGAATGCCTCCACATATCTGAAAATACAATAAATTGTTCAATTTGAAAACATATCTTAACCACCAAAAATATCAATTTCATGTATTTTGTTTTGTTATTCTTTAAAAAAGGGCAAACATTCTTTACTAATACAAATGCAAAACAAAGCAGCACATATATGTAATTGTTTCAAGATACTGTAACTCACAAAACAAAATATAAGACCATCATTATGTAACATAGTCGTTGATACACGATAAAGCATAGAAGTCCATTCCCGTTTTTATTGAGATTTATTTCTGTTGATTAAACTCTAACACAATGTTTTCCAATGTTCGTAAAAAACAAGATAACAGCAAGACCCTAAACGGGCCTCGCCCGCGACAACAAGAAATAGTGACCTATCTGTACAGTGGTTTAGCATGTACTTACTAACTATCCGAAGTCAATATATTAATAAACATTGAAACACTCAATAATGGTATGTGCAATTTCCGTGTGCAAAATCACATGTCTGAAGGTAACGATGTAATGTGACGTATTGTAACAGAACTTTATGGAAGTTAGCCTGTCATTTACATGAAATTATACAACAATTAATGTGCTGCATGTGCTTAACCAAGACATGACTAATCAGTGAAACAAGCAATGGGCAATAACTTGGTGCATTCTCCTCGTCTAGTTCGATGTTTACATATTAATCTCTATTTGTATATACTAATTATTTTGGCATCTGTTAGGTATATCAGCCCCAATGAGAACGCCTGCTCAACCCACAAATAACATATATATCAAGGCATTCGTTAATAACATGTGTGCCTGCATATTTGCATTAATGATTCTCCAAATATTCGTTACGTTACAATTAATTTTCTGAATAAGAAATAAAAATAAAAATACAAATGCCCAAATAACTGCAGAACAAGCATTTTTATTTTTTGAAATTTAAGTTAAATACCATTTGTGTAAAAACATACAATGCACCACGCTTTTTATCAAATGTCAAACTTTGCAAAAAAATTCTCTATGATCTACTTATACTGTACTTGAGTCTCACTTAAAAAACTTACTCGCAAGCATCACTATAGGGTGTAGCCAGACCGATGTATTTGCCCACTTTCCATGCACACTTTCGCACCTCTGCCAGTGCACAGCTGTTGCTAGGAGACCACTCAGGCAGGGGACAGAACTCCTTCCTGACCATCCCAAGGTAGGTAATCCCCTCCAAAAGCAAGTTTTTTGCTCTCTGGGAGCACGTAGATGCTGCTCCAGATAGGAGACTTTTTAGCTTGGTCTCCAGTTCTGTGAACGTCTGAATGCTGGAACCATCATTAAAATATCAAGTTAGTGAGTTGTTAATCATTTCCTACTTCAAAGTATAAAATTAACAGAAGTATAACAATTAACATTCAGAAACATTGAATCAAGTTTGCTTGTTTTTCATATACCCTATTTCTAAACAAGCTAACACAGCCGTCTTACAAATTTACTATAGGGCTTCTTATTGTTATTATTTATAAAACAAATGAATGTTGAACATATGGAGAAACGTAAGACAGCTTGGAATTTTTCCCTAAGATGATCCAATACTTGCAGCACTGTGTTGTCTGACTAGGAGAGNAACAATACAATATAAGTTTCGCTCTGGGAAAAGGGGGCTTAATGCATGTGTGTAAATTGTTGTCCCAGATTAGCCTGTGCAGTACGCACAGACTAATGAGGGATGACACTTTCCGCTTTCATGGATTTTTTTTTAAGGAAGTCTCTTATATCTAAATGAGAATCCAGTTTAGGTGGAAAGTTTTGTCTCTGATTAGGCGCTGTGGACTGCATAGGCTAATCTGTGACAACACTTTTCACACATGCATTAAGCCCCATTTTCCCAGAACAAGGATCATATCTATACAATATACACCTGCATGCTGTACGGTATTTCTCAACTGACCAACTGGACGCTGCAAAGTCTAGCTTGTTGTGGTAGAGAGTCAACCTCTCCACAAATGTATCAACAGGGCAGCCGGTGAGAGCTTGAACAAAAATGAGGTCATCAAAATAAACTATAGCCATTTTGCAGTTCAACACATAATAAATAAAACATAATCATTCTGAGATTGCAAATACAGAATGATAAGACTTTTAATATATAAAGATGGCCCGATGAAAGTTACCTTTTTCCCCAGAAAACGTGTTATTTTGTTTGTCTGAATGAAATGTATACATTCTTTTATGAATCTATGTATAAAACTCTGAAGCATTGGTAATTGCCTGACAGACTATGAAATGCCATAAAAACTTCCTAAATCTGTTTATTATTTGCAGATTTAAAAATTACTTACGAACTCTGTCTCCAACATTTCCTGAACCATTGACTGATACATGCATGCAATTTTTCATCCAATAGTCCTCGTAGAATCCAATATGCTGGGCCGACACAATTTTATCAATCAAGGGGAAGCTACTGTTGTTTTCACACGTGTTGTACTGAATCATGGCTCCACACACGGCTGAGGTAAATTTTGGTTGAATGCTGCAGATATTCAAAAATTGATATTAAATTGATGATTCTATTTCTTGCCTTACAATCGATTATATTGGTAATTATCAATTATATAGTTCATATACAAGCAAGAGCTGGTGATACCTCTGGAGTAAATCAAATAACTACAATATGTTGGTACCAAGCAAATAGTAGAGTATATATTCCATATGCACCAAGCAAGTTCGAACATAAAACATAATTAAACGCATTTCTTACGAAAACAAGTTTTAGAAACGATAAACATAATTAACTTTAATAAGAAATGATGCCCTTTTAAAATGCTTCGGATTTTTTTCAAGAACAGGGGTTTAAGGCTTTAAATACAGGTCAAAAGGCTGCCATGGTTTCAAACAAACTTCCATGACAGCATTCTTTGTCCCTCATGTTTTATGTTTATTACACTATTGTGCATATGACTTTTATTAACATAAACTCCCAAAATGAGTATCAACTAATGTTAATAACAACAGAACACCTGTTACCACTAAGAAGAAAAACATAATAAATGCGGCACACGAAATAAGGTACCGAATTAACGTAGGTGGAAGCTATAGTCTGTTTCACAAAACAAATTATGGAAGCTTTAGTCTTTTTCAAAACTTCAACACCTCAATGTGTAGTCTTACCCCAGTTGTGCAACAAGAGCCCGAGAGAACTGGTAGGTGCAGTTAGCCACAGGAAGTGTGGCATCGTCAAACCACAGGCTGAAATTTCCTCCACATTTTTCTGCTTTTCTCTCCACAAGAAACCTGCAATATAAAGTCAATTCTAAAATGCGTATGAGCCTCACTTGAAAACAGGTTTAAAGGCATGTGTGTAAAGTACTGTCCCAGATTACCCCGAGCAGTTTCTGCCTAAACTAGATTTTTGGTAAGAAGAGACCTTACAAAAAATTCCATACAATCAGAAAGTATCTTTACAGGCATGCATTTAACCTCGTTTTCTTGTTTTTCCCACTCATATGTATTTTGAAGTTTACCAGATCCTACTGCATTTAAGGCTGCATTATGTGAGAACCATGAGTGTGTCCAAGCATTGCTACCAAATCAGTGGACTTATCGCACAAAAAAATGCCCAATCCCGAAGTTGCATTTTTTCCCAAAATGGCCAGGAAAAAGCCGGACAAAAGTCAAGAAATTTGGAATAAAATTTGGAATTATAGCTGCAATATTCAGCTTCGTTTCAACTGAAACAAATGATATTATTTTAGTGCTTTTCTACTGTAGAGGAAACCAGAGTACATGGTAAAAATCCCATCTGTTTGGTATGGTGGCCGCCAACCAACCTCACATGGATAATGACTTTTGATCCTGCGTAGAATTTGTGAGAGAGAGGCGTGTGGTTCAACTACTGCACTTACCACAATGCCAATTCTAACATGATTTAACCAATAAGTGGACTGGTTCAACCACTGCACTAACCACAATGACAATTCTGACATGATTTAACCAATAAGTGGACTGGTTCAACCACTGCACTTACCACAATGACAATTCTGACATGATTTAACCAATAAGTGGACTGGTTCAACCACTGCACTTACCACAATGACAATTCTGACATGATTTAACCAATAAGTGGACTGGTTCAACCACTGCACTTACCACAATGACAATTCTGACATGATTTAACCAATAAGTGGACTGGTTCAACCACTGCACTTACCACAATGACAATTCTGACATGATTTAACCAATAAGTGGACTGGTT
This sequence comes from Dreissena rostriformis, assembly GCA_007657795.1. Classification (NCBI taxonomy): domain Eukaryota; kingdom Metazoa; phylum Mollusca; class Bivalvia; order Myida; family Dreissenidae; genus Dreissena; species Dreissena rostriformis. The sequence goes on along the minus strand of VMBQ01001083.1, from coordinate 54,635 downwards.
CAACCACTGCACTTACCACAATGACAATTCTAACATGATTTAACCAATAAGTGGACTGGTTCAACCACTGCACTTACCACAATGACAATTCTAACATGATTTAACCAATAAGTGGACTGGTTCAACCACTGCACTTACCACAATGACAATTCTAACATGATTTAACCAATAAGTGGACTGGTTCAACCACTGCACTTACCACAATGACAATTCTGACATGATTTAACCAATAAGTGGACTGGTTCAACCACTGCACTTACCACAATGACAATTCTAACATGATTTAACCAATAAGTGGACTGGTTCAACCACTGCACTTACCACAATGACAATTCTGACATGATTTAACCAATAAGTGGACTGGTTCAACCACTGCACTTACCACAATGACAATTCTAACATGATTTAACCAATAAGTGGACTGGTTCAACCACTGCACTTACCACAATGACAATTCTAACATGATTTAACCAATAAGTGGACTGGTTCAACCACTGCACTTACCACAATGACAATTCTAACATGATTTAACCAATAAGTGGACTGGTTCAACCACTGCACTTACCACAATGACAATTCTAACATGATTTAACCAATAAGTGGACTGGTTCAACCACTGCACTTACCACAATGACAATTCTAACATGATTTAACCAATAAGTGGACTGGTTCAACCACTGCACTTACCACAATGACAATTCTAACATGATTTAACCAATAAGTGGACTGGTTCAACCACTGCACTTACCACAATGACAATTCTAACATGATTTAACCAATAAGTGGACTGGTTCAACCACTGCACTTACCACAATGACAATTCTAACATGATTTAACCAATAAGTGGACTGGTTCAACCACTGCACTTACCACAATGACAATTCTAACATGATTTAACCAATAAGTGGACTGGTTCAACCACTGCACTTACCACAATGACAATTCTAACATGATTTAACCAATAAGTGGACTGGTTCAACCACTGCACTTACCACAATGACAATTCTAACATGATTTAACCAATAAGTGGACTGGTTCAACCACTGCACTTACCACAATGACAATTCTAACATGATTTAACCAATAAGTGGACTGGTTCAACCACTGCACTTACCACAATGACAATTCTAACATGATTTAACCAATAAGTGGACTGGTTCAACCACTGCACTTACCACAATGACAATTCTAACATGATTTAACCAATAAGTGGACTGGTTCAACCACTGCACTTACCACAATGACAATTCTAACATGATTTAACCAATAAGTGGACTGGTTCAACCACTGCACTTACCACAATGACAATTCTAACATGATTTAACCAATAAGTGGACTGGTTCAACCACTGCACTTACCACAATGACAATTCTAACATGATTTAACCAATAAGTGGACTGGTTCAACCACTGCACTTACCACAATGACAATTCTAACATGATTTAACCAATAAGTGGACTGGTTCAACCACTGCACTTACCACAATGACAATTCTAACATGATTTAACCAATAAGTGGACTGGTTCAACCACTGCACTTACCACAATGACAATTCTAACATGATTTAACCAATAAGTGGACTGGTTCAACCACTGCACTTACCACAATGACAATTCTAACATGATTTAACCAATAAGTGGACTGGTTCAACCACTGCACTTACCACAATGACAATTCTAACATGATTTAACCAATAAGTGGACTGGTTCAACCACTGCACTTACCACAATGACAATTCTAACATGATTTAACCAATAAGTGGACTGGTTCAACCACTGCACTTACCACAATGACAATTCTAACATGATTTAACCAATAAGTGGACTGGTTCAACCACTGCACTTACCACAATGACAATTCTAACATGATTTAACCAATAAGTGGACTGGTTCAACCACTGCACTTACCACAATGACAATTCTAACATGATTTAACCAATAAGTGGACTGGTTCAACCACTGCACTTACCACAATGACANGGACACATTTGTTAAGAGCCTTTTTCGAATCGCGGTCGCAGATTTCGAAACCTGAACGCTGACCTCAAGTTCAAGGTCAAGGTCACAGGGGTCAAACATTTTATGCGCATGGAAAGGTGTTGTCCAGATACACATGCATACCAAATATAAAAGCAATATCTGAAGAGACACAGTAGTAATGAGCCTTTTTCGAATCATGGTCACAGATTTCGAAACCTGAACGCTGACCTCAAGTTCAAGGTCAAGGTCACAGGGGTCAAACATTTTATGCGCATGGAAAGGTGTTGTCCAGCTACACATGCATACCAAATATGAAAGCAATATCTGAAGGGACACAGAAGTTATGAGCCTTTTTCGAAAAGAGTGACGCTGCGGACGCCGCCGCAACCGACGAAGTAACACCTATATGTCCCCTGACCATAGTCAGGCGTCCCCTGACCATAGTCAGGCGACACAAAAACTAAAACAGGAAACCGTTCTTGTTGAGCAGACCTTACATTACAACTTGCACTGCACTAAATCAGTGTTTTTTTTCCACCATTTTGGGAATGGGGCTGGGGCCTTTTAGAATGGGGAACAATTGCGTTTTGTTTTTCTAAAATTAGGAAATGTTGTTGTTTTTTCAAAACAAACACTTTAAAATTGAGAACAAATGAGATTCATTAACATATTTAGTACTCAATAAGGTTATTCAATAGAGCTCATAAGGGAGATAAACTAAATGCTATGATACATTTTTTTTATTTTTTTTTTGTTTTTTTTTGGGGGGGGGGGGAAAGAAAAGATCTTAGATTGGATATTTGCAGCATGCTTTTGGAAAAAATATAAATATACGTTTTGAGATTTGGAATGGGGCCGTATTTGGACCCTAAATTTTGCCAAAAAAAACACACTGTAACTAATTCTGTTTAGCAAAACAAGAACTTACTTGCAAATGTCCATCATGTTAATCCCATCAATTGCAACGAAACACAAGTCCAGGGCTTTCTCAATGTCACATGTTGGTGCCGCCTGGCAAATATTTGGTGGGGAAAGGTCGCAGTGTGCGGCCGCAAACCTGTTGATGGCATCTTTAATACGTGTCGTCTCAATTTCCAGAGGCAATGTTGTGTCACAAGCATCTGTGTTACTGAAGTAACAGTCCATACCTTCCTTTGCTAGACTGAAATATTAAACATATTTTGATTAACAAGAGGGACAAAGGCCCAAAGTTGCTCACCTGATTCCCAAGGGGACAGAACTGTTCTGAGCAGTTTTTGTGATGTTTCCGAAACCATTTTAGAAATCAACTCGAGATATCATTAAAACAAATCTTTTAAGCAATTTTCTTGATAATTAGGAAAAAAAGAAGATGTTAAGAGTGTTTACATTAGGTTTCATTTCAGCTGTATTAGGAATACTGCCCTGCTCCCTGGCAACCCTGTTGGTAGACTCTATATGTTGTTTTTTATAGTAGATGTTCATGTGAACGTTAGTTCTATTTCTTTATTAGCAAAATTGTTCATTATTTCAAGATGACATGTTGCCTGCACCAACTATGGTGCTCACTTAAAGGACAATGTCACATGTGAAATAGGCTTTATGTAGCAACCGTTACAAAGGACTGGTACATGTATGCTGAATTAAATGTTATGTGTGGACCACAAAACTCGTTTCTGTGTCCAGTGAATTATAGCAGGTTCATCCGTGTCTTTCTGACACGTTTCTAGTCTTGTAAAGACTTTTGCTCCTGAAACACAGGGCAGATTTTAACAGAACTTCACAGTAATTTTCCTTGGGTGACCATTTTTCAAAGGTGATAAACATTTTCCAGCTCATTGCTTTTGTAGGTGACCAGATCTTAAAATAGGTTTTGAAAATGAAAACTTAAAAAAAATCCAATTCTTACATCATCTGCCCAAAAGGAACAGGGTTTTAATATTTGGTGTGAAAAATTGTCTAGTGGTCCTCTACTAATCTTGTGTAGGGACCTTTTCACATTTTCATAAATTGACAAAATTTAAAAAAAAGAGTTTCAGATTTGCCCATTTTCATTGTAGTCATGTTTTTTGCTAGGAAACTGTTGTACTAAAAATTAACCATGCTCTAAAATATCCATTAAATGCATCTTTTGACGATTTAAAAACCTGAAAATGATGAAGCCTTGCATAGCAAAACGATTGTATAATTTGGAAAGTTCTGTTGTTAACGTTATATTTGGTGACATTGCGAGGATTGATTTTATTAGGAATAAAATACAGGCAATTTCATGTCAGCACGGATGGCCGAGTGGTCTATGCGATTTTATTCTCCCAGGCTTAGTGGTTCGAGAACACCTGGCGTGGAATTTGTTTTTCTTTCTTTAAGTTTATTCTTGTTTTTTACTGGAACTATTTATACTTCAGATGTTTACATTTATCAATTTAAAACATTTAATGCGATCTTCAAAACATAACAGAATCTGTGAAAAGGTCCCTTAAAATCCTGCCCTTGGGGTTGAAAATGGCCATGTCCCAGGGGTAGAATGATTTATCACATGCTATACCTTGTTTCCCATGTAATATAACCATTACATATTTTTCATTTTTAAGCGTTTTCATTGGCTACAGAATCAATAACTAACCAATCGCATGGCTTTATTTTGGTGAAATGACGTCGTCAACATAAAATGACGTCACAATAGTAAACAACTTATAGATCTATCAGCATTTGTTTGGTCAATTAGGATGTATTTTATTTAGTTTAAAAGCATGTGATAAAAAAGATCCGACATTCGTTGTCATATCATACCATATTTTATTAAACTCGTCCAGGAAATTCGTTAGTACGCTTGACAAAATTCCTGAACTCGTTTAATAAAATATTGTATGATATGACAACTCATGTCAGATCCTATATTTATAAATACTTATTAAGCAAATACTGCTGTCCTTGTTTTTTATTGATTAAAATCAAGTACATGTACAGTTCTGTGAAATGTTCAAGTACTTTTCAAAAGCAACTTTATTTTGAAGTACTTGTTTGAGGCATTACAAACCTTGCTAAAGTAATGATCCTAAGAAATATCTTTCAAACAAAATGATGAAAGAATCTTAGCTGGTAAATTAGCCCATTCAAGAATAGAAAAGACATGATAGAATGGGTTAAAGCAATTATAATTTATCTCTAAGACTGAATTGTTCTTCACTAAACAATGATAGTCAATATTTAAGACAGAATCGTTCTAAACTAAATGATACTTTCAAATCTGAATGTACCTGCACAAATTGGTGTAGTCTTCCATAGACTCGGCTTCCATGGCTGTTTTGACCAGTGCGTGAAGGTCAACACATTTAACGGCTTGCGTCTGGTTGCATGTTGTTTTGAATTCTGCTGCCGGAATACAGTCAGGCTTTGTGGCCGGTTCTTCGGCCTCGCATATATCACCCACAATCATGTCGACGTACGATAATGAACTCTTAGCTGCAGACGGCTCTTTGAAATGACCCACATCAATTGCTGACAAAAACCTGGAAATTTGCAGGAAAACGGTTCTAACTTTCACTAAATAAGGGTCTTTATTAGGAAGTATTGAGAAATGTTTTTAGGCAAAAACCAGTTCAAATAGGCTTGTTGTGGGTATTATTAGGTAGGTATATAAGTTGTATGGCTTTATACAGCCATGTTTCATAAAATTAATGAAAATTTACTGTTTCAAGTGACAATGTTCATGTCATAAAGAAGTGTTTTCAAAATACAGCTTACAATTCGATATATACAATACAGAATAATTTCAAAGGAAAAATTGATCTATAGTTGTGTTTAACATAAAATAAACAAGTCAATATGTACAACAATATACCAGTAACAAATAACAAAGCTAATACAATAATTATTTGGAAAGATTCCTCATTGTGCTAGACTTTGGAAAACCCCACTCATTCCCAGCTTCAAACAACGCTGACCAATGTAATGCTAGACTTTGGAAAACCCCAATCATTCCCAGCTACAAACAATGCTGACCAATGTAATGCACCAAACGCAGTTTCTTCCAAATAATAACAGTTGATATGGCATGTGATTTTGAAAGGACTTTTCATGGACAAGATTTGTTTGTACCACTTAACCCTTTGCATGCTGGGAAATTTGTCGTCTGCTAAAATGTCGTCTGCTGAATTTCTAAAATAAGCCTTTTCTTCGATTTTTTTTCAAAGACTACTATCAGAAAAGCAAACAGTTTGGATCCTGATGAGACGCCACGTTCTGTGGTGTCTCATCTGGATCCAAACTGTTTGCAAAGGCCTTCAAAATTCGGTTACAGCACTGAAAGAGTTAAAAAGACAGTTATTTCCAAAGTCTAGCCCATTCCAGGATACACCTTTTGTAAACCCACCTGCAAACATCGGCTTTCTCAATGTAAGGACTGGTCACAAGGGTGCCTATGATTGTGATGAGGTCGTAATCTAGCACATTGGTTGCTAGGCTGAAGGAGTCTGGTCGACCATTGCAGAAGTTGCCTAGCGACGCATTCAGGAATTTAAGGGTGCTGGTTACGTGTTCGAACCTTCCATGAAGATTATCCATCTGCGCCTGGAACTAAAATTGTATTTCAAATTAAGTTCCCTTGATCTACGTGAATTAGTGTTGACCAATAAGTGTTTTTCATCTAAAAGTTTACCATGTTTGAGTGTTATATAATTGTATTATCCTTAAAGACTGTCAGTGGATTTTACTCAAATTAAATTGAATATAAACTGTCAGTTGTATTAGTCTACCATGTATGTGGGTAAAAACATAGCCATTAAAAAACTATTTCTGCATAAATTTCTTTTCTTTTTTTTTTTTTTATAATTTGTGGACTGGTTGTTTAATGACTTGAAACAAAGTTTACAAATGCAGGATGAAAACCTTTAGTTTTGTGTCTGACCATTCTTACCTCACTTTGGATGTACAGTCGAGCATTTTCAAGTCTATTTTTCATTTCCTGAGATACACTCATGTTCCAGGTTGCATCCGACACATTCATGAACACTGCCAACCTCTCACGTAGGTACTTGAGTTTCTTTACATTCACATGGACATCAGAACCCGTCAGTGCTTCAGCTACCTTTGCTTTCAGGTGATCCACATTGCCTTCTAACTCTTCAAGAGTTTCAGAAAAGTCATTTGCCTTATCATCAGTCATGTTGTTTCTTTTCGTTGTCACCACTCCATCCCTCTCATCCAATTTCCTGATAAGAAATTTAACCCGACTTCTAATAGTTTCAAGATGAAGGGTAAGTTGTTTTTGTGCCTCTTCTTTTTCCGCTTCTCTGGCCTTCATTTCCTGTTCGTCTGCATCCATGTTTTCTTCGAAAACCATGTCTTTCCATGATCGAGAGTCTTTATCATCCTTGCCCTCCATCTCTCTGTCACCATGATCTGCATCAACACCCCACCGGGCTTTCATGTCTTTAACGAACATAAGATAATCATGCAGGAGTCCCTCATTGTCATCAGAATTTGTGTCCATCATATTCATGGTGGTAGTTGTCTTCACTGTGTTCTTTGTAGAACTGAAAAAAAATAAAAAAATAAAAAGATATTTACAAAGTCTTAGGTAAACATAACAAAATATATCATGCAATTAGTACAAATATCAATATTTATTTCAAGATGAGTACAAGAAAAAAAAACGGTGCCAAATAACAACAAAATTAAAATGGGTTCAATATTATTATAAAAAACAGAAGAATCAGGTCCGAAAAATGTAAAAAAATCATTATATACTTTCAGATGTTTAAAGATAACACATATTTTCCATCAACTAAAAAAAAATATACTATTTTACTCTTATATTTTTGAAAATGTGAACATGTAACCATTGTCTATCACCAAATTGACTATTTTCCCAATGCATAGAAGACCGCACCTTTTGCTCTCCTCGGCATACCAACTGCTGCAGACAGCAGAGGATTGCAAAGCACAGCTCACACCTGACTGGATCATTCTGAAAATACAATTACTCAATAATAAAATAAAATGTCCAAATGTAAATCATCAGCAAATTTGAACTTCGCCACAAATAAGCCATACAACCCCCCATCCCCTGTCCCAATTCCTCCCTATACAGATAATTGTGCACTGCATTGCAGCATTGAAGCCTCATTCACACAGAGTTGGAATACCTTTCGAGAGTTAATCCCTAAATGTAAATAACATACCCACATCTGATACAAGAACCACCCTCTTTATAATTGCGATTGTGCACTGTTTAGATGTATAAAGCCTTTAAATGCAAATCCCTTAAACGCTACTGAATACTGTTTCTTAACTTGTCCACAAGTTTGCAAAGACCCACCACCATTTCTACACCATAGTTACAGCCTCAATGCCACGCTGTTCAAGCTACATCAAGACATAAAACCTAAGAAACATGCCTGTGAAGACGCACCCTCCTATACAGGGTGTTGTAAACTGTGTATAAAGCCTTATTCACAAGCTGTTCTGCCACCTGTTTCTGAAGTCCCTCAAATGTCAAAAACTATCTGTCAATATGTATTCACAAATAACCAAAGACCATTTCTCCATATACAGAATTTTTTGCTCTCCCTATATACTAACACTGTAACACCACAAATTTTATGTAAATCAAAATAAAATCCCAGTCTAACTAACCCACCCATGAGTGAAGACATTAGTCCGCCCTATGCTGAGAATCATTCTCTGCATATATGTACATGTTAATTTACGCTGTTCCACTACGTTTTTACTGTAAATTCCTCACAAGTAATAACAATTCCCCGATTCAACTTGCCCAAAAGTGGGAGATGACCGGCCCATACGCAGGATCAAAAACTACGCCTCAGCCAAATACTCACATATGAGTGCACAGCCATAATTTTCTGGGTTAATCATTTCCCACTCAGAAGCAAAGTAAAAATGGCTATATGCAACCAGCATAAAACCAAAACAGCCTGCGAATAACTCGAGTAACTTGCAGGCTGCTCAGGTTTAATGCTATTTTCTGCTCATTAGTGTCTTAGAGTTAATGAAATAAGTCTTTAAAACTTAAATATATTAAGGAAGGTCCTTAACTTAATTTGATTTTCAATGGCATAATAATGGGGTCAAAATGCATATCTGAGCGGTGAAGGGTTTACAGGTTAACAGTACTAATTGCACATATAATTGACATCATATTGTCACTTACCCACACGTAAGTGTAGACCCTCCCTCCCTATACAGTGGAGTGTGCACTGCGTACAATGCCTCGTTCACGCACTGTTCTGCCACCCCCAGACTGCAGGTGTCAGGTCGACATGCCGACACCATGGCGTGCTCGATGACTGACGTGATGAGAGAGAACCCATCCCTTTGTTCATGTGTGCTTTTGACTGCAGCCTCTTTCAGACAAAGAATGGTTGTCTTTGATTGTCTGTAGAAGAAAAAGTAATAAAATACTAGCATAAATACTGGTGAAAAATACATAACTGAACAATGATGTACTACCCACAAATACATTATACATACATTCTAGTTTTCTAGGTTAATGATATTTTGGTTGCATTATTTTTTATACATTTACCTTTTTAAGGGCCCATCAAACACATGTATCGCCTTCTGAGAAAACTGGGCATAATGCATGTGCGTAAAGTGTCATCCCAGATTAGCCTGTGCAGTCTGCACAGGCTAATCCGGGACGACACTTTCCGCCTTAACTGGATTTTTGCTAAGAAGAGACATCATTTTAACGAAAAATTCCATAAAAGCGGAAATTGTCGTCCCTGATTAGCCTGTGCCTACCCCTGCGAAATGTTGTTCTGCAGTTCATGAATAATTCGTGAAATAATTATGAATCGTTCATGAACCAAGTTCATGAATAATTCACGAATAGTCAGTGAACAGGAAATGAGCCACGTCTGTGAAAGGTTCTTGAAATTTTAGTTCATGAACTGTTCATGAACACTAATGGCATGAAGTGTTCATGAAATATTCTTGAAACTTAATGGCATGAAGTGTTCATGAACTATTCTTGAACCCTAATGGCATGAAGTGTTCATGAACTATTCATGAACCCTAGTGGCATGAAGTGTTCTTGAACTATTCATGAACAACAAAATTCTTGAAAAGTTCTTCAGGGTTTTGCTGTTCATGAACAGTTCATGAACATTTTCCTTCTATTCGTCAATGGCTCATTTCCTGTTCACGGACTGTCAGTGAATAGTTCATGAACCATAGTTCTTCAAGAGTTCATGAACTGAGGTGGCATGAAGTGTTCATGAACTATTCATGAACAAGAATTTGTCAATTTATGCAAAGGTTATCATAAGTGTTACCAAAGCTCAACAAACAGGTCAGGGTAAGAAGAAACAAGTCTTGTATTAGCACTTAACATATTGATAGCAACAGATAACAATAATTTGAATATAACACTAACTGAGATACAAGTGGTTTGATAATACTCTTTAAATTTCATAATACAACTTTGCACTATATGTTCATGAATAATTCATGTATTGAAAAGATCATGAATAGTCTCATTTTCAGTTCAAGAATCATTTACTAATCAGTGGTTTCCCTGAAATGGTTACACTTACAGTGCCAAAGAACTTGAAATGGAACCAATGGCTGATCAGTTTAGCCGGTAATTTATTAAAGACTTACATTTCCAAATATAACATAAACCATGTGCCTTCCGTTTCAACTTCCTGTGCACACAATATTCTTCCTTTGTAAAAACAGCAATGCAATGTACATGTTTGAGTTCTTGATATCATCTTGAACTGTGCTTGAAATAAGATGTCCTTAAAACGTTCTTGAACTTTTCTTTTAATTCTTCCAAGAACAATGACAGATCCTTTAAAGAACATATTGGATTCTTAAAAAGTCCATCATATGTTCAAAAACATTGTGTAGACCTGTTTAAGAACATCAGAAGGAAATATGTTGTTCAAAAAAGTTCTTAAAGTGTTCAAGAATAGTTTAAGAATAATTCAAGAACAGGAAAGGTCCTTAAAAAGTTATTGAACTGTTCCTGAAGGCAGTTCTTGAACAGTTCTTGTACAAATGTTCTTAAAATCCTCTAGAACAGGTCAAGAACTCTTACTTACAGTGGTGAAAATACTATGCATATTCATACTAACTTCACAGGTTTCACAAATCTACAAGATTAGTATGCTAGACATTTCAATATTACTTTCAAAAATATGTATGAAACATCTAGCACAAAGGAATTCATGAATTATTCATGATGGATCCTCAAAGTCTGTCTCAGAAAAGTCATCAGAAATAATTGTTCATGAAATGTTCATCACTAAGTATTAATGGTTAGATGAAGAACTGTTCATGAACTTTGAAGTGTTCAACAATAATTCATAAACAGTTCATGAACGTGTCTTAAGAACAGTTCATGTCCAAAAGTTCATGAACCAAGTTCAGGAACTTTTTGAGAACCGTTCATGAACAGTTCCTGATTGGCTTGAAGTGTTCATGAAATCATGAACAACATTTCGCAGGGGTACTGCACAGGCTAATCTGGGAGGACAATTTACGCACAAGCATTAAGTCCAGTTTTCTCAGAACGCAACACATATGCACATGTATGTGTGGCAAGCGAATGCACTGAAATTTTGAGATAAAGTATTCTTTGGTTAAAAAGGACACTACTTATTGCACGAAATTATGACATCTGCTGACAATTATTTTGTGTTAAGTAAGTCTTAACTTGATCATTATTTAAGCATGTTGTTTCATTAAGAGTAATACATGCACACAAAGCATCAAATTCACTCTTTAGATGAATCTTGAGTTAAAAAAAAACACTTAGAGATTGAAAACAATTATTGGGAATTTCTTGTCAAAGCTGCATTATAAATCAAGGACTTAAAGCGTGTTTTCAATTTTTAAGTAAACCTTTACTTAATCTTAACTGGGCATAAATTGTTTGGTTTGCTATAAAATTGAATACACTTTCAAAGTCTTTAAGACAAATTTACAAATTTCAGACCATTGTATTCAAATACGGGGAAAACTTTTTATCACAGTATGCTATACCTTGTTTTCAATGTAATACAGACATTACGTATTTTTTTATATTACACATGTGTAAACATTTTGAAGTGTTTTCATTGGCTACAGAATCAAAAACTAACCAATCGCATGGCTTTATTTTGGTGAAATGACATCGTCAACATGAAATGACGTCACGATAGTAAACAACTTTTAGATCTATCAGCTTTTGTTTGGTCAATTAAGATGTATTTTATTTAGTTTAAAAGCATGTGATAAAAAAGATCTGACATGAGTTGTCATATCATACCATATTTTATTAAACTCGTCCAGGAAATTCGTAAGAGAGCTCGCCAAAGGCTCGCTTACTAACAAAATTCCTAAACTCTTTTAATAAAATATGGTATGATATGACAACTCATGTCAGATCCTATATGTATTAAATGCATCTAAGCTAACATTATTTTAAAGTAGGTATACAAATGAGCCCTGGTCTGGGAAAACCAGGCTTAATGCAGGTGCGTATAGTGTAATCCCAGATAAACCTGTGCAGCGTGCACGGGCTAATAAGGGACGACATTATCCGCCTTCATGGAATGAGGTCTCATCTAAACAAAAATCCAGTATTGGCGGAAAGTTTTGTCCCTGATTAGTCTGTGCGAACTGCACAGGCTAATCTGGGATGACACTTTACCCACATGCATTAAGCCCTATTTTCCCAGAACAAGGCTCAAATATGGAGCTTACCTGCATGTCCCAAGCAGTGACCCATAGGAAAGCACTTTCGCGTAGTCGTTCAGACACTGTCCGACATGTCTCAAAGCAGGGTTGCTTGTATCTGAGAAAAGTGACATTAACCCATTTATGCCTTAAGCGTCTAGAAAAAAGGCCTTGGCAAACAGCGTAGACCCAGATGAGATGCGGCGTCTCATCAGGGTCTACGCTGTTTGCTTAAAGGAATTTCTGTGAGAAATATTCTCAAAATAGAAATAAATATACTAGACATCCCTAATTTTGGAAATAAATTGATCCAATTTAGAAGGATGGGAGAGTCCACTAGGCATAAATGGGTTAAATGTAGGGTTGATTTGACATTATCATGCACATGACATTGTATCAGGCGTAAATATAAAGTTGCTTGTGTCCACTAACCCAACAAATCAAATCTTTTCTTTCCAACCTTGATTTTGGGATTTCAAGTTGAGTTTTTTTTTTTAATTATTGCTTCATTCTATCAAATTTGCTACATTAATTTTTACAAATAAAGAAAGAATGATGAAAATAGATTTGTGTCATTCATGATTGTATGAACATCCTTATCAAAGCTGCGAATAACTTCTTTGATCTTAAAAGTTAGGCTAACATACTTTTTCATTTTTTTTAGATGTTAGTGGAAACAAACAGCTTATTTTTTTCTTTATGAATATGCCTATTCTTGGCTTTAACATTGAACAAAACTTGAACACTCACCTGAGAAACTGTCACTCAGTGGTTTAAGCGTTTAAGCCTTGAGCCTAGTGGTTTCAGACAAGAAGAATTTTTAGGTTTTCCCTATTTAAGTCAATGTAAAACTTTCGACCCTTAGGTTAGGCTACACCCACTTTTGACACCATGGGCATAACTCAAACAAACTTTGTAGAGGAACTCAAAATGATGCTACATACCAACTACTTAAGTATTGGGCTTTGCAGTTTCAGACCAGAAGATTGTTAAAGATTTTCAATTCCAAGTCTATCTAAAACTGGGCAATACCAGTTTTGACCCCTGGGGCATAATTTGAATGAATTTTGATGAGTATCTCTAGATGATGCCACATACCAATAATGAAAGCATTGGGCTTTTCAGTTTCATACAATCCAATTTTAAAGGTTTCCTTAATATGAGTCTGCAGTTTCATAAAAGTAGATTTTAAGGATATCCCTATATAAGTATTTGTAAAACTTGTGACACATGATGAGCAGTCAGTGTTGATCATGGGCATGAATTGAACAACATTGTAGAAGACTTCTAGATGATGCCACATACCAAATATGACAGCCTAAGGCTGTGTGGCTTTAGACAATAAGACTTTCAAAGGTTTTCCCTATATAAGTCCAAGCAAAACGGGTGACCCCTGGGGCTAGGCCAGTTTTGACCCCTGGGGCACAATTTGAACAAAATTTGTAGAGGACATCTAGATGATGATACATACCAAATATTAAAGCATTGGGCTTTGCAGTTTAAAACATATGATGTTTAAAGCTTTTCCTCATATAAGTCTATGTTAAAAATGTCAACCCCTGGGGCAAGGCAAGTGTTGACTATAGGAGGAGGATATGTCAACCCCTGGGGCAAGGCAAGTGTTGACTATAGGAGGAGGATTTGAAAGAAAACTTACTAGAGGACCACAATCTGATATTACATACCTAATATTAAACCCCTGAGCCATGTATTACATACCCAATATTAAACCCCTGAGCCATGTTTCAGATGATATTACATACCTAATATTAAACCCCTGAGCCATGCTTCAGAGGAGATTTTGAGTTTTCCTTTATGAAAACCCTTTTTGCCCTGTGACTTTTTTAATTAATGAACAAGAACCATTTGAACAATTTTCAAACAGGACTACCCAGGGAACATGCAAACAAGGAAGTTTCGTCAAATTATGCCAAGAGGTTCAGATGGAGATGATGTTTGAAGAAACGGACGTAAACCACACACGGACAGATGACGGACATTAGGATATTCCAATAGCTCACCATGATCAAGCTAATCTAAGGTGAGATAAAAAGACCCTTAACTAGTGTCTACTTAAGAATCACTTATTAGTGTTGAACATTCTTGACCAACTGTGAAGTAAATGTTAATGCATGTATCTTAGTTTCTGTTTGAACAGAGGAAAATTCTATTGAGATCAAAGACTAGTTTTAAGTGTGTTTACTTTAAAACGGTGTTTGTTTTTCACTTTTAGTCCATTTTAGAAAGAATTAAAGTTAAATATCTGTATTTGTTTAATGGTCACATACATTTATGCCATTGTATCTGTAAGCAAGATTCTACCAACACATTTAATGGAGTTTTTGTGCTTAAGCTAACACATTTTAGAGCTGTAATGTGAAGCTATTATTTTGAATAATAATATTGATCTACGCATTCAGAATCAAGTTCACACTTCATATTTAGCAAAGTTAAGTCTACACCAAAATGGCAAAGTTATGATTTATGAACACTGAGTCGCAATTATTCAGTACATACACCATAATAATACATAATTCATGACATCTGACTGTATGACAACGTATTATGTGATAGTTTAATTTGATAGTTTGAAAATAACCTGGTAGAATTTCAACATAAATAATTATAAATGTCAGTACATAATTAAGTACACCAATTATACTCATGTAGGTCGTTGAACTTATAATGTCCATATATTAGCACAAAATTAATATTTGTGTGAAATATTATGAGTTTACCCTTTGCTAACACTTCTACTACTTAAATATCAAAGAAGCCGTTCCGCCCTCTATCAATATATCAGTGATAGGAAAAGTGAAGTGTCAGAGTGATACTATGTAAATAAAGTGCCAATATTAACCTGGAACTGACCTTCTTGCACAAATATATTAAAATACCATTCCCAAAAATAATTTGAAGGTTGCTGTGGTGTAATGGATATGGTTTCCACCTAGCGACCGGGAGGTCACGGGTTTGATCCCTACTGTGGGAGTGTTCTTTAGATCTCCCCCCAAAACACCAAGTACTGGTTATAGGCCAAAGAATCGGACTCAAGAGAGTTTCAAAGAAATAGTAAGTACTTTAAATGCAATGGTGCTAAAATAAATAGGTTAAAACTTAAAATAATTTAGTTTGTATATAAGAAGCCATTTAAAGTGATTGAAGCTAAGCCTCACTAAGTATACTGTTAAGGTGTCATTAAATTGTTGAAAGAAGTACACACAAAAAACCAAATGCAAATATTGGAATCAATTCAAGCATATGATTTATACTAATCAAATTCATAAGTGACAGGTCAATTTTGTCAAGTTTTATCATTGGCAGATGAAGGGAATAGTAAGAAAAGTGATGTCAATTTAGTCCAAATAAAGTGCAAGTCAGGGGGGGGGGTTGGCAATTTAACTTCACAACAAAATACGCCTAGTATAAAGTATGCCCATATAACTTTCCATAAGTCATGGATTGATACAATTATGCACTGATTGGGATGTGAGATTTTCAATGGGAATTAAAGGGACTGTAAACCATGAATGACGAAAAAAGAAAAGTTCTTAAATACTGTATTTTTTTACAATTATTAGTTTATATCCATTAAAATATCATGACTGGTATATAACATTACTTGAAAAAAGTAGTTTTTTTTTATTTTTCCTTTAATTTTTTATTTTTTATTTTTACTGGGTACGTATACCAGGTAACTACAAGTTAACTATAAATAACGCAAGTAGATTGATCATCATCATCGCGTGGTAAACCCAGGAATGCAAATTGTGCATGCATTGTGAATTGTATATATTTTATATATAAAATGATCATTCTACTTGCGTTATTTATAGTGTGTATATCATCATGTCACCTATTTTCGCAATGTACTTTCGATTTCACATCGTGAAATTTTAATACCGAATATACTGAAAATATGAACTTTTTTCAAGTAATATAATATACCAGGCGTGATATTTTAATCAATATAAACTAATAATTGTAAAAAAATACGGTATTTTAGAACTTTTCTTTTTCGTCATTCGTGTTTTACAGTCCCTTTAAAAGTGAGATTTGATCAAATTAAAGAAGAAAAAATGTATGATTAAAGCATTTAATATGAAAATACGTACCCACAACGGTATCTGAAAAGATAAAATGATATTTGTCAGTATTCAGTAGTAGACATACATAAAAACAAAACAAAGCTGCTTCCAAAAATATCATTAAATAAAATTCAAAGAAAAACACACAAGTTAATATTTTAACATCAAATTTCAAAAATCATTATAATTAAAATGTTTTATTATTAATATGAGACACACAGGCCCACTTAAGAAGACTATTTTAATTTGAAAATAAACCTTTTCATTGACTTTTAACTCAGTCAGAAGCTACGTGAAAATGGCTACGTGCAACAACAATTATTTCAAAACCAGAACAGCCTTCGAGTAACTCGCTGGCTTTAAGGTTGTTTTCTGTTTGCTGCTCATCAGTGTCTTAGGGATTTATTGTTTTGTTTTTAAAGGAAGGCTCTTCTTAGCGAAAATCCATTTAAGGCATAAAGAGTTGTCCCTGATTAGTCCGTGCAGACTGCACTGGGACAACACTTTACGCACATGCATTAAGCCCAGTTTTCCCTGAGCGAGGCAAACTTGAACTCACCCATGCTGCAGAAGGCATCGGTCAGTGTGGTCATCACCTGGACATGAGGGGTCAGAACAGCGGTCATCACGGCCCCAAACTCCTTCTGACAGAGTTGCAGGTTCCTCTCCACGCATGACTGGACAGCATCCTTCGATCTTCAAAATGAAGTGTAGTCAAATTTTGTTAATAGTTAAACACTCTCCATCAACAGTATTCTGAAAAAGCTATATAATCTTGATATAATAAAACATTGTGGATCAGCGCAAAACTTGTATTTCAAATAGAAATGTTCCGCAAATACATCAGTTTCACACTCAAGGATCAATATTGGGTTGAAAATCTTATGTTTCGATTTTTGTTGTGTTTCATATTTCAAGCATTTGTGACATAAATTTGCATGATTAACAAATTTATCTAGAAATAAAATGTAATAAAATTGAACTAGAGTACCAGACATAATACCCTAGAAACATTTTAAAGTCTGATCAAATTCTTAATTTAAAATATAATCTTAATCAAATTAAAATAAATTTTAACTAAAATGAAGATTACTCACATTTCAATTTAAATAGATAAGTTTGAGAATGAAAAACTTTAACTTTGGAAGTCTTCAATCTAAATAATGATACTTACTAAAAATATTGACCAATTAAAATCTCTATACGGAACAAGTCTACAAAATTGGCCAATGAATATCCCTATGTATAATTTAAGATATCTTCCAATGAATATCAAGTACCAATTGCATTGAAATATATTTAAGTTAAAACCTCATTTCATTTTTTAAGAATGATAATTGTGAACAAATTTGAGATTGCAAACCTTTGTAGTCGTAAGACCTGGATCTCAAACTTTGGCTTACTGAACAATATTTACTAATCAGGATGAGGTATGATAAGATAAATACTAATAGTGTGCCTACGACATCTCCCATCTCCTACTTGAAGACATTGACCTCTTGGGTGGCACCAGAAGTGAACTCAAAAACCACACCAACGGACTCTATGAAAGAGCAGGAGGATACAGGGTAGAGGTCAGCACAGAGAAGTCGAAGATCATGGTGAACAGCAAGAACAACACAAGTGCAGATATCACCATGAACAACAAAAAGCTGGACGAAAATACCAGCTTCAAGTATTTGGATGGTACCAGTACTGCTGAGTTCCGAATAAGAATTTCCATGGCGACCACAGCGATGGCCAAACTGAGCAAGTTGTGGACAAGCAGCTTCATCAGCTAAGCCAAAAAGCAAAGGCTCTACAAGTCCATCAAAGTCTCCATCCTACTGTAAGGCCGCAAGACCTAGACACTTCACGCTGACACAGGCCTTGAACACAAATGTCTACGAAGACTGCTACGCATTGCCTACATAGAGCACAAGACCAACAAGTTTGTCCGAAACATGACAGCAGCAGCACTTGTTGGTTCACATGAACCCCTCGTGGCGACCATCAAACAAAAAAACTGCATGGGTTGTTACACGTCACCAGGCACGATTCTCTGTGCGAGATAGGGCACGCTAGAGGGAGGTCGACGTCGAGGCCACCAGAATAAAAGTTGCATGGACACTGTGAAAGAGTGGACGTCCCTCCACATGGATGAGCTATTCCTAGAAGCCCATAACAGACTTGACTGGCGGAGGTTCTCGGTGTTGTCATCCCTCATTTCTCCCAAAAGGACAGACCTTTAGTAGGAATGCTGCTGCTGGTGGCGGCGCCGATGACGACGAGAAGGACAACGACGATGAGAATGATGTTGATGATGCCTAATACTGATCATAATCATGGGCTCTGATGTCCTATTTCACTCACTTACCTGCACATCCACAGCTTGTTGGGCTCTGTCATGACGTAGAACGTCGTATCTACCAATTCCACGAAACATTCGCCCAGCTTCTGTATCTCACATGTGTCTGAAAGTGGTGGAAAATACTGATAAAGTGGATTAGTGAGATCACAAAACACTCTGGCAGCTTCAGTATGGGCTATGTCTGAAAGTGGTGGAAAATACTGATAAAATGGGTATGTTAGTGATATTACAAAACACTCTGGCAGCTTCAGTATGGGCTATGTCTGAAAGCGGTGGAAAATACTGATAAAGTGGGTATGTTAGTGATATCACAAAACACTCTGGCAGCTTCAGTATGGGATATGTCTGAAAGTGGTGGAAAATACTGATAAAGTGGGTATGTAAGTGATATCACAAAACACTCTGACAGCTTCAGTATGGGCTGATATCACAAAACACTTTGACAGCTTCAGTATGGGCTATGTCTGAAAGTGGTGGAAAATACTGATAATGTGGGTATGTTAGTGACATTGCAATATTTTCAAATTTAAAAATTCTTACTTATATGTATGAAAGCGCAGATTAGATTGGTTTCCAATGTTGAGATTGTTGTCTAACACGAATAAGACATTTTTAAACATGTGCACATTCTATTTTGGCAAAGGTTTTTGCATGATAACTTATTCACTCAGACACAGTATGCAGATGGCATTAGTTTAAATATTTACCCATCTGATGGCTCAGTCTCAATTAACATCCTAAGTAAATCTCAACATATTTTTTAACTATATAAGTGAAAGTCTGAAGTTTAATATACCTTAGCTACCAATAAATTATGATTCCCTTAACAATATAACAAATGATTATAAGTTAATGCTTACAAATTTAAGATAATAATACAAAATAACATTAAAATAATTAAAATCTAGCTTCAATGAAAGTTTCAGATTTTATGCTTCCCGATTAAAAAATATCTATGAATACGATGATTATGGAGTATAAGCATTGCTCAATATACCGGTAGCTTTGAGCTACTTTGTAACACAAACAAAATGCTTTCAATATTTTTAATGTTATTAATTATTTTTTTCATCCCAAGGATATGCCTATTGCATTGAATACACTGTGACAAAGTCTATTCAACATGAGAGGCCATACAGAAACACAAGCCGAATCTCATTGTCCACTGAATTATGTACCGCGCCCACACAGTGTCATTAAGCACTTTGCTTTTGTGTGTGTGCTTTGAGATTATAAACGACCTACTTTCCCACTAGTAATTACGCAAATATCTGATATCTAGTTCATGTCTTTTTATAATTTGACACGATTTGAAAACTTTTTTGAGTAGGCGTCAACAGATCATATTGAATGGAGTTTTTTGTTGTCAAATAAACTGTTATCATGAATATCACGCAGTACACTGACCTTAATATTAAATTAAAAAACACCGGTGCTTCATCTCAAAAGACACAGGTCTTGCATGGATGTCTTAAGTGGAACGAGGGGCATTACATTTCAGTAAAAAAAAAACATACTAGTGCTTGATCTTTCAAGATACAGGCCTGGCGTGGGTGTCGTGTCGTAAAAGGAAGAAAGGACTTTTTTATGTAAACCGTATTCATTTTCTGCACAATTATTTATGTCAATACTTCAGATTTCAATGCGAAGTCTCTCAAAGGCACCGTCATGTCACAGCTGATGTCTCTTGTTATTTGACAAACAAACTGAGATTTAATATTGTAATGGTAAATGCATTATAGTTGAGCATTCATTTGAAATGTCTATGGCTGATTTCAGATAATTATACCCCGTAAGTAAGCACCAGGCAATTTTGCTGAAAACTGATACAACTTCTTGAAAATAAAAAAAATATATTAAATGTTGTTGAAATTTTGTTGTTTGTTCAAACTTAAGACAGACAAAAAAATAACTGTGTGAAAATGTTGTGTTACATGTCATTTGCATCTAGCAATAAATGTTAACACGTTTTAAAATGTTTAATATAAACTGTTTTAAATCATTTTCATAAAATGTCACTTACACCATTGCTAATTTGACCCATTAGACAACAATATATGCATACTATTCAAGAAGTTTTGTTATTGCTCGAAGGAAATGCAAAACTTATGTTGTTCTATTAAAACATTAGGATACACGAGTCAGTACTCATTGTTTATATTCGATGCTGATGGCACTAAGTTATGTAACCATAAATCCTATGCATTTAACAGGTGATTAATTTCTAAATAAAAGCTAAATAATTTAAGTAAAGTGCACAACAGCATGAGGATTAAGTTTAATTTGATTGATATATAAAGACTTATTTATACCACAAGTTTGGTTATACAAGCAATACGAAAATGTAAGTTAACAGTAAACCAAAACTAATTATTAATTCACATTAACAAGGAATGTCTACATGAAATAATTATCTTCATCCTAATATATAAGACATGGACAACAACTTGGTCACAATAAACATAGCGTTCGCAACTTGACACATGCAACTATAGCATATAATACATTCAGAAATATATTATTAAAAATAGTCAGATAGGCGTGATTAATATTGTGTTCATGTCATCAACATTTCTCCGATTTTCCCCAGTTTACATTGAGAATGGTACATTTTTTGCAACACAAGAATGACACTGAATTTATAACAAGGTTTGATTGATGATTCCCATCTCTTTTTTATTCACTTGTTCCTGATTTCAGAAAGATAACTAGAACTTATGAAAAAAACATAAAATGATTAATGCAGGAACAGAACATTAACGCACAATGCATATTTGTAAAACGACATTAAATAATCTAAACAGGGTTATGAGTGGGTGGAATCAGTTTGCATTGTCAAGATAAGTGAATACTGTAGAATGTTATTTAATTATCTTCGTTACTATTACCCATATCACTTATACAGGGAAAAGAATGTGACGTATCTATTATTATAGTCATCAATCATTTAAAAAATATATATTAAAATAATAAGAAGGCGAAAATTTCTTAAATAAAATTTATGTAATATTCATGTTCAACCCGTCCTCTCTGTTAACCATTAGGACTTCATTATTATACAACAAAAACAAACTGTTGTATGTCAAGATGATTCTACGATAAGACCGCTTTTCCATCACAAGTATGCATCCGTGCTAGTTACAATATAGGTACGCAATCTTGTATCTGAATCCATGTGATTCCACATTAATTACAAAGAATTACCATGTCAGAGTAGGTACGAATTATTGTACCAATTTAATATGCTTGAATCTGGATATTTATTCACATATAAACACACATTATAAGCAAATGTTACAGTAAAGATAAAGAGCACATTTATCAACACGCAAATTCGTTGAATTGATATCCGCCGCCAAATAAATTGTGTTTTTTGATCGGTGCAGAACTAATTATAAGGGTAAATGTTTTTATGCATTACAATTCTCTTCATTGTTATCAAAACACCCATGAAATCTAGTATACTATCTGAGATCTCGCCCTGTAAAGTTACATTATACAAAAACAACCAATGGCAATCACTCTTATTTAAGAAAGTGAAGGGTTATGGTTCTTGTGCATTGCACTTCTCCTCGTTGATTTCTATACAACCTTCAAGTTCCATGTTGAAATCTTATAAAGTTTCGGAGATATAGCACTGAAAAGTTACATCATACAAAAACAACAAAGGGCAATAGCTATTATTAAAGAAAATGTAGGGTTATGGTTCTTGTACATGGTACTTCCCCTCATTGATATCTATACACCACGAAGTTTCATCTTGAAATTTTATAAAGTTTCTGAGATATAGCCCAGAAACGTTTATGACAGACGGACAGTGAATAACACTATTATTATATGAATGTAAATTTGCGTAAATTAATTGTCCTTATCGAAAACTTTACTGAAATTGATTGAGTGTATATGATGTGTTCTTGGACTACTGTGACTTCTATCTTTGTAGTTTAATTTATAACAAAAACTATACTTTATTAGTCAAATAAAAATGATTAATTAAAATGTTTCAAACGAAAATAGTAGGAAAATAAGTCAGTTTAATAATACTAAATCAATGTTAACTGACCCTTGAAATATTATAAAACAAATGTTATTTTCAGTCGATATTTAAGTAAACTATATTTAAATATCAATTAGCCATTACACAAAATGTCAATAAAATTACAAATGGGCCATTATTCAATGAACCATTGCACATTATTTGAAAAGTTACACACCTTTGCAGGCCATCTTTGTGCATCCCACCGCTCCATTTTTACAGATGCAAGAGTTACAGTCTGACTTGAAGTTCTCACCGCTAGCATACTGATGTCCGTTGTAACTGCAATCTGGAGGATAAAAAAATGTTATTCTGAGACTTTAATTTACATTCTTGTGTATGGCTGGGACAGCATTTTTGTCAAATACAATAATTTCTGTGAAAATCAAACAATACATACATTTACACATGAAAGATTTTTCCACTTGTTTAATCCAAAATTTTACAAAATGTCTTGTCCCCTAAGCATCATTATGGATTTCCACAAAATTAGTTTTACCCTAGGCTATTGAATCCTCCATTCGTATGTTTGTTGACAGAAATTGCTCAATTAGTAACAAAAAACAACAACTAAAACCATGCACCTGCAAATTGGTCACTGGACTTTTTCAAAATCTCCTTATTTTCTTCTGTTTAAGACATTATTATTTATGTTTGTTTTTTTTAGTTGGATTTTTCGCTGATTTCAACAGTATTAAAGCCAAATCACGGCGGTCAGTCTACCAATTCACACTTTTCCTGGGATAGCTGGGTTATACCTCAGTCACAAAAAGAGACCGATCACCGTCCGATCAGCGGACGACATATTGTTCCGCTCATCGGGATGGCGACTTGCCGATGATCGCACGGACACCGGGTCATTTTGTAGCATCGGGCGGCGTCCGGACTAATTTTTAGTCTTACTTAAAATTTTACCCGACGTAGGGCCCGTGAAAGAATCGAGTTGAGATCGAGACAATATCGGATGATCAACGCATGGTTATCGCCCGGCGATCTCCCGACATCGGATTCATTGTACGTGTATCGGCAAATATCAAGGTATTTCTCAGGGACATATACATCGGCCGGCTACCGTCTGATTGCCGGAGGGCCTCCGCACAATGTCTGACGGATGCCCGACGGAGTTTGTCATGAGACCGAAGGGTTTCGGTTAATGCACGTGGACAGATCACGATCGCCGGGCGATAACCGTGCGTTGATCGTCCGATCTTTTTTACGATCTCAACTCGATTCCTTCCCGGGCCCGACGTCGGGTACAATTTTAAGTGAAACTTAAAATTAATCCGGACGCCGTCCGAAGCTATAAAATGACCCGTTGTCTGTGCGATCATCGGCCGGGCGCCAGCCCGATTAACGGAAAAATAGGTCGTACGCTGATCGGACGGTGATCGGTCTCTATTCATGACTGAGGTTTCACTGATCGGACGGCGGACGGCTCCGACGTGTCAAGTCTTCCCGATGCCTGGAGATCGGACACATCGGCCGGCGACCGGGTTATTTGTGACTGAGGCATTACCAGTGCAAAGTGCACACACTTATGCCAGTAACTATCAACTGCCCATCTTGAATCAGAGGTATACAGGGGGAGAATGAACATAGAAAGGATTGTATAACCTATCATCACACCAGTTAGGTGGCCAGGCGGAAATTCAACTTGCGATCCTCAGATTTGAAGTACCGCAACTTTTAGACATTTTATATGAATTTGTAAAATTTCAAATTGCAACGAATATATACAACCACTATACTTTTCCAGAACTAAGTGCCAATTCAATGTGTGATTTATAAGTGCATATATTTTGTTAATGCAAAAGAAAATTCATTTGTTTCCCTAACACTGCAAAAAATTGGTTGGTAGGTCCGCTTAGCTTTTTTTTGTCATTAATATTTTGAAATAGTTCAATGACATGCAGAAATCTTCAAACCTCTATGTATCTTTCTTTCGTTAGTTTATTTTCGGTAATTTAAAGCTATTTTAGCAAGCATGATTAAAAGCAGCAAATTGTTTGCAAACTTACAGTTTTCTTAAGTGAATTTAGCAAAAATGATCGGAAACTCAACCTGAAAACCCCCAAAAAGTGTCGGGTCGGCAAACACATTTAGGGTGATCTGATTAGTGGAAACAAACAACTTAGTTGCGCCTAATTGTGTTCATGATACATTTTCAACTTACTAGATGGTGAGCATGTCTGGTTTGTGCAGTCAACATTTCCAGCAACACACGAACAGTTGTTACAACCATCACCATTGGAGAATGTCTCTCCGTTCTTGTAGGTCTTGTTGTCACGGTTACAGGAGACTTCTGTTTGGAAAATAGGCATTTGTTTGCATGTGAAAATACAAAAAATAAATAAATTGATTATTCTTTTTGCAACAATGAATTAAATAACATTCCAAAAATAGTTTTTTACTTCAGTTGTATGAATTACATTTACAATTATATGCATATAGTAATTAAAGGATTTCATTTAATTCTATTGAAAGATCAATTAAGTGTATGTAATGTGACTTTTGTGGTCGACCCTGACTTTAAATAAGGGTAAAAGAAAAAGATTAAATGACATGCCCTTCTGGGCTAGATACTCTAGAAAACATTTGTAATTTGTATACTGTACATGCAACAACAAAAGTGCTGATTTTGTACCTGATACTTTGGTTTGTAACTCTGTATTTTATTTAGTTTTTATTTACATCACTTGTTTCATACAGAAGTAAGGTGTAGTTGTATATTATACTTAGTAGATATCATAGGGATATCATTTGTTACATACATAAGTAAGAATGAGTTGTTTATTTATAGATATAACACCGTGATTATTTGTTACATACAGAAGTAAGATTGAGTTGTTTGTTATCAGTAAACATCATAGCGCGATCATTGGGTGACATGCAGATGTTAGATTTTTTAGGAAATGTTCCTATCTTTCTTGCAATATGGACGTCCAAATTATGAGGAAGGTCATAATGGACAATGACGGATTGCAAAATAGCTTTAAAATGTATAAGAAATAACATAATTTATACAAACAGTAACACACACACATAAACACACTCAGGAAGAATGTAATTATACGTGTATAATTAAAACTAAAATATTAGAAATTGTGTATAATAATAATAAAAAAAAACACCAACAAGCGAAAAGCAAAACATAAACAAGCGAAATGCGTTATTTGCCAATATAAAACCAACAGGACACCACACAAAATAGGGACAGCACGACTCTCATGTATTGCATCGCGTTGCTACGTTGCACTCATTCTCTCGGCACACTTAGCCTGTTTTCAGTGCCGGGCATACCAGCTCACCTTCGCACATAGTCTATTTAAATCTTCAGTAAATTAAGATAACTTCTACATACATTTTGATCTGAACGTTTTCTTTAAGATGTCAATTCGGTGTTTTGCAAACAAATCGGAAAATGACTAGCGCAAAATCGTATAATTTTTTCCAAACATCAGAAATCCACAAAATAGTCATTTTTTATNTTGCCACATACATCATGGCATGTTATACATAAGATGACTTGACATCTTTGCCCGGACAGTTTCAAATTGTTATCTGTTATCATATTTACGTTCGGTGTATTTCACAAATCGGAAAATGACTGGCGCAAATTCGTATTATTTCCCACAAAATTAGAAATCCACAAAATAGTCATTTCTTTTAGAAAAAATAAAACAAACTTTCATGCTAACAAAAATACATGGTTTTGCAGTATAGTAATAAATTACTCGAGAAATCTCTATAGCCATGATTACCATACCTCCTTGTAAACAGGTTCCTCCAAGTGTTGCACCATTGCTATCCACAAAGCCAGCGCTGCAAGCACATACACCACTACTGCATGTTGAACTGGCAGTGGAACACTGAGTAGATACAGTACAAGATTCACCCAGGCCTTTCCCTGAAATGACAAATACAAGTGTTTTTATGTTTGCATCTGAAATACTGTGAAACCATTATTATCGCTTGGGACATTAATTTTCGTTGATTTAGTGGTTATAATGATTCAGAGTTTCATGTTTGAGTTATAACATGACAATGTTTTAAATATCCACATACATTTTGATCTGAACCTTTTTTTTAGATTAACCTTGGGAGTTTGGGGGATACAGGCACAGAGTTACATGTTTAAGCGATACAATTAATACTGGTTTAAATATCTAAAATACAGTCTCTGACATTGGTAATTAAACCGTTTACATAGACATGTGTGTTTATGATTCACATGGGCTCGTATGCAGTGATATTGATAACATAATGGGCGAAAGTAGTCACTTTGATACATGAAAAACTTTGATTTGAGCATTTTTAATTGGCTTTAAACTGTTTAAAAAAAAATAAAAAAAAATGTACAATTGATTTGTACCCGTATGCACTACACCTGTGAGCGAATATTAACCCGGTCAGTTATATTTGTCAAAGCTGCGTTATCAAATATTTAAATCAAAAAGTTCAACTGAATCAAATCACAACGCAATGTCCTTGAGTTGTTGGCACAGTTATTTGAATGACAGAAGCAAGAAAAACTTGGGATTTAAATGAGAGTTTAATCTGCATCGGCGAATAGAGCCGTTTCTTGCTACATACACCATGGCATGTTATACATAAGATGACATGACATCTTTGCCCGGACAGTTTCAAATTGTTATCTGTTATCATATTTACGTTCGGTGTATTTCACAAATCGGAAAATGACTGGCGCAAATTCGTATTATTTCCCACAAAATTAGAAATCCACAAAATAGTCATTTTTTTTTTTAGAAAAAATAAAACAAACTTTCATGCTAACAAAAATACATGGTTTTGCAGTATAGTAATAAATTACTCGAGAACTCTTTATAGCCATGATTACCATACCTCCTTGTAAACATGTTCCTCCAAGTGTTTCACCATTGCTATCCACAAAGCCAGCGCTGCAAGCACATACACCACTACTGCATGTTGAACTGGCAGTGGAACACTGAGTAGATACAGTACAAGATTCACCCAGGCCTTTCGCTGAAATGACAAATACAAGTGTCTTATGTTTGCATCTCAAATTCTGTGAACCCATTATTATTCTTGGGACATTAGTTTTCGTTGATTTAGTTGTTATTATGGTACAGAGTTTCATGTTTGAGTGATAACATGGCAATGGTTTAAATATCCACATACATTTTGATCAGAACATTTTTTTTGTTTAGATTTCAAACCGGTCGATTCTATTTGTCAAAGCTTCGTATTCAAATATTTAAATCAAATGAAAAAGTTTAACTGACTTTAATCACAACCCAATGTCCTTGAGTTTTCGGCACGGTCACATTAAAGACAGACGCAATACAAACGTTGGGTTAAAAGGAGAGTTTAATCTGCATCGGCGAATGGAGCAGTTTCTTGCCACATAAACCATAACATGTTATACATAAGAGGAAACGACATATTTTCCAGAACAGTTTGAAAATTGTTATCTGTAATGTTGTATGTATGAATACACCTACAAGTGTAACCTTTATTAATTACCGGTTTTACCACTGTACAATAGGGGGATTCGATTGAACTGAATAAAACTAGCGTGGTTTGAAATTATTTGAAGAAAGAAAATAAAAGAATTCACTGTATATAACACGAGTTTTGTTATTTATAACACAAGGCATAGCTAAACCCCAACAGTAATCTGATTTCCCATTTGTTGAGATTTTTTATTTCGTGCTAACAAAAATACATGGTTTGGTAGTATAGTAATAAACTACTAGAGAAATCTTGATAACCATGATTACCATACCTCCTTGTAAACATGTTCCTCCAAGTGTTGCACCATTGTCATCCACAAAGCCAGCGNATATTTACGTTCGGTGTATTTCACAAATCGGAAAATGACTGGCGCAAATTCGTATGATTTCCCACAAAATTAGAAATCCACAAAATAGTCATTTTTTTTAGAATAAATAAAACAAACTTTCATGCTAATAAAAATGCATGGTTTTGCAGTATAGTAATAAATTACTCGAGAAATCTTTATAGCCATGATTACCATACCTCCTTGTAAACAGGTTCCTCCAACTGTTGCACCATTGTTATCCACAAAGCCAGCGCTGCAAGCACATACACCACTACTGCATGTTGAACTGACAGTGGAACACTGAGTAGATACAGAACAAGATTCACCCAGGACTTTCCCTGAAATGACAAATACAAGTGTTATTATGTTTGCATCTCAAATTCTGTGAACACATTATTATTCTTTGGACATTAATTTTCGTTGATTTAGTTGTTATTATGGTACAGAGTTTCATGTTTGAGTGATAACATGGCAATGGTTTAAATATCCACATACATTTTGATCTGAACATTTTTTTTTAGATTTCAAACCGGTCGATTCTATTTGTCAAAGCTTGGTATTCAAATATTTAAATCAAATGAAAAAGTTTAACTGACTTTAATCACAACCCAATGTCCTTGAGTTTTCGGCACGGTCACATTAAAGACAGACGCAATACAAATGTTGGGTTAAAAGGAGAGTTTAATCTGCATCGGCGAATGGAGCAGTTTCTTGCCACATAAACCATAACATGTTATACATAAGAGGAAACGACATATTTTCCAGAACAGTTTGAAAATTGTTATCTGTAATGTTGTATGTATGAATACACCTACAAGTGTAACCTTTATTAATTACCGGTTTTACCACTGTACAATAGGGGGATTCGATTGAACTGAATAAAACTAGCGTGGTTTGAAATTATTTGAAGAAAGAAAATAAAAGAATTCACTGTATATAACACGAGTTTTGTTATTTATAACACAAGGCATAGCTAAACCCCAACAGTAATCTGATTTCCCATTTGTTGAGATTTTTTATTTCGTGCTAACAAAAATACATGGTTTGGTAGTATAGTAATAAACTACTAGAGAAATCTTGATAACCATGATTACCATACCTCCTTGTAAACATGTTCCTCCAAGTGTTGCACCATTGTCATCCACAAAGCCAGCGCTGCAAGCACATACACCACTACTGCATGTTGAACTGGCAGTGGAACACTGAGTAGATACAGTACAAGATTCACCCAGGCCTTTCCCTGAAATGACAAATACAAGTGTTTTTATGTTTGCATCTGAAATACTGTGAAACCATTATTATCGCTTGGGACATTAATTTTCGTTGATTTAGTGGTTATAATGATTCAGAGTTTCATGTTTGAGTTATAACATGACAATGTTTTAAATATCCACATACATTTTGATCTGAACCTTTTTTTTAGATTAACCTTGGGAGTTTGGGGGATACAGGCACAGAGTTACATGTTTAAGCGATACAATTAATACTGGTTTAAATATCTAAAATACAGTCTCTGACATTGGTAATTAAACCGTTTACATAGACATGTGTGTTTATGATTCACATGGGCTCGTATGCAGTGATATTGATAACATAATGGGCGAAAGTAGTCACTTTGATACATGAAAAACTTTGATTTGAGCATTTTTAATTGGCTTTAAACTGTTTAAAAAAAAATAAAAAAAAATGTACAATTGATTTGTACCCGTATGCACTACACCTGTGAGCGAATATTAACCCGGTCAGTTATATTTGTCAAAGCTGCGTTATCAAATATTTAAATCAAAAAGTTCAACTGAATCAAATCACAACGCAATGTCCTTGAGTTGTTGGCACAGTTATTTGAATGACAGAAGCAAGAAAAACTTGGGATTTAAATGAGAGTTTAATCTGCATCGGCGAATAGAGCCGTTTCTTGCTACATACACCATGGCATGTTATACATAAGATGACATGACATCTTTGCCCGGACAGTTTCAAATTGTTATCTGTTATCATATTTACGTTCGGTGTATTTCACAAATCGGAAAATGACTGGCGCAAATTCGTATGATTTCCCACAAAATTAGAAATCCACAAAATAGTCATTTTTTTTAGAATAAATAAAACAAACTTTCATGCTAATAAAAATGCATGGTTTTGCAGTATAGTAATAAATTACTCGAGAAATCTTTATAGCCATGATTACCATACCTCCTTGTAAACAGGTTCCTCCAACTGTTGCACCATTGTTATCCACAAAGCCAGCGCTGCAAGCACATACACCACTACTGCATGTTGAACTGGCAGTGGAACACTGAGTAGATACAGTACAAGATTCACCCAGGCCTTTCGCTGAAATGACAAATACAAGTGTCTTATGTTTGCATCTCAAATTCTGTGAACCCATTATTATTCTTGGGACATTAGTTTTCGTTGATTTAGTTGTTATTATGGTACAGAGTTTCATGTTTGAGTGATAACATGGCAATGGTTTAAATATCCACATACATTTTGATCAGAACATTTTTTTTGTTTAGATTTCAAACCGGTCGATTCTATTTGTCAAAGCTTCGTATTCAAATATTTAAATCAAATGAAAAAGTTTAACTGACTTTAATCACAACCCAATGTCCTTGAGTTTTCGGCACGGTCACATTAAAGACAGACGCAATACAAACGTTGGGTTAAAAGGAGAGTTTAATCTGCATCGGCGAATGGAGCAGTTTCTTGCCACATAAACCATAACATGTTATACATAAGAGGAAACGACATATTTGCCAGAACAGTTTGAAAATTGTTATCTGTAATGTTGTATGTATGAATACACCTACAAGTACAGTTGCGTGTAACCTTTATTAATAACCGGTTTTACCACGGTACAATAGGGGGATTCGATTGAACTGAAATTCAACTAGTGTGGTTTGAAATTATTTGAAGAAAGAAAATAAAAGAATTAACTGTATGTAACACGAGTTTTGTTATTTATAACACAGGGCATAGCTAAACCCCAACAGTAATCTGATTTCCCATTTGTTGAGATTTTTTTTCGTTCTAACAAAAATACATGGTTTGGTAGTATAGTAATAAACTACTAGAGATATCTTGATAACCATGATGACCATACCTCCTTGTAAACAGGTTCCTCCAAGTGTTGCACCATTGTCATCCACAAAGCCAGCGCTGCAAGCACATACACCACTACTGCATGTTGAACTGGCAGTGATACACTGAGTAGATGCGGTACAAGAATCACCCAGGCCTTTCCCTGAAATGACAAATACAAGTGTTATTATGTTTGCATCTGAAATACTGTGAAACCGTTATTTTTCTTGTGACATTAATTTGCGTTTATTTAGTGGTTATAATGGTACAGAGTTTTATGTTTAAGTGATAAAAAGACAATGGTTTTCTTTTAGATTTCCCTTCGGAGTTTATGAGATACTGGCACAGAGTTCAAGTGATAAAATTAACAATTGTTTAAATTTCTAAAATAAAGTCTCTGACATTGATAATTACATCGTTAACATATACATGTGTGTTTATGATTCACATTGACTCGTATACAGTGATATTGAAAGCATTGCGGGCGAAAGTAGTCACTTTCACTTCGAAACTTTGAGCATATTGAGTAAGCTTTGAAAGGTTTAAACAAAACACCGAATAGTTGCACACATGGCATGTACCCATATACACAACCACCCGTGAGCGAATTTAAGCCAGGTCAATTATATTTGTCAAATCTGCGTATTCAAATATTTAAATAAAACAAAACAGGTCAACAGAATAAAATCACAACGCAATGTCCTTGAGTTTTAGGCACGGTCACAGGAAAGACAGAAGCATGACAAACTTTCGGTTTAAAGGAGAAATTAATCTGCATCGGCGAATGGAGCAGTTTCTTGCTACATATACCATCACATGTTCTATATAAGAGGAAATGACATGTTTTCCCGAACAGTTTGCAAATTGTTATCCATCACTGCTGGTAAATTTGTCTCCTTGTTTATATGTCCGATTGCCATAGCCACAAAATTGTGTCGCGTTGGAGACAGTTTAGAGCATTTATGTATATACTAGATAACATACATACAAGAAACTAACATATGCATATANAAAAAAAAAAAAAAAAAACAGATCAACGGAATAAAATCACAATGCAATGTCCTTGAGTTTTAGGCACGGTCACAGGAAAGACAGAAGCATGACAAACTTTCGGTTTAAAGGAGATATTAATCTGCATCGGCGAATGGAGCAGTTTCTTGCTACATATACCATCACATGTTCTATATAAGAGGAAATGACATGTTTTCCCGAACAGTTTGCAAATTGTTATCCATCACTGCTGGTAAATTTGTCTCCTTGTTTATATGTCCAATTGCCATAGCCACAAAATTGTGTCGCGTCGGAGACAGTTTAGAGCATTTATGTATATACTAAATAACATGCATACAAGAAACAGACATATGCATATAGTAATTAAAGGATTTCATTTGATTCTACGATAGATCACTAGTGCATGTCATGTGCCTTCTTTCTTCGTCCCTCACTTTAAATAAGGGTCAAAGAAAAAGGGTAAATGGCATGCCCTTGTGGGCTAGATACTCTAGAAAACAATTTTAAGTGTTATACTGTATATGACACAACAAAAGTGTTGATACTGTACCTGATACCATGGTTTAAACTGTGTATTTTATTATTTTTTATTTATAGCACTTGTTACATACATCTAAGTAATGTGTAGTTGTATATTATAGTTAGTATATATCACAGCGCTATATCTTGTTACATACAGGAGTTAGATTTGTATATTTAAGTATACTTAGAAGATATCACAGGGCTATCCTTTGTTGCATACAGAAGTAAAATTGATTTGTTTGTTATCAGTAAATATCAAAGCGCGAACATTGGTGGCATGCAGATATTAGATTTTTGAGGTAATGTTCCTATCTTTCTTGCAATCTGGACAAATTATGGATCGAATAAGACACCGGCTAGCTACTTTTGAGCAACACCTTGCACCATTTTAAATTTAAAAATATGTCCCTTATAGTAAAGAGTAAGGTCATTATCGACAATGGCAGATTGCAAAATAGGATTGTAAAGTATCCGAAATAATATAATTTATACAAACAGAAACACACACATAAACATACACTCAGGAAGAATGTTATTACACGTGTCGAATAAAAACAAAAATGTTAGGAATTGTGTATTATAATAACAAAACACCAAAGCGAACAGCAGAACACCAACAGGCGAAATGCGTTATTTGCCAATATAAAACCAGCAGGACACCACACAAAGTGACGAGTGACATAGTACAGACGAGCAACACCAAAAACACGTATGTCACCTGGGGCTTTTGTTGTTGTTGGTTGGTTGTCAGTTTTCATTTTACATAAATTGCATTCCTGCTCATATGGACAGCACGACTCTCCTGGATTGCATTGCGTTGCATTGTTGCACTCATTTTCGCACTGTTCGCCTGTTTTCAGTGCCGGGCATACCAGCTCTCCTACGCACACAGTCTATTTAAATCTTCAGTGAATTAAGATTACGTATTTTTTTCTGTTTTGCTCTACATAAATTTTGATCTGAACGTTTTCTTTAATATTTCTCTTCACTTCGGTGTTTTGCAAACAAATCGGAAAAAAACTGGCGCTTATTCGTATTTGTGTTTCTCCCCAAAAATTAGAAATCCAAATAAATAGTCATTTTATGAGAAAAACCAAACCAAAAGTTCATGCCAACAAAAATGCATGGTTTTGCAGTATAGTAATAATTTAATAGAGATATCTTGATAACCATGATTACCATACCTCCTTGTAAACAGTTTCCTCCAAGTGTTGCACCATTGTCATCCACAAAGCCAGAGCTGCAAGCACATACACCACTACTGCATGTTGAACTGACAGTGGAACACTGAGTAGATACAGTACAAGCTTCACCCAGGCCTTTCCCTGAAATGACAAAAACAAGTGTTATTATGATTGCATCTGAAATACTGTGAAACCATTATTATTCTTGGGTCATTTATTTTCGTTGATTTAGTGGTTATTATGGTACAGAGTTTCATATTTAAGGGCTACAATTATAATGATTTAAATATCTTAATTCATTTTGATCTGAACGTTTTTTGTTTTTTAGATTTCCCTTCGGAGTTTTGGGGAAACTGGCGCAGAGTTTCATGTTAAAGTGATTAAGTTAACAGTATAAACAGATATTAAAATGTGTGAATTACTGAAATTGCGCAATGCAATAAACACACTCTAAGAAAGGGCCCGAACTATTGTTTGTCAATTAGGTGCCAATAAAGAGCTTCAATTGACTGGCGAATAATAATTTGGTTTCTGTGATCACATTTGAACAGACATTAAAATGTGTGAATTACTCAAATTCAACAAATGATATAAAAGTAAATGTTTTGGTAAAAAACTTCAGAACAATCATGTTTGCATCTGAAATATTGTGAAACATTATCATTCTTGGGACATTAATTCTCGTTGATTGATTGGTTATAATGAAACAGAGTTTCATGTTTAGCTGATTAAATCGCAATTGTTTTAATACCCACATACATTTGATCTGAACGTTTATTTTTAGATTTCCCTTTCATGAGTTTGCAGTATAGTTAAACATTACTAGAGAAATATTGATAACCATGATTACCATACCTCCTTGTAAACAGTTTCCTCCAAATGTTACACCATTGTCATCCACAAAGCCAGGGCTGCAAACACATACACCACTAGTGCATGTTGAACTGGCATCGATACACTGAGTAGATGCGGTACAAGATTCACCGAGGACTTTCGCTGAATTGACAAATACAAGAGTTATTATGTTTGCATCTGAAATATTGTGAAACCATTATTATTCTTGGGACATTAATTTTCGTTGATCGTTGACATTTCATTTTGACATTACATTACATTGAACGGAAAAATGCTCATTAAAACACAAACATATACATACAGTATAACAAAACATGAAATCAGTTAATCGTTTAGTAGATCCAGAGGCATCACATTGACACAAAAAGTAAGATAATTTATACAACCCTACCGGTTATTGAATACCCAAAACACAAAACATTAATTATATAAAGTGTCAATGATGAATACAACCTTAATAAAATGATCACAATGGATGAAACTACATAATGTTGTTACAAGAAAATTAAATTAGACTTAAATTTGTTTCGCTTTCGATTAATATAGAGATTAGCTACAGAATACAGTTCATCTAATAACTTTTAAAACAACGTTTCTAACGAATGTCAACTAGTGCATAAAAGACAGTATTTATGCTGCTTATGACCATGTGAAATACATCAGAATTATTTTATTTAATAAGCTTGTATTCCTGGCCAAAAAATCGATGTGTACAGCATTCATGTACACGGTTTTGCTTCACGCATCGTAAAGTTCTGGCACCGATTTCAGACATATTCAAGGATGTATTATTAAATCTTAAGATATCGGCACAAACTGCAAGAAGAACTGTCTTTTATGCACTAAAGGGTTTTGCAAATGTAGTTTAATAACTTGAGATATTTGCAAAAATTAAGTTCTTAACGGTGTCTTTACATTCCGTCCAGCCCGTGTGTAAACCTCTAAAAACCCCGTTGATCCTGCACCCTGTGATAACTCAATCGTTGTATGGTGGATCGACAAAGTAAGTAGCAGCTATAGAATACTTAGTAGCTATCACATTGCGATAATTTTTTACATATGGATGAAAGATTTAGTTGTATATTATTCTTAATATCACAGCGTTATCATTAATTTCATGCGTAAATAAATTATACTTAATAGATATCATAGCGTTATCATTTGTTACATACATGAGTAAGAATGAGTTGTGCATTTATAGATATAACAGCGCGATTTTTGTAAGATATAAAAGTAAGATTAAGTTGTATATAAAAACTTAAAAGATATCAAAGCGCTATCCTTTGTTACATACAGAACTAAGGTGTTGTTGTATGTTATACTTATTAGATATCACAGCGCTATCCTTTGTTACGTACAGCCGTAACACTGAGTTGTATAATATACTCAGTAGGTATCACAGCGCCATCATTTGTTACAGAGGTCAGGTATCTGTGTATATTATATCTAGTAGATATCATACAAGTTAACATTTGTTACATACAGAAGTAAACTGTACTTGTATATTATATTAAGAAGATATGTCAGCGCTATCCTTTGTTACATACAGAAGTTAGGTGATGGTGTTTGTTATATATTTAGCAGATATCACCGCACTATCATTTGTTACATTTAGAAGTAAATCGTAGTTGTACATTATACTAAGTAGATATGTCAGCGCTATCATTTGTTACATACAAAAGTAAGATCAAGTTGTATTTTATACATATTAGATATCACAGCGCTATCATTTGTTACAAACAGAAGTAAGGATGAGTTGTATATTTATACATATAACAGCGCGATTTTGTATTAGATATAAAAGTAAGATTTAGTTGTATATAATACTTAGTAGATACCACAGGGCTATCATTTGTTGCATACAGGAGTAAGAATGAGTTATATTCAGTAGATATTACGGCGCTATCATTTGTTACAGAGGTAAGGTATAGTTCTATATTATACTTAGTAGATATCGCAACGTTATCATTTGTTACATACAGAAGTAAATTGTACTTGTATATTATACTAGGTATATATCACAGAGCGGGAATTGTAACATACATAAGTAAAATTGAGTTGTATGTTATCCGTAGATATCATAGCGCGATCATTGTAACTTGCATAAGTAAAATTGAGGTGTATGTTATCCTGAGATATTATAGCGCGATCATTGTAACATACATAAGTCAAATTGAGTTGTATGTTATCCATAGATATCATAGCGCGATCATTGTAACACGCATAAGTAAAATTGAGTTGTATGTTATCCGTAGATATCATAGCGCGATCATTGTAACATGAATAAGAAAAATTGAGTTGTATGTTATCCTGAGATATTATTGCGCGATCATTGTAACATACATAAGTCAAATTGAGTTGTATGTTATCCATAGATATAATAGCGCGATCATTGTAACACGCATAAGTAAAATTAAGTTGTATGTTATCCCTAGATATCATAGCGCGATCACTGAAACATACATAAGTATAACTGAGTTGTATGTTATCCGTAGATATCATAGCGCGATCACTGTTACATTCATAAGTAAAATTATGTTATCCGTAGATATCATTGTGCGATCATTGCAACATGCATAAGAAAAAATGAGTTATATGTTATCCTTAGATATCATAGCGCGATCATTGTAACATACATAATTAAAATTGAGTTGTATTTTATCCGTAGATATCATAGCGCGATCATTGTAACATACATAAGTAAAATTGAGTTGTATGTTATCCGTAGATATCATAGCGCGATCATTGTAACATACATAAGTAAAATTGAGTTGTATGTTATCCGTAGATATCATAGCGCGATCATTGTAACATACATAAGTAAAATTGAGTTGTATGTTATCCGTAGATATCATAGCGCGATCATTGTAACATACATAAGTAAAATTGAGTTGTATGTTATCCGTAGATATCATAGCGCGATCATTGTAACATACATAAGTAAAATTGAGTTGTATGTTATCCGTAGATATCATAGCGCGATCATTGTAACATACATAAGTAAAATTGAGTTGTATGTTATCCGTAGATATCATAGCGCGATCATTGTAACATACATAAGTAAAATTGAGTTGTATGTTATCCGTAGATATCATAGCGCGATCATTGTAACATACATAAGTATAATTGAGTTGTATGTTATCCGTAGATATCATAGCGCGATCATTGTAACATACATAAGTATAATTGAGTTGTATGTTATCCGTAGATATCATAGCGCGATCATTGTAACATACATAAGTATAATTGAGTTGTATGTTATCCGTAGATATCATAGCGCGATCATTGTAACATACATAAGTATAATTGAGTTGTATGTTATCCGTAGATATCATAGCGCGATCATTGTAACATACATAAGTATAATTGAGTTGTATGTTATCCGTAGATATCATAGCGCGATCATTGTAACATACATAAGTATAATTGAGTTGTATGTTATCCGTAGATATCATAGCGCGATCATTGTAACATACATAAGTATAATTGAGTTGTATGTTATCCGTAGATATCATAGCGCGATCATTGTAACATACATAAGTATAATTGAGTTGTATGTTATCCGTAGATATCATAGCGCGATCATTGTAACATACATAAGTAAAAATGGGTTGTATTTTATCCGTAGATATCATAGCGCGATCATTGTTACATACATAAGTAAAATTGAGTTGTATGTTATCCGTAGATATCATAGCGCGATCATTGTAACATGCAGATGTTAGATTTCTTAAGTAACGTTCCTAAGTTTTTTGTATTCTGGACAATTGTTTATGGTATTGCTTTTATATATGAAAGCTACGTCGACAAAGTCGGGAGAGGAAAAGAAAACACATACACACACAAATACATACACACACGAAGAATGTTAGTAAACGTGTATACTACAAAAAAAAACTAGTGGTATTTGACAACATTGAAGCGACACAACAGGACACCACACAAAGTGACGAGTGACATAGAACAGACGCACAACAACAAGAACACGTATGTCACCAGGGGCGGCTGTAACTGGGGCGGCTGTTACTGGGGCGGCTGTTGTTTTTGGTAGAGCGCTGATTGTGTGTATACATATGTTGCAGCCCATAACGGCACAGCATGCATATCCGGAACCACAGTCTTTGGACTCGAAGCACTCACTCACTCTGCAAACTATGCTTGCTGGCAGCGTCCAGCATACCTGTTGACCTACACACACACACAGTCTATTAAGGATACCTGTTGACCTACACACACACAGTCTATTTGCAGTCCGCACAGGCTAATCCGGGACGACAGTTTCCGCCTAAATTGGATTTTCGCTAAGAAGAAACATCATTTAAACAAAAATTCCATAAAAGCGGAAATTTTCGTCCCTGATTAGCCTGTGCGGACTGCACAGGCTAATCTGGGATGACAATTTACGCACAAGCATTTTGCCCAGTTTTCTCAGAACACGCCACATTTATGAATCGCCTTTCCACTAACAAAGTGGCACGTTTAAACGTTAAAAGCATACATGAAAGCATACATAAAAGGCATACATCAAAATTATACATGAAAAGCGCAATCAAACCTGAGAAGCAATATTAAGAGAATTATAATTTAAGCAGTATTGCGTGAACATGTTAAATGCATAAGTTAGTGCACACACAGAAGGCAACATGAAAAAACAAACGAAGGCGGAATGGGAGTAGGTGATTTTGAGTTACTTTCCGTTAACAGTTAATTTTAACCCTGTGTCTGCAAAAAGTGCGTTTTTTTTTGTCTGCAAAAGGATGCTAAACGCGGGTGGCGTTTTCTGTTACGTGACTTAATTAGATTCCAGCGCCCTATTGGCTGTTACACAACAATAGGCTTTCCTATTCGCACCATCCCCATCCGCCCCGCGTGATTTACATTACTTAGACCCAAGGTCGATTCATAAAACCTTTTATGTGTGCATAAAATTTCATTTAAATCTTCAGTTAATCATGATAAGTTAGTTCTGTGTTTTTTTTCTGCTCCGTTCTGCATAAATTGTGCACTGAACGTTTTCATTAAGTACAACGTATTTACAGATTTTCCTTAGGTAGTTTTGGGGATACTGGAACAGAGTTTCATGTTTAAGTGATAACATTAACAATGGTTTGAATATCTGAAATAAAGTCTCTGACATTGGTAATACCATATTTAAAAATATACATGTGTTTTAATGATTCATCTTGGTTCTTAAACAGTAATATTGATAGCATAGAGTCCGAAAAGTGGTCACGACATGTTAAACGTCTATTTTAAGAATATTTTGTAAGCTTTAAAAGGGTTTTAAAAAAACGCCGATAGTTGAACAAATTACATGTAACAGTATACATAACCACCCGTGAGCGAATTTAAATCCGGTCACCAATATTTTGTCAAAGCTGCGTGTTTAAATATTTAAATTAAAACGTTCAACTGAATACAATCACAACGCAAAGTCTTGAGTTTTCGGCACGGTCACATGAAAGACAGAAGCGAGACAAACTTTTGGTTTAAAGGAGACTTTAATCAGTATCGGTGTTTCGAACGGCTTCTTGACACGAAAACTATCAAATTAGACACTCGTCATGCAAAAATGGGTCTTATGCCATGTGCGGCCAGCGGTTATCCTGGCACGCATGCGCATTCGCGAGTCTGGTCAGGAGCTACGTTGTCCGTTTATAAGATAAAAGAACCTTGCATGACTTTATAACGGACAGGGTAGCGCCTGACCCATGACTTTATTACGGACATGGTAGCGCCTGATCCATGACTTTATAACGGACAGGGTAGCGCCTGACCCGATATAACGGACAGGGTAGCGCCCGACCCGATATACCCAGTTTCGCACGACGCGGCTCACGTTTTTGAAACATAATTGAAAATAAAATGTTTTCTCGAACAGTAAATAGGGATGCAACAGGTTAACCGGTTTACTTTATTACTTTATTAATATTGTTAACTATGGAGTATTACGGAAAGTTCGAGAAAAAAAATTATCACGTGGATTCTTGCCATTAATTAGAATAAGCTGTGAATTCGCTCGCAGTTTAAAAAAAAAATACACAAAAATAGGTTGGTCAAACGTTTCTCTCATACATGATCGTTATTATTCATAAAGTGGCAATAAAACATGCACATAACGCGATGGTTTCAGAGTAGAGTCGCGACCATATCAAAGCGGAAGGTCACGGGTTCAATCCCGATTGTGGGAGCGTTCTTTAGATCTCCCCCAAAGACACCAAGTACTAGTTCTAGGCCCAGGAAACGGACTCGAGAGTGTTTCAAATAAGTAATAAGTACTTTCTATGCAATAGAGCTTATAAATAGGTTTAAACTAAATATCAAAGCAGTCTCTTGTTTTTCATGGCAACGCAAAACCCCACTAGGCATGAATGGTCACGTACGACATGGCTACTAACTCGATGTACAGAGAACGATCATTGCACTTGGGTTTAATGTCCATATTTATAGTTTGTCTACGCTGAAACATGTTAAATATTGTAACCGACGATAAGATATAAATCAGAGAGTGTCCCGAAAAACACACTGAATATTTAAATACAGTGATATTTAAATGCAATATGTCGTATTTGTACAACAAACAAATCTGTTTTTATTTTATTTCCAAAATAAGGGATTCTAGAATATTTATTGCTATATTAAGAATAGTTCTTACAGAAATTCCTTTAAGCAAACAGCGCAGACCCTGATGCATCATGCGGCGTCTCATCTGGGTCTACGCTGTTTGCCAAAGCCTTTTTTCTAGACGCTAGGCATAAATGGGTTTAGACATTGATTACATTTACAAATGCTTCCGTGCAACCGTTTATATTTAATCGCAACTTTAATTCTTTAAGTTGTATAAACCAACATATAAAAATTATACAATTGAAAACGTTTAATGTATCGTAGCGTGACAAAAAAAATGTATTTGGCAGAAATTATCAGAACTGTGTTACAAATGATACTTTTCAAAGATCTATAAGGTTTCTAGCAATACAATGGTCAATTATGTACACAAAAATCAGTGTTTGCGTTTCCACTGAAGTCCCTCAGTGTCAACAAACAAAATAAGTCCCGAACAGATTCGAAAGAGCAACAATGTTGGGATTCAATTATATAAATATATTGATGTTTTCAGTTATTTGATACCTCCTTACTCAAGTAAAACACGCCTGTAATCAAATCAATGCATATACGGTGCAAACGGTGTCATGTACGGTCATTTTAGTCGGAAGGACTGTCCTTCAGCGATGAAATACAATATTTTTGATAAATTTAAAGACATTGAACGCGTTAATTAAAAAAAGACTACCTGACCTACACAATGACTACCTCACCTGTTTGATACTACAGTAACACGATAATAGTACAATCACTGGCCTGTGATTATTTCTATATCGTTTCATTTCTTATACACAAAAAAAAACCCGGTTACTTGAAGTAAATAGTCGGCAAATATATCTTTCAGTTTTCCCGTGCCAAAAGAGAGCGCGGAAACATGCGCGTCTTTGGGGGCAGTTGAAGGATTTGCAAACCTGAACTTTTGCGATTTATTATAGGCGGATTTTTTTTATTGTAACAAAACAGTTCATATAAACGCTTAAAGCACCTACATACAGGTTTGGGAACTTAACTGAGCTGTTCTGTTTTACTCTAAAGGGACTTATTAGCACAATAGAAATCGTATTTTGAAGTGTTATTTAATGTATTTACTATCAAATATATTATATTTGGATAAGTAAAAAATAATTATAAAAATAATAAAAAACGTTGAATAAAAATGTTGCTTGTCCCGAGTCTCGAACCCTGTGCCTTTCTTGTCCCGAGTCTCGAACCCTGTGCCTTTCTTGTCCCGAGTCTCGAACCCTATTTTTTTTTTGTCCCGAGTCTCGAACCCTGTGCCTTTACAAACGCGCTGCCACTTTACCACGCAGGCTTTTTATATTATTTGAGCGTAATGTCAGTATAACGCATATTTTCTGATTGTTCGATGATAAGGTATACGAATTTCGTATTTTACCAATGACAATGAATTTGTCACAATAGAACCGATATTTTTTAATAAATCAACTTGATAAATATATTTGTAAAATGTTATAAGTACAACGGTCATTTTCGTTTCAAATTCATGACGAATTCATATAATAAGCCGCAATACAAACAAACTATTAGGGTAAATATTAAATACTTTTTTAATGTCGTTTTTTGTGTGCCTTCCTTAAGGGTGCAACACTTTAGTGTTTTTGGTGCGTATGTCTGAGCATGTATACTTTTAATAGGTGTTGTTATTTTTTTAAGTGACAAAATTGAATAAACAGCGTGCAATATACGTGTTTAAATTTTCTAACCTTGTATCGGCGCCGATGCCATCACCGCAATCAACGCCACTATTAACGTCACGTCACGTAACGTCATTCTTCGACGTTTCTCACTTCAGCGGAACAAAACGCACACTTTATATTCTTTAAGGTGTCCTTTTAAATGCCATACAATTAAAAGTAAAATCCGGTTGAAAGGAACGGTCCTATTTAAACGCTATTTGACAGATGTTGACTGCGTCCGTCTATCGCAGAATCCGCGAAAACGTGCGTCTAATTGCAGACGATATATTTATGCAGACTACAGCCCACACAAAACACCCGGTTTGTATCAGGCGGAACCAGGGTTATTTGCGAACTGGGTAGACTTCTACAAAACCACTCAACCATACCCTGGCTGCCTATTTAACAAACTGTGTCGTATTTAGAGTCGTCTGCGTACGTCAAACATGGTATAATATGAGAACCATTACCCATTGAAATCGACGAGGTAATACGATCTGCAAATATTAACATGAATACCGACGGAATGTTTCTTAAAGAAACTCTGTAAAGAATGAATAGGTCATAGGTCACGATAATTTAATGCGATATGGTTAGGCTTAATTACAAGAGTTATGTTATGCTCGTGAAAGAAACCCGTGTGTCATTGCACATGCATGTTGCAGCCTATGCATAAGAAGATGAGCGCATCGATATTGTATCATATGTTTGCAAACGGGTGCATTTTCACAAGTCATTGAAAATAAAAGC
Organism: Dreissena rostriformis; assembly: GCA_007657795.1. Classification (NCBI taxonomy): domain Eukaryota; kingdom Metazoa; phylum Mollusca; class Bivalvia; order Myida; family Dreissenidae; genus Dreissena; species Dreissena rostriformis. The sequence goes on along the minus strand of VMBQ01001083.1, from coordinate 9,981 downwards.
ATTGATTTCACGGTGAATCTTAATAAATTGATGCATAAATAAGATTGAATGCATGATAGGTCCTTTCATATTTTCTCGTTCGGAATTTTATGAATAAGATAAATAAAAAAATATGCTGCGCGCTTCATCCGGGGTATATTGTAGAGCGAGATGAAATATTGTGTTGTGGATTAAAATAGTATGTTTTCCCCCATTATACATGGCAATATTAAATTGTTGAGGCGTAGTTTCTTGTAATTTAATAAATATAACTGACAGTTAAAGGCTCACGTTTTTCATCAAATTAAAGCTTGCATAAACTTAAGTTAAGTAAAGAACAATTTAAACCAAATATTTTTTTTTTTTAGTTCGTTGACGCACAGTGTTTAATGGAATTTGTTTTTATTATGCGCCTAAAATATACTAATTCTACATTTTATGGCGAAACTCTCAATGTATTAATGCGTTGCAAAATGTCCAAAATGTCCATGAGCCTTTAACTGTCAGTAACATTTATTTCATTACAAGAAAATATGTTTATTTATTGTTTGGCAGATGTTTAGAACCGGTTATAAAATGTATATAACGACTTTTAATGGATGCTTTTTTTTACATTTCCCGCAATATCAGCCACTTGAATGCGTTCTAATAATACAATGTAGTGGATGCAAAAAGGCGGTGTCATTTTAAAGCCATTATTTATTAAAACGTAACTGGTTATATCGTGTGACGGTGATGATAGATGACTGCAATATTATGAGTCTAGTTCTGAGAAAACTGGGAATAATGCATGTGCATAAAGTGTCGTCCCAGATTAGCCTGTGCAGTCCGCACAGGCTACTCAGGGACGACACTTTCCGCCTTAATTGGATTTTTGCTAAGACGAGACTTCATTTAAACGAAAAATGTCATAAAAGCGGAAAGTGTCGTCCCTGATTAGCCTGTGCGGACTTCAAAGGCTAATCTGGGACGACACTTTACGCACATGCATTATGCCCAGTTTTCTCAGAACGCGACACTTATTTTGAACATTAATAATCTACTTATCCATCTTAAGGCAGGGACAAAGTGTCAACAAAACGTATTCGATGGAGATTTACAGTACATTCTTTACAGTCTATGACTTGTGTTCAAAAAGCGTCTTAAGTTAATTCTTAAATAGTAACTATTTTTCGTGCAAACGTTATTTATCTGTTTTCTGTTTTTCCCTTTTTTTCCAAACGGAAACCTGATATCGTGATATGTTGTCTGCATTCCTAACTTAAAAGTTTAAACTGACGCCTTTTCATACGTTAACTAGTGCTCTTTATTGTTTCTTAAATGCCTGTTTGTGGAATGATACAGCTAAAGGAGTTTCAATATTTAAGGATTTAACTAAAGATGTGGCGTAAATAATGTCCATCACTATATTTCGCGATCTACATTAGACAGAGCGGTTTCACGTGAGCGAATTCGGACCACGAACCCCTGTTCACCAACTTATTTTAAGACTCAGGAAAATGTATCTGTTCGTTTGCAACTATGCTTGATACAAATGTCGCTTTTCTCATTAAGAATTGTTCTGAATAAACAAACTGATGTTATCTGAAAGAATGTAATCTACAGCGTTTGTTTTTTATCACACATTTTCGGGATTTGTTTGTTTGGTGTTAAGTGAAGGATGGGACGTACAACATGATCGCAATTAATATATGATATGAATATTGTTTTGCATATGAGCCGCGCTCTGAGAAAAACGGAGCTTAATGCATGTGCGTAAAGTCCGCACAGAATGATCAGGGACGACACTTTCCGCTTAAACTGGATTCTCGCTACGAAGAAACTACCTTTAAACGAAAAATACAATAAAAGCGGAAAGTGTCGTCGCGGATAAGTCTGTATGGACTGCACAGGCTAATCTGGGACGACACTTTGCGCACATGCATTTAGCACAGTTTTCTCAGAGCGCGTTTCATATCATACGCTTGCGTGAAGATATATATTTAGAGAAACACTAAAATGTTAAAACATACGCTCTTGAAATCAATCCCCCTTTAAATTGCATAAATAGCTTGGTTGAATAAGTATTTAAAAAAAAAATAATCCGATAATTTTATTACGTTGTTTGCGCGCATTTATAATATGCGGTTAACTCTGCCTCTCCTATGAAAATGCTCAAGTATATTTTACGACTGTTTAAAGGCACTTAATTACAGTTGCAGAACGTTTTGAAAAACATCAACAATACGAACACGCACTATATAGCCCCTGTGGGTAACAAATAAGTTGTTCAACTCAATGAAAAAATTACAAACAACTATTAACTACCCACACAGTTCCTTTTCTGCTGATGTATTTAAGGGATATCGAAAATACCAGACAAGACACAAACTAATTTCTCTGAACAGTTATTAACAGCAATTATTACTTCACATTAATTAAAGTTCACTTAGGTACCAATCACTTAATTGTATAATACACGTATGTGCATTAAAACACAGCTCAAAACAGGAATCTTTAGTTATACTTAAGTCAACTTACCAATCTTCATTTATTGTACAAAAATGACGATGTTCAAAGCACATGTAAAATTAGAATTGTAAACAAGCAGCCCAACAAAATTAGAGCCGACTAGCTCAGTTGGTGGATTGCTGGTCTACAAAATCGTTCTGCGACCATTCTTCCCTACCTCTGATTCAAGTATAGGGCAGTAATCAGTTTCTGTCATAAGTTTGTGCACTAAGTACTCGTAAGCCACCGAAGCCAGGAAAAGTATGAGTTGCATAAATGAACAACTAACGGAGCAACTGATATACTACTGGAAACATTGAAAAATACAACCAAACAACCACTCTTTAAGGATTTTATATTTAAAAAACTATAGAAATGGGATTCAGCATAGTGTTTGCCAGTCCATTATCTTATTTATTCATTACTAGTGCAAGGCTATTTCGCACAATGAACTCCAAATAACTTCAATAACACTAGTGTCAACGGTAATTGCTTTACTTTTCAACGAGATCTGTAATGTCAATTGTGCGGGAGTTTATTTGTACTTTAAAAGTGCTAAACTGGGCGATATTTAGATCAATGAATGAACTCTTTAAACTGCACAACGCCCAAAACCCAAACAAACTTATTTTGGTTTCACCAAGTACCTATAGCTACCGTGTGTAGTGTCAATATCGTTAGCGACCAGTATTCGTACTGAAGGTCTGTCACACACAATTGTTACATTGATCCGTTCAGAACCGTTTAAATACCTTTTAATGTAATTTAATGTAATTTCACGATTGAATTCGTACTCCATGTTTAGCATAACATTATATTGTCGTGATGGTTCAATAATGGCTTTATTCCACCAGCATTCACTACATTTTTTTTGCATTGACAACTTAACATGTTTTTTTTAAATTGTTCGACCACCTTTATTAATTTCACGCGTCTTTAATCCGCTATTCACACGTTTTTGACACTAGGTCTGAGGTGCAATAAACTTGTCGTGACCGGTTTACAGAGGTACAATTACGTATGGAATGACCCAATTTTGAACCAAACAATGACCGGTATTCGGAATTGAGGGGATTCCGGTCTTGAGGAGATATTTTACGCATGGTTTTATAGGTATAAAAATGGGACCAGACAATTTGTCCGGTTAAGAGAGGATTCCGGTATAGAGAAGATCCGGTTTAGAGGGTTTCCACTGTATTAAGATGCGTATTTGTTCATGTTATTATGTGATTTAAAAAGCTCAGTAAGTGCGGTGTTTCGGTGGTATAAATGACTGAATAGACCAGCGTTCACGTTGGTTTGAAGAAGAATCAATAAGCTTAGACCGCCCACGCAAATGCACAATGTTTACATTGCATGGTAACTAACTCTATTGTATATGAAGTCCGCCTAGCGACCTGGAGGTCACGGGTTGAATCCCCACTGTGGCATGGCTCTTTAGATTTTCCCCAAAGAACACCAAGTACTCTTTCTTCCAAGGAAACGGACTCGAGAACCTGTCAATTAGTACTAGGCTTTCGCTGTAATCGTGCTCAAATAAATAGGCTTGAATTAAAATTAACTTCGTAATCATATATAAGAACAAGTGTTTTTTTTTTGGTTCGACTAACTTTTGAATATAACAAATTATATGACGACGCAATTTAATATAACCGGACGAAGAACTTGAGGCAACGCAGTTTACATAGAGATGTTGTTAATGATGCCATAACGAATGGGTTGAGACAATAGTCAAGTGGTTTACATGGAGACGACGTTAATGATGTAATGGAAAAGGAGTTGAGACAATAGAGACGCAGTTTATATGGGGCCGATGTTATTGATGTCATGACGAAGGGGTTAAAAAAAGGGGGACGTAGAGGGATTTAGAAAATGGTAGCGCAGTTAACAAACAGACGAGGCTTATGGCGGTACGACAAAAGAGTTAAGGCAATGGAGGAATAGTTTACATAGAGAAGAGCTTTATGATTCCATGACAGAAGATTGAGACATTACAACGCAGTTTACATAAAGACGACGTTAATGATGTCATTACAGAGGGTCTGAGACAATACAGCGCAGTTGACATAGAAACGACGTTTATAATGTTATGACAGAGGGAGTGGGACAATGGCAAAGTACATGAAGTTAGCATAGATACGACGTAAATGATGTCATGATAGAAGGATTGAGGCAATATCTCCGCGGTTTACATTGTGACGTCGTTAATTATGTAATAACAGAGGGATTTAGACAAATGTGACGTTGTTTACATGGAGACGCTCTTTAATGATGCCATGACAGAGGGATTGAGAAATAGCGACGTAGTTAACATGCAGACGACGTTAATGGTGTCATGACAGAGGGATCGAGATAATGACGACGTAGTTAACATAAAGACGACGTTTATAACATCACGACAGAGGGAGTGGTGCTTTGGCGACGTAGTTAACATATAGACGACGTTATGTCATGACAGAGGGAGTGGTGCTTTGGCGGCGTAATTAACATAAAGACGACGTAATGTCATGACAGAGGGATTTAGACGATATCGACGTAGGTTACATACAGACGACGTGAATGATTTCTTGACAGAGGGATTTATACATCGCATAAAGCCCATGTTTCAGAGGCTCATTTATAGAAAAGAAATCGGATAGAAATCTGACAATAAGTTACCACTCATTAGATGGAAGAACAGATTAAATAAGGATACAACCTACAGTAAAATGATAGGGAAAAAAACTGGTTGATCAGATACATAATTGAGCCTCGCTCTGTGAAAAGGGGGTTAAATGCATGTGCGTAAAGTGTCGTCCCAGATTAGCCTGTGTAGTCCGCACAGGCTAATCAGGGACGACACTTTCCACCTAAACTAGATTTTCGTCAAGAATAGTCTTCCTTTAAAGGAAAAATACAATACAAGCGGAAAGTGTCGTCCCTGATTAGCCTCTGGGACTACACAGGCTAAAATGGGACAACTCTTTAAGCACATGCATTAAACCCCCTTTTCACAACGCGAGGCTCAATAATTAAACATATTAACTCATTCACACTGAATATCTCACACATTATTTTAAAAGTCTCCAGATATGACACCATTATCTGACTCCATGTAACAATATAACTTGACGTCCTGAAAACCTTGAGAACAAATCAATATGAACAAAGTAAAAGGAATAAAAAAAAAGAGAAAGAAACAAACCTACACATTGAAAATAACAACCTTAATAAATTAAAAAATAAATAAAATAATAATAACTATACAACAATGGGTTATTTAAAAGAAACTGTGTAAAGAATGAATAGGTCATAGGGCGCGATGATTTGATACGATATGGTAAGGCTTACGTGAAAGTACGGAATACCGTTAGTGCCATCGTGGTAACACATTAAAATCCAGAGGGCGACAATGCGATAGTGCGATTGTACGATGGCGACAATGAGCTAGTACGATGGCGACAATGCGATAGTACGATGGCGACAATGCGACAGATCGTATTTTTTCCTAGATACAGCCACTTTTGAAAATACTTTACAGTTCGGCATACCTTACATCAATACCCATTATATACCTGAATAAGAATTTGATTTCATTATAACTGTAACCTCTTTCAAAGTACATCTTTATAAAGTCATCTATTTTGTTTCTGCAATAAGAATAGTCTGTGTACCGGAAGGCGATAGTCGACAATGCGATAGAACGATGTCGACAATGCGACAATGCGATAATACGATGACGACAATGCGATAATACGATGGCGACAGTGCGATAGTACGATGGCGACAATAAGACAGTACGATGACGACAATGCGACAGTGCGACAATACGATGGCGACAGTGCCATAGTACCATGGCGACAATGCAATAATACGATGACGACAGTACGATGACTATGCCATTGTCGCCATCGTACTATCGCGTTGTCGCATTGTCGCCATCGTACTATCGCATTGTCGCCATCGTACTATCGCACTATCGCATTGTGGCCCTCTGGATTTTATTGTGTAACCACGATGGCCCTAACGGTATTCCGTATGAAAGAAACCCGTGTGTTATTGTACAATCATGTTGCAGCCTATGCATAAGAAAGATTAGCGCATCGATATTGTATCATATGTTTGCAAATGGCTTTCTTGACAGGGGGATAAATACATCGGCGAAAAAGTATACATATAAACGCCGTTAATTATATAATGACGTAGGGATTTAGACAATCACGGGGTGGAATCATTGCGACCATAACGCTCGTGNATTCCGGTATAGAGAAGATCCGGTTTAGAGGGTTTCCACTGTATTAAGATGCGTATTTGTTCATGTTATTATGTGATTTAAAAAGCTCAGTAAGTGCGGTGTTTCGGTGGTATAAATGACTGAATAGACCAGCGTTCACGTTGGTTTGAAGAAGAATCAATAAGCTTAGACCGCCCACGCAAATGCACAATGTTTACATTGCATGGTAACTAACTCTATTGTATATGAAGTCCGCCTAGCGACCTGGAGGTCACGGGTTGAATCCCCACTGTGGCATGGCTCTTTAGATTTTCCCCAAAGAACACCAAGTACTCTTTCTTCCAAGGAAACGGACTCGAGAACCTGTCAATTAGTACTAGGCTTTCGCTGTAATCGTGCTCAAATAAATAGGCTTGAATTAAAATTAACTTCGTAATCATATATAAGAACAAGTGTTTTTTTTTTGGTTCGACTAACTTTTGAATATAACAAATTATATGACGACGCAATTTAATATAACCGGACGAAGAACTTGAGGCAACGCAGTTTACATAGAGATGTTGTTAATGATGCCATAACGAATGGGTTGAGACAATAGTCAAGTGGTTTACATGGAGACGACGTTAATGATGTAATGGAAAAGGAGTTGAGACAATAGAGACGCAGTTTATATGGGGCCGATGTTATTGATGTCATGACGAAGGGGTTAAAAAAAGGGGGACGTAGAGGGATTTAGAAAATGGTAGCGCAGTTAACAAACAGACGAGGCTTATGGCGGTACGACAAAAGAGTTAAGGCAATGGAGGAATAGTTTACATAGAGAAGAGCTTTATGATTCCATGACAGAAGATTGAGACATTACAACGCAGTTTACATAAAGACGACGTTAATGATGTCATTACAGAGGGTCTGAGACAATACAGCGCAGTTGACATAGAAACGACGTTTATAATGTTATGACAGAGGGAGTGGGACAATGGCAAAGTACATGTAGTTAGCATAGATACGACGTAAATGATGTCATGATAGAAGGATTGAGGCAATATCTCCGCGGTTTAAATTGTGACGTCGTTAATTATGTAATAACAGAGGGATTTAGACAAATGTGACGTTGTTTACATGGAGACGCTCTTTAATGATGCCATGACAGAGGGATTGAGAAATAGCGACGTAGTTAACATGCAGACGACGTTAATGGTGTCATGACAGAGGGATCGAGATAATGACGACGTAGTTAACATAAAGACGACGTTTATAACATCACGACAGAGGGAGTGGTGCTTTGGCGACGTAGTTAACATATAGACGACGTTATGTCATGACAGAGGGAGTGGTGCTTTGGCGGCGTAATTAACATAAAGACGACGTAATGTCATGACAGAGGGATTTAGACGATATCGACGTAGGTTACATACAGACGACGTGAATGATTTCTTGACAGAGGGATTTATACATCGCATAAAGCCCATGTTTCAGAGGCTCATTTATAGAAAAGAAATCGGATAGAAATCTGACAATAAGTTACCACTCATTAGATGGAAGAACAGATTAAATAAGGATACAACCTACAGTAAAATGATAGGGAAAAAAACTGGTTGATCAGATACATAATTGAGCCTCGCTCTGTGAAAAGGGGGTTNGTTATCACATGCAACTGGAAGCCAAAGAACACTCGTATCCTTAACTGTTTCGGAGTTATATCTGTGCAATATTTGCTTAATGCAAAATTAATCTGTAAGTGTTAGTTTTAGCCAGATACCCAGCACATGAAAGCATAAACGCACGATGTGAAAATACCCGGTAATCTACAAAATTAGATGCCATCGTTCAAGAAGCAATTTAAGCATGTCAGCATATCTGCAGAGGGGCATTTATATCGATGTCGATATCTTCGCAAGTGAATACAATGCCCTATATACATGTTCTTGATAAGCAGAACCTTCCTAGTGCCGCGTAGAACCGCAAGATACACCTAATACTTCATTTATCTCAACCCTAAGACAAGACAAACATTAAACAAGTGATAGATCAGCGTACTAGGCCGGCATTTGAGTGTTGCTTAACTACATCACCATAACTGAAGACGTACAATATCATAAACTAGTGGGCTATTATCTACAACATTGTCACGCGTGCGGAAATTAAGCAGATTTGTTGATCGGATGTCGACCAATATAATTAAATGTCGATAAATGTAAAGCGACATTTACTGGGAAAATTGAATCGCATCCGGTGTTTGTGAGGCATTAACACGGAATCAGCTGTGAAATGTATCATTGCAACATCGGTTATTTTTCATCAACATTTCATCCAGAATTAATTGACAGCCTACAGAGTGTGGATTTGCAGCGAAACCAATCGAAAAACATTATAATTTATAACTATCTTAAAACGATGACAGTGGCTGGTATTTGAAAGAACCAGGATTAACGCACACACTGAAGTTCATAAGAGTGTATGTTCAGATGTATGTATGGTAATAGTGTGGAGAAATATCGTACACAGGAAGTGAGAGGCACACAATTCTTGCAATTTCATCAGAAGTGTGATAGTGACGAACCCCCGATATGTTAGAAGATTCGGAGTTTAGACAAAGTTATAGGTTGGTAACCTGTGCTGCTGTTACAGGCTTTATTATACTGCTCCTTGTGTTTCTATGGTATCACGTGCTACACGCGTGCCTTTCAATCGCAACCGAAAATGGTGATATAAATACTATGCTAAGGCAACGGTGTGATGATGCAATATACGTTAGTAATGATTTGTACGACTGTTTCGGGATAATGCGCCAGAAGAAAAATTAGTGGACGATCGTTTGTCGTAAGTCACAGAACGCGAAAATGGGAAGTTAAAGTCACGGTATCACGGAGGCGCCAAGCGCANACGGTATCGACGGAGGCGCCAAACGCAGACGACATGTTAACAATTTCCTGAGTTAATCCTGCTAAGATTTCAACAAGCCTTTTAATCATAGATCACAGTATGAGAATTGTTTCGTGGTTTGACTATTTTTGTGATGACGACAACATTAAAAATACAACACTTACGTGTTCCCCCGTTATATATGAAGAATCCTTTGCATGGTCATCTCAAGTGCTTCGGCCCTTTGAATAGAAATTACCGATAACCATAATACTGAAGTACGCATCTTAGTTTTTTCGTTCGTGTGGAAAAAAGTCCAATTATAAACAAAAATTTAGAAGACAAAATTTGTTATCATATCATTCGCATAAGTTGCCGAACACATTCACAATATCATTCATTTCTAGTCATACAATATCGCAATTAATGTAAAGATA
>VMBQ01001082.1:186872-231953 GCA_007657795.1 Dreissena rostriformis | reverse complement strand
AAAAAAAAAAAAAAAAAAAAAAAATTTTTTTTTTTTTTTTTTTTTTTTTTTAGGGGAAAATCATTTTTGGGGAAAAATTTCTGTCAGAGGGGAAAAAAAATATCTAGGGGAAAGGGCCGAAATTCGGCGGGTCTTTCAGAAGGATAAAAACCCCTGGTACAAAACATGTATACATTTCTGATTTCTGATCTATGATAACATAAATGTCGTTCCGGGGTCCTTTGGACTGCAGCTGCATAAGGAAATTAACTCAATGTTGCATTCAATTAACATTTTTATATTTTTTTTGGGAAACCTTCAGTTGGGTTGTAAATCTGTGACGTTACTTAGTTGTGACGTTACTATGTTGTGACGTTACTATGTTGTGACGTTACTATGTTGTGATGTTACTATGTTGTGACATTACTATGTTGTGACGTTACTATGTCAGGGCTTTTTTTCCTTCTTTATGAGTGGCCGTGGAAGGACATTTCACAATTTTGAAAAGGACAATTCACAAACCTAACATGGCTGTGAATTTTTACAAAATGGGCCGTTTTTCACAATTTTAATAATTTCACGACTCGGTTTTTTTACAATTTTAAGAAGTTCGCGACTCAATTTTTCACAATTTTGAAAAGTTCGCGACTCAATTTGTCACAATTTTGAAAAGATCGCAACTAATTTTTTCACAATTTTGAAAAGTTCGCGACTCATTTTTTCACAAAGTAAGGGGGCCAGGGCCGCTTCACAAAGTCAGGAAAAAAAGCCCTGTATGTTGTGACATTACTATGTTGTGACGTTACTATGTTGTGACGTTACTATGTTGAGAAGCATCTGGATTAACGAGACATAATTACAGCTAAATACACAGATCGGTGTCGCGAAATCTACGTCTGGATCCGGAACGCGAGATTCCGGACTTAACGGGACAAAATACTGCATAATAAATAAATCCGTTCCCCTTGACTTTCCTCCGGATCGCGAGATTTCTGGACTATCGAGATCTGGATAAACGCGGGGTCACTGTATTGACAAATAGATGATGATGAGTCATTTTGTTTAAACCAGTTTCAATACTCCTGCCTTTCAGTCTCAGAGCACACTCACATTGCCAAACCCTCTTCATCAAAAACAAGCCAGTGTAAATCACGATGTTATTAGTTTTTGAGACACGGAATTGCCGCGGTGGTTTGAGCCAAACATTTCAGACACCTGCGCTATTTAATCTGATATTAAGTTAGTATACTCAGTCTCTTCACAACGTCTTTTCCAATCGGTTTGGGTCGCGTAACAAATTGCAAATTATTTGGGGCGCGCGCGCCCGCCGTTATGACAGATTCCTAACCTGTTCACGTTAAACAGCCGGTATGTTCCCGAACTTTTGAAGACGAAAGTAACTTTTAATATTGACACTGGCCCGAACCCGTGTCTAATTAAAGTTACTGAAATTATTACAGCCGCACCAAAGGTCACAATATACTAATTCATATTAAACGTGGAACGGGAGAAAACGGTACAACTAAAACGAGGAAGAATCAATTGCAATTTGTTTTTCCATTTAATGATTTATATCATCGTTTTCTGTACGATTGATTTTTATTTCAATTTGTTTTCTTTAAAAAATAAATCGTAAAAACAAACAAGGGATGTGTTTGTCAGAAACACAATGCCCCCTTTTGAGCGATTTTGACCCATGTATTTGACCTTTGACCTTGACCTTTCACCACTCAAAATGTGCAGCTCCATGAGATACACATGCATGCCAAATATCAAGTTGCTATCTTCAATATTGCAAAAGTTATGACCAAGTTTAAAGTTTTGGGACAGACAGACAGACGGACAGAGTCACAGACAGAATGACAGACAGGCCAAAAACAATATACCCCCTCTTCTTCGAAAAAAAGAACCTTATCTTTGCCCTGACAGGTCTTTTTTTCCTTCTTAGAGAATGGCTGTTTTTCACAAAATTGAAATTTTTCCGACTCAAATCTTCACAATTTAAAGAAGTTCGCGACTCAAAATTTCACTGTTCACGACCAATTTTTTCATACTTTTACAAAGTTTGCGACTTATTTTTTCACAACATGCGGGGGCCCAAGGCCGCTTCAAAAAGATAGGAAAAACAGCCCTGACACAGCTAAAGATATTTTTTATTCAAATTTGGGGTCATCTTATACAAGTAGCTTTTCCCACAAAATCTAGGGGCCAACCCAAAATTATAGGTCTTTGGCCAACCACATATTTTTGGGGTCAGAAATATAAATTTCATTTCACTCAACATTTTCTTTGGAAAAAAAAACATGGGAACAAGGCCCAAAATAATAAAACTGTTAATTTGCCAATTCCCTGAAATTGTGTTCTTGAAATGTATAAAAAGAAAAATCTAAAACAAAGACAGTGAAAATTCCCAAATTATCGCTAACTGTTCAAGCAGTTGAGGTTACACATCACTGATTTATACTAAATATTGAATTCCATCTAACTAAAATCGCAAGATGAAAGTTTGTTCTATATATTTCACGCAAACCTATACCAACTTGTACATGATTTATGTTTTCTTTCCGCACTGTGACATTGTCACAAACCATTTGTTTTTGAAAATCTTATTATGCGCACTCTTTGTTAACAAAACATTACCCCACCCACCATAAGTCTCGTGTTGATAAATTATGTTGATGGAAACCGTAAAACCACACAATGACAATATGTATAAAATATACAGACACCAATAATATGTACATCAATCTAATAATATCAAAAAATGGTAGCAAATTCTTACCTCCTGTTCTGTAAACTAGATTTATTTTCCTGCTCATGTGTTTTCAAAAAGTGCACGTTCATACGCATGACGTCACAGGGTTCAACTATTGATCGAGGGGGTAATGAACTTTGTTCACGGGTTCCTTACTGCTGCGCATCTTTTGATTTCAATTCACCAAATCGCATTACATACAAAATGCAAAATCGTATTGATCTTGTAATTGTCAATACAGCTAAACTTAAATATAAATAAGTTAAAAATAAAATTGGTAAATTTTACATTTTGAAGGGAAGTAACTCGCACTTATGCATCTTGCAACATTTAACTTGGTTTTCTCCCCATACAAGTTTAGTATAGCGATATACAATAGAACATCTTTACAATAACATAACATCGCCAAAAATATATGGTTGGTAGGTCGGCCACGCTTTTTTATTGTTTCATTTTTTATTGTACACAAATCCCCCCACACTTTAAAAATTATATTCAATTACTCACTTTAAAAATGATATTCAATTACTAAAATCCGTTCAATCGTGTTTTAACATATGCTGATATGTAAGAAAATATGATCTGAAGTATATAAGTATGTATACATAATACGTTTAAAAAAATTAAAACAATTTGCAAAACCGAAAAAAGTAAGGGTCGGTCGAGTATGTGAAAACAAACAATTTTAGGTCGAACTAGAAAATATATCGATCACTTAATGTCACTGGGTACAACAATGGGCGACGGTCACCTCGATCTTATCAGGGTGACACGTTTCTGGCACGCGAAACGTCGTATTGATATGAGGGTCAGTTGTCCCATCAGACACAATAAATACATGGGCCGGACACGAACATCTACTTTCGCTATTGCCGCGTGTTTCCATATATAAGACATACCTACAAAGTTTAAACTTCAAGTCTCAAACTTGCACGCGACACATCGTCTTGGTATGACGATCATTTGCAAGAGATAAGCACATTTTTTTTTAGCCGGAAACGCAAGCACACCACATTCCATCTCTCTCATTTGATGAACTTAATAAACTTTAACCATCCGCTCAATATATGACCTCCATCAACATTAAAGCTAATTAACATATACAATCTATCAACTTTTACGGTCCAACCAACATAAAAATATACATAGACTTAAACGTCATACCAACTGCAACTACCAAACCACTTTGCCATTCATCATCTTTGTCCATCCCACATGCATACACCATCTATTTACGTTTTACTTGTCAATCAACATGAATCAACAGTTAACTTAACCCATTTATGCCTAGTGGACTCTTCCATCCTTCTAAATTGGATCAATTTATTTCCAAAATTAGGGATGTCTAGTATATTTATTTCTATATTTAGAATATTTCTTACATAAATTACTTTAAGCAAACAGCGCAGACCCTGATGAGACGCCGCATCATGCGGCGTCTCATCTGGGTCTACGCTGTTTGCCAAGGCTTTTTTTCTAGACGCTAGGCATAAATGGGTTAAGTAATTCGTCAATTTTAACCATCCAGTATCTGCACGTTGTCTTCATTCAATTTTTACCATTCAACATATTAAAAATCAAACAAGTTCAATATGAACCACCACGAACATAAACTTACATCACTCCCGACCTTTAGAATCAAAGGAATACCATTCTGCAACGTGTTGTTAATGGACAGTTTGCTTCCCAAAATAGAGTCAGCCAAATCTTGACCCTATCACGTGTATCAAATAGTACGTCAACCGCAATATTTCATCATGCTCATCTACTCTATGAAGCATTATGGAAATGTTAAGCTTCACTAAATGTAACGCAAACACAATGGCTGCCAGTTGGCTTACAAATCCAGGTTGGCAACTTTGATTTTTTTCCCCAAATACAATGAACTTATGTATTTATTATGTAAGAGTGATGCAAATCCAGAAACATTTTAAGGTGGGAATTCGTATTACCGGTAGTCCAATATTTGTTACTATCCAGTATTGTTTTAGTTAAAGCAAATGATAATTTGCCTTATAAATACAATTCAATGTCACACTATTTAATCCAACGTAAGTGAATACATATGAAATGTTTAACTCGCCAATATTGATCCGGCACTGACCTTTATGGATCCCAAAATTAAAATATAATTACGATTAATATAGTACTGGAAACGATTTGAAACGATGGAAGCGGACCGCACCAAGTTTAGTGTAATTGCCTCGTTAAACTCGTGCACAATGTGCAAAAAAAAAACAACAACACAAAACGCAAATATAGAAAACAATCCAAGAGTATAACTTATGTGAATTGAGTTCACAAGTGCCCGGTCAATGTTATCGAGCTATACACCGAAATTTATCGAACTTCTTAATATTAGTAANAACTACCCGCTCAATATATGACCTCCATCAACATTAAAGCTAATTAACATATACAATCTATCAACTTTTACGGTCCAACCAACATAAAAATATACATAGACTTAAACGTCATACCAACTGCAACTACCAAACCACTTTGCCATTCATCATCTTTGTCCATCCCACATGCATACACCATCTATTTACGTTTTACTTGTCAATCAACATGAATCAACAGTTAACTTAACCCATTTATGCCTAGTGGACTCTTCCATCCTTCTAAATTGGATCAATTTATTTCCAAAATTAGGGATGTCTAGTATATTTATTTCTATATTTAGAATATTTCTTACATAAATTACTTTAAGCAAACAGCGCAGACCCTGATGAGACGCCGCATCATGCGGCGTCTCATCTGGGTCTACGCTGTTTGCCAAGGCTTTTTTTCTAGACGCTAGGCATAAATGGGTTAAGTAATTCGTCAATTTTAACCATCCAGTATCTGCACGTTGTCTTCATTCAATTTTTACCATTCAACATATTAAAAATCAAACAAGTTCAATATGAACCACCACGAACATAAACTTACATCACTCCCGACCTTTAGAATCAAAGGAATACCATTCTGCAACGTGTTGTTAATGGACAGTTTGCTTCCCAAAATAGAGTCAGCCAAATCTTGACCCTATCACGTGTATCAAATAGTACGTCAACCGCAATATTTCATCATGCTCATCTACTCTATGAAGCATTATGGAAATGTTAAGCTTCACTAAATGTAACGCAAACACAATGGCTGCCAGTTGGCTTACAAATCCAGGTTGGCAACTTTGATTTTTTTCCCCAAATACAATGAACTTATGTATTTATTATGTAAGAGTGATGCAAATCCAGAAACATTTTAAGGTGGGAATTCGTATTACCGGTAGTCCAATATTTGTTACTATCCAGTATTGTTTTAGTTAAAGCAAATGATAATTTGCCTTATAAATACAATTCAATGTCACACTATTTAATCCAACGTAAGTGAATACATATGAAATGTTTAACTCGCCAATATTGATCCGGCACTGACCTTTATGGATCCCAAAATTAAAATATAATTACGATTAATATAGTACTGGAAACGATTTGAAACGATGGAAGCGGACCGCACCAAGTTTAGTGTAATTGCCTCGTTAAACTCGTGCACAATGTGCAAAAAAAAAACAACAACACAAAACGCAAATATAGAAAACAATCCAAGAGTATAACTTATGTGAATTGAGTTCACAAGTGCCCGGTCAATGTTATCGAGCTATACACCGAAATTTATCGAACTTCTTAATATTAGTAAAATAAATAGAAACCTGGCAATTTTTGTTAAAAAAGCTTTCAAATTGAGAAATACATACCATTCATATTATGAATAATTTAAGCAGTATTATAGTACATACCTCTCACACGCTCACCTAACACATAACATGCTAACTCAAACATATTGTCCTCAGTACATTTATTATTCTATACAACGTATTATATAACACATGCTATAAACTCGGATTGTAAAACATTTCATTTGTTCAGATGTCTCTGTATTTTTCAAAGAGAATTTATTGTACTTCATAACATTGTGTAACAATATGCATGTTTTATTATGACCTTGACATTGATATGTGTAGAACATCTTTTGTATACTTTTGTGTACTCATGGGCATTTCTCCCCGATGTATTTGGAAATAAATCCTAGGTCCTACATCCTATATAAGGCCCTGGCACACTGTCGCTAATTCGAAGGTTGTCCGGTTAGCGTAGTGGTTGGTACAGTTCGATTTCGCTGTGATGTCATCTTATGTTGCCAGAACTCGCCAAGTAGCACCGAGAACTTCAAACCGTTTAAAAATTTTCGACATTTTCTTCGCGTTCACGTATCGAGGGAGTCTTCCGCACCGTCGAAAACACTCCGTAGACATGTCTTCCCACGTCGCATCGTCTAGCTGCATGTCATAGTTCTACTAGATAACACGAGTTTGCTGCGAGGTTGGGAGACGTGTGCTCGGCGCGCAGCAAGATAACACGGCATTATTAAGACTAAGAACGACATCATTTATTTTGGCCCGCTTTGTTTCGCTGGTTTACGTCATTGTTCTATGTACGTCACATGATTCCAGTCTTTCCATATTGACAGGTCAGATTCAAGCTCAATTTAAAATGCCTGCCAAGAAAAGAAAATGCCGAAGGGAAAAGATGCAACATGTCACGATAACGCTGGGATATCTACTCCTAACTTGTCTTTGTTACATTTTCAGGTAATCTCTCTGAGTGAGGTCGGCTCTTGTTCAACTATTTCCGCTCTGGTTGCACCACAAAGCCATGTATCCATTCACCTTCGATGAAGGTGTCGTTTTCGTTAGCCTGATCAATAACATCATTCTGGACAGATGGAAATCGTATCCTCATCAAGTCGTTAAGATAACAACATGCAGGTATGACGGTTTGCACTGCGTCCGTCGTATGACGCACCGTGGTGAGAAGACACTGAAAGTGGTTAGTCAATGTCCCGAAAGCATTATCCACAACTCTCCGTCACCTTGATTGCCTGTTATTGAATATGCGTTCGTCGCGGGAAAAAAAAACATGTTAAGGATTGCGTTTTCATCCCAGTCCGCAAAGCAAAGGCTTTGTCACCCACGAGGAAGTAAGGTAGATTCTTGTCATCATGGGATGGAGGATTAGGATCTGGACAGTTGTTTACCGGCTGTCGATGACAGATTTCATCAGACAAGAGTTGAAACCTTGCCCATAACAACTACCCACAAACACTTGTTATCAGCGTCGACAAGCGCAAGCATCACAATCGAGAAGAAACCCGTGTAGTTATAATATAAGGACACATTGTTCATCGGAAATGTGATAGTGATATGTTTCAAAATTTAACAAATGTAAAATAGTTTTCATTTAAGATTTTGTCGAAGAACATTATAATTATGTTAATCACAAGTATTTGCTATGATAATAACCATCGAGTTTCATGGAAATCTGCCTCTTAGACAATAGGGAAATCCATCAGGGCTGCCAGTTCGTCATAGTAAGTCTCAACGCCGCAAACGTATGTCTTGCACCTCGTATTCAGAATATGGAAAGTTAGTTTCGTGCAAATTAACCCATTTATGCCTAGTGGACTCTCACATCCTTCTAAATTGGATCAATTTATTTCCAAAATTAGAGATGTCTAGTATATTTATTTCTATATTTAGAATATTTCTTACATAAATTCCTTTAAGCAAACAGCGCAGACCCTGATGAGACGCCGCATCATGTGGCGTCTCATCTGGGTCTACGCTGTTTGTCAAGGCCTTTTTTCTAGACGCTAGGCATACATGGGTTAATAATATCATAATGGAACATTGATCCAAACATTTTTCAACACACACCAACCAGCCAAATGACCCGGGGGTCATGGTAGGGGTCGAAGGGAGAAGAGGTAGGGGGTAGGGCGGGGAATAGAATTGTGTTTACGATACTGCTGAGAGTTGGTTATAATAAAGGTTATGAGTCGTAACATTGATTGCATACAGCGATGTGAAGCATTTGCGATCGGCATTCCCGTACACATAAGTCTCTCTTCTTATAGTTTTGTCCTTACACTACAAAAAGACGGCTAGCTTGAAGTTTATTGCTCTTAAATAATGGACGCCGAGATACTTTGATACCAATACGGGGGATATTCCCCACCACCGATAACACGAATACAAACAACACACACTTGTTTACTCAGTCACACCGGTAAGGTGAACTTTCAACGAAACTAACAGCTCATTGCTCAGAAACTCCGATAATCGCTTTTGAACGTCTTCTGTCTGCATAGTTGTGCATTTAATTCAAATTTTAACTTTTCTCACACCTGGGTCTTGCTGTCTGTATAAACACACATTAAGAACTATGGGCGCCATATGACCTCAGAACATGACATCGCCGAAAGGACGCCGTTTTCTCTCTCACCACTTCCCGAGCGTACCATGTCCACGTCAAGTAAGTCCTGCGAGGACTTGTTGAGGACTGCCTTTGGCATAGTGAGTCGTGCTCTTAGGAAACTGGGCATAATGCATTTGCGTAAAGTGTCGTCCCAGATTAGCCTGTGCAGTCCGCACAGGCTAATCAGGGACGACACTTTCCGCCTAAACTGGATTTTCGCTAAGAAGAGACATCATTCAAACGAAAAATTCCATAAAAGCGGAAATTGTCGTCCCTGATTAGCCAGGCTAATCTGGGATGACAAATTACGATGGAGCATTATGCCCAGTTTTCTCAGAACACGACACTTGTAAGGAAAGTCTCTGACATGGCTCTGACCAAGGGATACTCAGTGGGGAAATTCGTTTAATGTTAACACTGTATTTATGAAAAGAAATTAATATGTATACACTTTAAATATATTCATTTATTTTGGCAAATACAGTGTATATCATCATGAAATAAACAATAAGTCTCAGAAAAGGATTGAAACACAAGAAATAATTCTTATATAGTTTCTCTCCTTGAGCGGGGACCTTGTTATGCTCTTTATGACATGGGCGATTTTGAGCATCCTTAAACTTTGTGTCGTAAGATTTGGGCAATGAGGAAGAGCGTTTGACGTCCTAAAGACCGTTTGAGAATCGTCCCGATCCGATAGAGACGCCAGGATAATTTTAGTCAGGGGAGCGTAAGCGCTGCGCCAATGTTAACATTTTAGGCCTTTATTAAAACTAAGTGACCTCCCTTGAAAATTACCATCCCGTTACAAAACGGAAAATTGTACCTATTCAAAAAAGTGAACCAAGACAAAAGGTTGATGACATAATCTGGCAAAATATGTTTAGTCCATGTTTTCGTTATCATGACGTTTGCTAAACGTAGTTCTTATGTGGTACCAGCGGCGTACATTGTAAGGTATGCGGCATATAACTAACCGTTTGGGTCAAAAGTAGGAGGTGCTATTTTACAAAATCAGGTAAAAATCACAAAACAACATCAACAACCACAACAACGTCAGTATATTTTTTACTGGAATACTTTCTTTGAAACTATCAGTAAGTCCAGATAGAATGAAAGTTTTACAATTATTTTATATACATGTTTATTCAGTGCCCGGCTAGNTCTGCTGTTCTTGAGTTCCTGGGCGAGTCCAGTCTTGCTGCTGATATGAGCCGCGTTCTGGGAAAACTTGTCTTAATTCATGTGCGTAATGTGTCGTCCCAGATTAGTCTGTACAGAACGCACAGGCTAATCAGGGACGGCACTTTCTTCTTTTATTGATTTTTTAAAAAAGTCTCTTCTAAACCAAAATCTAGTTTAGGCGGAAAGTGTCATCCCTGATTAGATTGTGCGCACATGCATTTAGCCACACAACGCGGCTCCTACATTAAAACGGGAGTATAAAATAACAGGCCCCGTGTTCACAAAACATTTTTTTGCAATCGAAAATCGATTTTGCTTGTCATTGAAAATGGATTTCCATTGTAGTTGATAGGCAAAAATGAAAATCGATGTCAGTTAAAATCGATTTTCGATTGCAAAATCGTTTTGTGAACACGGGGCCTGGTAGTGTAGACATAGATGTTCAAAACGGAAAATATGTACACATAACATTATATCGAAGCAATTAAACATATTAAGCACTTACATTTCAATTAAATAATATACACATATCACATTTAAAAAAAATATTATATATTTTTTTTTTACATATTGTTGAATATTAAAATCACTTCACAAACACGTATGGCAAATTAACTATCTGAATAGTTATATGGAAAATAGGTTCACATAAAAAATAATATTAATGAGATGCCTTTAGAGTTATGCAAGGTGCATGAAAATTAATGTCAATGAAATTGTATTATGATGTAGTATTAAATATTCACATATGAAACGTATGTTATTAATTATCAATTTATTAGCAATTCAATTCCAGCTTGATGCGTATACCCTGGGTACTTATAACAATAGCTTGCTTTTTTTTTCACGTGTTACAATAATTACAGAATGAATCAGCAAAACGAATCAGAAACGTTGTAGGCGAGGAAGGAGCGGTTAATTAAATCTTTAACTAATACATGACTAATACATTACTTATGTTTGTATTTCGTTGGAACATGCAACTTTAACAGTATTCTTAGAACTGTTGGTATACACAAATACCTATAGCAAAGTTAGATATAAAACAGAGTATATACAATATACGTCATGTATGCAAATGCAAAAATCAACAACCGATTACAAGACATAATATACATATTTACATATATTTTAATATAATATATTGTTTGATTCAAGTGTGACTTTTCCATGATGTATTACTACTAATGACTTTACATCTTCAGTGAATAGTAGTAATTATTTTTTAATTCCGGAAAAGTAAAAAAAAAAGTTGCAGAAGTAGAATTTCGAAAATGAAGTGATACATTAGGTCCAAATTTCTTGCACATGATAACAAAATAATATGTAAAACAAATTTTAAAGCATGCTCAGTATTAAAATGAGACTGCACGTTTTTTATATGAGTTAAATTGAAATATATTGATAAAAATATGTTACATTAACACAAAATAGGCAAGAAAAATCATACCTTGAAGACGAATTTCATAAAATGCAGCAAAGACAAATTAGCGCCCCGAGCCGATTGTGACGAATATATTTCTTACATATTTTCCTACAATAACCGAAGCATTCGTCTTTTTAGAAATATCGGAGTTAGTGTTCGTGTGTCGTATAATAAATATATTTGCAGGAAATTATAATGATCCGTAAAACAAAATCATGTCTTTGTGTCGTATGAACAAATCTGCACTAAAACTACATTTAGATTCACATCGTACATGCATGATAAACATGTTCTGTTCTGTTCTGTTCATGATAAACATGCTGGCGAATTCGACTGTACAGACATTTTCGATTTCAGAATTAAATATCTGGCTTATTTCGCATTTTTCGACACATGTTCTTCTTAAACTTTTATTTTAGTTTATATTGAAATACATGTATAAAAAGTTTTTTTTACACACTTTATATAAATTCATAAATATTTGACAAAATCGTGCAGTCTCACTTTAAATAGATCTGCATAGTAAACTAAAGAAACAATTTGCAATAAGACCATCACTAGTGAAATATTATATAAGTGTGTATGGCTTAACAATAAAGTAATTACACGTGTTCAAAACATTTTTCTGAAGTCCGCTTACAATACATTGTATATCCCTTTGAGCGCTGGAACCGGATTTTGAAGGCCTTTGCAAACAGTTTGGATCCAGATGAGACGCCACAGAACGTGGCGTCTCATCAGGATCCAATCTGTTTGCTACTCTGATAGTATTCTTTGAAAAAAAATCGAAGAAAATGCTAATTTTAGAAATTCAGCAGACGACATTTTAGCAGACGACAAATTTCCCAGCATGCAAAGGGATATCAAACGTAAAAACAAAAGGATTAATGCGCAACACATATATGATGTTACACAGCAAAACACCGTGGAATACATGTAATGAAAGAAATTCATTAATGTTTACATTCAATCTCACAATAAAAACGCGAGTTTAATCCATTATAATAAGCAAGTATTTAATAAATTGTATTAAGTCTATTATTAAATAATAATGCTTTGAATGATAGCAGACATGTGAATATCTGTTTGTTCTGACTCATGATATTATTCGGAAAAATTAATGATTAGATGTTCTTCTTACGCCTTTATGGCACGAACTTTATGTAATTCTTGCTGTTGAAATAAGAAAATTCAATTTTGTACACTATCAATTTATCCGACTTTTTCAACATGGCTACACTATCAAAATATCGTGAAAATGTGAAGGACACAAACGTTTGCTTATACGTTATAAATCTCTAGAATAACATGTTCAGTAAGCAAGCTTTTTTTCAAACAGTATTTCAATTTACATTCATAGACAATTTCCCTAAACTTTTGCAGACCAATCTTGAACAATGTTTACAACTGCATATTAAAGGTAGGGTCCGCATTACATGTTTTTATGTATTGTATAGTTTTGTTTAATAATAAAGCCAATGTCCATAGATAAAACATGTGTAATGTTCTGAGTAAAGTGTCGTCCCAGATTAGCCTGTGCTGTCCGCACTAAACTGGATTTTCGCTCAGAAGAGACATCATTTAAACGAAAAATTCCATAAAAGCGGAAATTGTCGTACCTGATTAGCCTGTGCGGACTGCACAGGCTAATCTGGGATGACAATTTACGCACAAGCATTATGTCCAGTTTTCTCAGAACACGACACATATTACAATCAACAGTTCTTTTCACATAGCAAGCCGCAGACTAGTATTTCAATTACTTGACAGGGACTCACGAAAGGTAACTGGTACCGGCTTACCTACTACGTTTTAGAGATCCTGAATAAAAAGCAATTACTTATTCTAAAACAGTATTATTCGTCGACAAGTGTGACACAATTATTTGAAACATGAGTTTTGGGCATTTTGTGGGAGTGACGTACCTACGCATTTTTACCGCCTTCGGGTGCTTCTGCTCTAATTTGATTGTAGCTTAAATTATTTCAAATTACGGAGAGTGCTAATAATTCAAAAGTTTCAATAACGTATGATCATTTGCCACTGATATGCGACGGTAAAATACGACTGGTAACTTGACACCGTAATGGCTTTTCTTCGTCACCCGTCCCGAGGTTAATCCAATAACGAAGATAGTTACACGCATTGTTGTCGAATGTGATTGGCTAATTGTTGTGGGTTGGACATGAGGTATACATTAAATCCGATGTTACAGTAAACGAGGCGTATGACGAAAATGACAGATGGGTATTGTTAAGTATTGAACAATGGTTTAAACAGTATCTGTGCTATGACAGAAAGATCACTATCTTTTTGCGTACTAGTTAAAAAAAAACAAGATACACTTGTTCGTTACTCCCTCGCTTCAACAAAACTTAAAAACAAGTGATTTCGAAACACGAAAACATTTTTCAATCACTCCCCCACTTGAACAAACATAACTAAAAATAATTTAGAGTAGTTGACACAATAGTCAGTTTTTTTTGAAAGGATTATTATACCCAGTCAGTGTGCGCGGATTTCACTGCAGCTAAATATATATCGACCTATTGCTAAATGTTCTTAGGACAAACTTTTCCAATTTTAGTCTGCGAAAACAAACGAAGTCAAGAAACTGTATGAAATGTTGAAGTGGACATTTTAACAAGTAATATTTCACTGNTAAAATGTCGTCTGCTGAATTTCTAAAATTAGCATTTTCTTCGATTTTTTTCAAAGAATACTATCAGAATAGCAAACAGTTTGGATCCTGATGAGACGCCACGTTCTGTGGCGTCTCATCTGGATCCAAACTGTTTGCAAAAACCTTCAAAATCCGGTTCCAGCGCTCAAAGGGTTAATGTTTACAGTCAAACTCACAATACAAACGCGAGTTTAATCCATTATAATAAGCAAGTATTTAATAAATTTTATTAAGTCTATTATTAAATAATAATGCTTTGAATGATAGCAGACATGTGAATATCTGTTTGTTCTGACTCATGATATTATTCGGAAAAGTTAGTGAATAGATGTTCTTCTTACGCCTTTATTGCATGAACTTTATGTAATTCTTTCTGTTGAAATAAGAACATTCAATTTTGTACACTGTCAATTTATCCGACTTTTTCAACATGGCTACACTATCAAAATATCGTGAAAATGTGAAGGACACAAACGTTTGCTTATACGTTATAAATCTCTAGAATAACATGTTCAGTAAGCAAGCTTTTTTTTTAAACAGTATTTCAATTTACATTCATAAAAAATTCCCCTAAACTTTTGCAGACCAATCTTGGTCAATGTTTACAACTGCATATTAAAGGAAGGGTCCGCATTACATGTTTTTATTTATTGTATAGTTTTGTTTAATAATAAAGCCAATGTCCATAGATAAAACATGTGTAGTGTTCTGAGAAAAGTGTCGTCCCAGATTAGCCTGTGCTGTCCGCACTAAACTGGATTTTCGCTCAGAAGAGACATCATTTAAACGAAAAATTCCATAAAAGCGGAAATTGTCGTACCTGATTAGCCTGTGCGGACTGCACAGGCTAATCTGGGATGACAATTTACGCACAAGCATTATGTCCAGTTTTCTCAGAACACGACACATATTACAATCAACAGTTCTTTTCACATAGCAAGCCGCAGACTAGTATTTCAATTACTTGACAGGGACTCACGAAAGGTAACTGGTACCGGCTTACCTACTACGTTTTAGAGATCCTGAATAAAAAGCAATTACTTATTCTAAAACAGTATTATTCGTCGACAAGTGTGACACAATTATTTGAAACATGAGTTTTGGGCATTTTGTGGGAGTGACGTACCTACGCATTTTTACCGCCTTCGGGTGCTTCTGCTCTAATTTGATTGTAGCTTAAATTATTTCAAATTACGGAGAGTGCTAATAATTCAAAAGTTTCAATAACGTATGATCATTTGCCACTGATATGCGACGGTAAAATACGACTGGTAACTTGACACCATAATGGCTTTTCTTCGTCACCCGTCCCGGGGTTAATCCAATAACGAAGATAGTTACACACATTGTTGTCGAATGTGATTGGCTAATTGTTGTGGGTTGGACATGAGGTATACATTAAATCCGATGTTACAGTAAACGAGGCGTATGACGAAAATGACAGATGGGTATTGTTAAGTATTGAACAATGGTTTAAACAGTATCTGTGCTATGACAGAAAGATCACTATCTTTTTGCGTACTAGTTAAAAAAAAACAAGATACACTTGTTCGTTACTCCCTCGCTTCAACAAAACTTAAAAACAAGTGATTTCGAAACACGAAAACATTTTTCAATCACTCCCCCACTTGAACAAACATAACTAAAAATAATTTAGAGTAGTTGACACAATAGTCAGTTTTTTTTGAAAGGATTATTATACCCAGTCAGTGTGCGCGGATTTCACTGCAGCTAAATATATATCGACCTATTGCTAAATGTTCTTAGGACAAACTTTTCCAATTTTAGTCTGCGAAAACAAACGAAGTCAAGAAACTGTATGAAATGTTGAAGTGGACATTTTAACAAGTAATATTTCACTGTGTGAGTTATTGTGTTAAGAACGATTATAATAGCACGAAAGGGTTACTACTCGGCCTAAATCTTAAAGCGGACTTCATGTTTGTCTGAAGCTGTCTATGTGATAAAGGTGAATACAGTCAAACCTGTCCCAGAGACCACCTTTTAATATAGACCAGCTGTCCATAAAGACCACAGCGATTTCCTCCCAATCCTTTCAATTCCTTTCAATTGACCCTGCGAATAAAGACCACCTGTGAACAAAGACCACAACGATCAAATCCCTTGAGTGGTCTTTATTGACAGGTTAGACTGTACTCAATAGTATGATGAATTGATTCTACAAGTAGTGGAACAAGTAATATTTGATGAATTCAATATTTGGTAGTAACGTTGACGCCAGTCTATAGACAAGATTGAAAGCTTGATGCTAACGTAAGCCTTCATGATACTACAATAATTCTTGTACACGCATTTATACAATTAGTAAAATAACATGCTAGAGGCATTTGATGAATTACATTTGAGAACAAAATGATGCATTAGTAAAAGGACGAAACTTAAAAGCTTTAATATCAACACAATCTTTCACAACAACAACAAACTGAACATCGCCTAAATATTATTGATGACAATACCTGAACGTGCAAACCTACAGCAAATACAACACTCGATTTAGAACATATCAGTATTTGAATGAAATATTTAAACGTTACGTCCGCGATGAGGACACACGCGTTTTCAATGCAAATATATACAGGATATTTGTTGGATTCGGTGGAATATCGATTTTATTTCACGACTGATCATAGACAATCATATTTGCACGAGTGACGCAGCCACGACTGACGTCATTTCACATTAAAACAGTTAAAAATATCGATATTTTTCATTATTATTTTACAGTGTTTGAAATATTGAAATATCAGTTTTATTTCACTGATATTTGTCTATAAACCACCGGAAAGCATATAATAAATTATTTCCCCTTTTTAAGGAATTACACATGTCGTATTTAGCTCCAGAACGTCGAACTGTCGTTATTAAAAGAGCATAAATTCAAGTCCGTGTCCTGTGACCTCCCGACCTCACGATCGGAGGTCAAGCATCACATCGATTGTACAATTGCGATGATTTATGATTGAATCGCGGTGAATTATAGCTATAAACACCTTTAATAGTGGGTTCAGTTGGGTAATCTTAAATGTAACGATCCATTACTACAATGCAAATTAAATCGTTTCGATATATCCGTCAGAGATACACGTATTACTTTATGATATAAAACAACGATATATCGATAAATACTCCAGCTGTCATAACGCGTGTCATATTGAATACAACTCTCAGATGACTTAAGTTTAACCTGAACGAAATGTTAGTAGGGCAGATTCAATGGCGTCATTAAAAAGCATAGGTAAATGATTATAATTGTTTTAAAATTAGAAACATAATAATAGCGTTAAGTGGGGCAATGACGTTGGGATATTGGATCCGGTTCCTGGACCAAAGGTTAAGAAGATACTGAAAGCTTGTGAACGTCGCCAAACGGATTTGGAATATTTGACGTCAATATGTTACAATTAGTAACTCAAGTTGTAAGCGGTATAATGCCAATTAATTATTTCGAATATTTGCGTGGAATATATAAATATATGCAATATGCAAACAAGGCTTGTAACACAATGGCGTAAACATATTCTCTCCAAATGAAATCAGATAACAAACTTCTGCCTGTTTCTTGTAGACGAAACTACTTAAAATATTGAAACAAAAAAATGTACAAGTTAATAGTTATATAAGTTAATGTAGCGATGAAAACACTCCATAACTTGAGCATGCCAACAAGTTTTCAAGATAAAAAACGAACAGTTATTTTCGTTTGCCCAGCCGTAAACAATAATGACGCAATCCACAACTTAAGATGTCGACCCAAACATAGATAACAAATGTTATGAGATTAATCGTGTTTCAATTAATTTTATTGTTGCAATCATCTCACCGTAATGTACAAATAAGTGACTCATTTTACAGGCTGGATCAGGGTGGACCAATAGTCTTCCATTTAGCCTGTGGTTTTCTCCAATCGGTGCAATTTAAACATTATCCATACGTGCGTCTTACTAAACACATACATAAAATAGTGAATACACATTTTATTCTGATCGTTCACTTTTTATATCTGAAAATCACATAGTCATAAAATGTTTGACGTAAAATATTACCGTTAGTCACTGGGCCAAGATTGACATTTGACCTTTAAATGCGACTTATAGTATGGACGTAGTAAGCAGACTCTTGGGTATAATGTTCCACAGCATGATGATAAACCTTTATGCAATCCGTTTTGAAAATATCTCAATGTTAACCGACCAATGCTTTGGACAAACACTTGACCTTAACCCTTTGCATGCTGGGAAATTTGTCGTCTGCTAAAATGTCGTCTGCTGAATTTCTAAAATCATCATTTTCTTCACTTTTTTTCAAAGAATACTATCAGAATAGCAAACAGTTTGGATCCTGATGAGACGCCACGTTCTGTGGCGTCTCATCTGGATCCAAACTGTTTGCAAAGGCCTTCAAAATCCGGTTCCAGCGCTCAAAGGGTTAAATGGTGACATTGATTTGCTCCAGAAATGTGTGGCCAATGTGTGCATCATAGAATTGCGTCATTCTAATCAGTTTTGCCAAATAATCTTAAAATCATGTGACACTGCTCACAATTTTTAAAAGAGAAATCTATGGGTTGTTTCAACGAAAACAAACGTGGCATTGGTATTGAAACAAATGATATGTTTTTTTATAGACGACCAAACTTCTCAGGATTGTATCTCGGATTCTTCGTATATAAAAAACTTCACATACTCGAAAATTCGACATGTGATCTTGAAGTGTGATCTTTACCATGGATACCGGTAGCTTGAATGTTTCATAGCGCCTATCACTTTTGTCAAGTTATTTGAACATGTATCCAAGCTATACATGAACATCGTTATGCACAGAAATCTAACGATGTTTTCCTCATATCGTTGCTCGTGACATTGACCCTGAGGCTAGTTACTTTGTTCTTACATGCTTAAATGCTTAACCCTTTGAGCGCTGGAACCGGATTTTAAAGGCCTTTGCAAACAGTTTGGTTCCAGATCAGACGCCACAGAACGTGGCGTCTCATAAGGATCCAAACTGTTTGCTATTCTGATAGTATTCTTTGAAAAAAATATCGAAGAAAATGCTAATTTTAGAAATTCAGCAGACAACATTTTAGCAGACGACAAATTTCCCAGCATGCAAAGGGTTAAGAAATGTGCAAGGTAACTGAATAATGTACACAGTGGATAAGTAGTGGATAAGAACAAGAATTTCTCTCCTGCTATAGTTTCTGGAGTGTCATTGTTTGCTTCATTACATACTACAACATTCGAGTTGTAGGTGCAGTTGAAAGCATCCCTATGCATATCTCAAATTTTGTCATATGTCAAGCTACAGAGGCTGTACAGAGTAAAGCTATGTTTTGTTATGTGGATGAAACATATTTACGATCTTTCGTACACCTATTTTTTGACAAATGTATGTAGATACATCGCTCGCTCATTTTATAGTTGAATACGTTTTAAAGATGGAGCATATTTCGTGGTATACGAATAACTTAAAAACATATCCCGTAATCGTTTAAATAGATTTCCGACACTTACGACACTAGAACATTTAAATTATGTGTGTAAAATTCGATTAACGCGTCACGTTTTGGCAGCCATGTTTTCATTTTTCTGTTTGCATGGGTACAAAAGATTAAACTCATTTTAAACGTGCTTTTGGTTTGTTATCAATTCTGGGGTAAGTGTGAGGTTCGGCTAGCCCTTAAACCGGGTTTAACCGCAATTCTTTGCATTCATCGTCCCTAAGCGGTGATCCCAATTGACATCTCGCCTGGACGATGATCGCTCCGCCCACTTAATCACGTGGCCTAGCAGATAAGAAACCTAGACAAGTTAACACCAAATTGGCTTCTTTTCATATAGAATGCATATAGATTGCGCGATATTCCGGATGATTTTTATGGACCTTTTCACATCATATAACACTTGTAAAAGGGGTTTGTGTCATTTATTTATTCTGCAAAATGCAAAAAATATTAGTTTATATCGAGGATCACCTATTTATAATGGGTTTTTCGGTACGTTAAACACGCTCTCAAACGCTTGCGCGCTTACCGAAATCGAACCTATTACTACGTGAAATGGTGGTATTAGCAATAAATTAACACTTCTACACTGGTATTTACCCATTTATTTACGAAAATATTAAAGAAACGTTTTTCCACATGTATTTGACACGAAATAGCGCTTTATAACTGGCATTTCGGTGAAGTTTTACGCGCTTTCTGACGCCGAGTGGGTACCTAAATCCCACATGTTATAACGTATAAAAGTGATATTAATAATATTAAACATTGCTTATGGGACATTTATAAATCACTATAATTGAAAGTGCAAAACAACCAAATCACTATGGTCATTGTCTGATATAAATTAGCGTTGTATGAAGGGGATTTCGGTCAGGCTAGTTAATAAAGCTACCAGTGTCAGCGCAGGTACTGACTTCCCCCAAGTAACCGCGTTAATTAGTTATATTAGTAATAAAAAAACTCTTATAGAATGGCATTTATCGATACGTTCTCATTAAAATAGTATCATAAAATGGTTTTCACTTGTTTCTGACACATAACAAAACACGATTTATAACGCGGATTTCGTTAAGTTTCGCAAAATGGGTACCAATATTTCCTATTATTTTACATACACACGTGCAATAATTCATACTTAATAATGTTAATATGACATTTCCAGTTTTTGAAATAACTTAATGTTCTATAACTTTAAGGGGGATCTCGGTATTTCTACACATTGAAGCTTCCACTCGCATTTGTCAAGACCGCATTTCCGCGGTGGAAATGGTATACATTTAATTAATCTAACTTATCTTTCTGGATACCGAATGTCCGAGTTACATAAACCATATTAACACCGTTTTAAAATATTTAATTTCCTTTTTTTTTCGAACAAAATAAACGAAACTCGTTGGAAAAAATGAGAACTAGGCATTCGATATCCAAGTGTGGATTAAAAGCGTTAATAAGTGACACCACATGTCTGCACACGTGTAGATATCGTTATTTAGATAAGATATCACGTGTCACCTTCAAATAACATGTATAATGACAATCAAGCGCATTACTTTAAGAGTAATAAAACACAGCATGCATTAGGCTTCATGCTGAGTTTTATTACTCTTAAAGTAATGCAGATTAACCTTGCTTCTATTACTCACCTAATAACTGATAAAACTATATAAAAAAAACACCAACTATTATGTGATGATCAGATCGATAACATAAACTATTTAAATCTGCTAATATATTCGATATAAACATATTGTAATTGGCGTTGACAGTGTTGACGTTCAGTTGTTCGTGGGTACGACCACGTGCATTTATCCATTTCTTACACTTCTCGAAATCCTTTTTCGGCTTTGGAAATGGTATAAATGCAATGTCAAAAACTATTATTTTTTTTATATCGATTGCCCGTGTTACACAATCCCAATTGGCACCGTTTAGCTATATTTAATATACGTTTCTAAAGAGGAAAACAAACAAAACTCGTTGAAAAATGTGAATATCTACATTCAGCGTGTCTAGAAAATAGCGGACAGCTAACTGAATCGCCCGATTAATCGATGGCTGATTGGTCGATCGATATTTAGATAAGCATTTGATTGACAGTTGGCGAGATGTCAATTTTAATCAATCATGTTTAAAGTTGATGTTCTGTTACAAAAGTAGTAAATAAGAACACAAATTGATCTCATTATATAGTTTCTTGAGCTTTATTGTTTGCTACATTTGATAATGTGTCCAGGACCCAACATATATATTAAAGGCGCATTGCCTATATTTCACTATAAGACATTAAACTGTGACCTTTATCTTGAACCTAGGGACTTTTTTGTTTGCACACGACACTCGACCGTCTTCACAATTAGTCATTTAAAGAATGACGTATCATATTTGCCAACCGTCCTCTTAAGTTAAATTGTGCGAAATTTGCGTCTTAAGACACTATACCCTGATATTTAGCAAAAGTGCAATAGTTTATGAAATTAAAAGTGATAACATTGCATCATTTTTGTCGATGTGTTTTTAAACATGAGTTTAAGAGATTAATAAATAGTTAACATGGTGGATGTAGGTGTGGTTTGTTGTTGCTCTCGCTCTTTTTAACCGCATCCTTGCAATGTTTGGGTCGTTTCTAACTTGCCAACATGAATTTTCCATTGTCATTCGTCACGGGTTAATGTGGGTACAGAGCGTTTTTTGTCTTATTCGATTGGTTGTGGGAGAGACGTGTAGTGTTGTTTACATCCGAATTTACAGTTAATCAAGTCTATGGCAAATATGACAGTAGGGAATTGTTACATGTTGAAATGGCGTAACTAGTACCCGAAACAGGATGAGACCCTGTCATGAACGTCACTTTCAATGATTGCTTTTTCTTGCTAACTAGTTTGAAAACAAGACATCATTGTTCTACACTCCCTCGCTTTCAACAAATGTAAGAACAATGATTCCAAAACTGGATAACATTTTATCAATAAATAAGGTAATACAACTGACTTTAAAACATGATACTATTGTTGAATCACTCTCTCACTAAAATACCATTTTAAAATAGGAGACATTTATGTATACCAGTCTGTGCACGTGCATGCCGCAAAATCAGTATTGACAAATCACAAATGAATGTACATAAATATCGGCATACGTTTAACCGTTTAACCCATTTATGCCGAGTGGACTCTCCCATCCTTCTAAATTGGATTTTTTTTTCCAAAATTAGAGATGTCTGGTATATTTATTTCTATTTTTAGAATATTTCTCACAGAATCTCCTTTTAGCAAACAGCGTAGACCCTGATGAGACGCCGCATTATGTGGCGTCTCATCTGGGTCTACGCTGTTTGCCTAGGCCTTTTTTGTAGACGCTAAGCATAAATGGGTTAACCCATATTTGCGATCTCTTTAAATGTAACAAAGTAACTTAATACCACTGACCTAAAAGGCCATGGGGAAGGAAATCGATTTAAGCATGTTTCAAATTGTCATCAAACTGAAACTACCATATTTGCTATTTGCACTACACACTAGTATAATTCTATATTTGGGAGCAATTATTGGTTTATGAACTGCATGATATTTCAAACTGTATGCTTTTGTAAAACGAGCTATTACATTTAAACATTGCCATTGCCAACTATACCTTTTTACTACAAATTTAAATAATTTTAAAATGATTAACACAGGAGTGTGTATAAATAAATGCCCTTATGGTCCGCCATTTACAAAAAAAAAAGCAAAAACTATACAAAAAAAAAAGAGAAAATTTCAAAGGGAATAATAATACACACTTAAATATATTAAACGCTCTGCCTTAATTAAAACAAGACAAAACGCAGACACAAATTTATATCTAGATATAATCTCCGAATATAAGTGCATTAGAGTTAATATATCTGAACGTTTGTGAATAATAATTACGAATGCCAAAAGATTCTGTTATTTTTCTTTAAATCGCATTTTACTAAATTATTATATATGTCTGGTCCTTTTCAATTAAGTCAAATGTATACACACATAATAACACGTATCCATATTCTCTAAAGAAATACTTTTCTTTATATTCTGTCAAAGACGGTTGAAGCTTCAATATTAGGAAGCTTACATTCGCTTCATCGTTGCAATCGATTTGTATTTTGTCGCTTTACTATAGATTTTGATAGCAATTGCAGATTTTTACGGATCTTGCTTACTCATGGTTGATTACAACGCGGATACTATACCCGCGACAATAATGCGTTGGTAATAGCGATCGAAGAGACGAACATAATTTTGACATACCCATTTAACAAGTTTATTGGGTACACTAACGAGGCAAAGGCTTTTAAGTACATCTTGAATAAATTTGTTATGGGTGTGCGAGATACAAGTTAAAATACGACACATGCGTAAACATCATGTTTATATTCGAGCTGTCATTACTAGTGTCATCTAGATTGGAATCTTCAAATGATTTATTTTTAACCCGAACGAAAAGTTTGCTTGACATAACTTAATTCAAGTACAGATGCACTTCATTTGAAAGTCAATGACCAATGGTTTTGCATTATCAGTGAAGATTTTCAAATTAGGAACATACTTAAATTGAAAGGCCGAACATTAGGGTATTGCTGAAGGATCAGTTAAAGCAGTATAAAATGAATAGAAACGTCACCAAAGAAATTTGAAATACATGATGTCAGTATATTTAAAATTACTTATTCTTGAGATGATACAATTATTTGTATAAAATATTTGCGAATGATATATCGTACAACAGTATGGTAAACGTTTTGCATAAATTAACATAAGGCTTTTGCTCTCTATTAGCAATCAAAATTACTTCAATAATGCAAGAAAAAGAATAGGTGCATATACGCAGTTGTTAATGAAAATCATGTAACATTTCAAAGCTAAAACATAAACTCGAATGTTCGTTACATTTTCCAGGATAGCCAATTGCTTTTACCTAATCTGACTATAACGTTATTCCGACCACAGGCTGATAACTAAAAAAATTCCAAAAGATAATTCTTGTATTTGTGAATATTTTTGCAATTTCATTCTTGTACAAAGATGAATGGCTGACAATCTACGCTTGATCCTGGGGCCGTATTCCAGTAGCTTCTTAAGTTTTCACTTAAGTTAAGAAATTTCTTAAATACATTTCTTAAGTTAAATTTGAANTTTATATTCTGTCAAAGACGGTTGAAGCTTCAATATTAGGAAGCTTACATTCGCTTCATCGTTGCAATCGATTTGTATTTTGTCGCTTTACGATAGATTTTGATAGCAATTGCAGATTTTTACGGATCTTGCTTACTCATGGTTGATGACAACGCGGATACTATTCCCGCGACAATAATGCGTTGGTAATAGCGATCGAAGAGACGAACATAATTTTGACATACCCATTTAACAAGTTCATTGGGTACACTAACGAGGCAAAGGCTTTTAAGTACATCTTGAATAAATTTGTTATGGGTGTGCGAGATACAAGTTAAAATACGACACATGCGTTAACATCATGTTTATATTCGAGCTGTCATTTAGATTGGAATCTTCAAATGATTTATTTGTAATCTGAACGCAGAGTTGGCTTGACATAACTTAATTCAAGTACAGATGCACTTCATTTGAAAGTCAATGACCAATGGTTTTGCATTATCAGTGAAGATTTTCAAATTAGGAACATACTTAAATTGAAAGGCCGAACATTAGGGTATTGCTGAAGGATCAGTTAAAGCAGTATAAAATGAATAGAAACGTCACCAAAGAAATTTGAAATACATGATGTCAGTATATTTAAAATTACTAATTCTTGAGATGATACAATTATTTGTATAAAATATTTGCGAATGATATATCGTACAACAGTATGGTAAACGTTTTGCATAAATTAACATAAGGCTTTTGCTCTCTATTAGCAATCAAAATTACTTCAATAATGCAAGAAAAAGAATAGGTGCATATACGCAGTTGTTAATGAAAATCATGTAACATTTCAAAGCTAAAACATAAACTCGAATGTTCGTTACATTCTCCAGGATAGCCAATTGCTTTTACCTAATCTGACTATAACGTTATTCCGACCACAGGCTGATAACTAAAAACAATCCAAAAGATAATTCTTGTATTTGTGAATATTTTTGCAATTTCATTCTTGTACAACGATGAATGGCTGACAATCTACGCTTGATCAGGAGTGCGTCAATTATCTTCAATTGGCTATTCATGTATGTTTTTTTTTTTCTTCTCAAATACGTGCAAATTATCCAATATTACCCTCTACGTTATAAAATATGCGGGCTTTAAAAGGTGTTTACGGAAATTTTGCTTATTCAATGCGTCATTGCAATACATATTGTATATTGGCCTGTGCGCTTTTCTCTAATGGTTGAAATGTAACCTTTTCTGCGTCACACTTAACCCTTTGCATGCTGGGAAATTTGTCGTCTGCTAAAATGTCGTCTGCTGAATTTCAAAATTCTGTTGCGTCTCATCTGGATCCAATCTGTTTGCAAAGGCCTTCAAAATTCGGTTCCAGCACTGAAAGAGTTTAAGCGGATTGAAGAAAAAAGACCTGTTAGGTTCATGAGATTGCGTTTATATTAACATCTAGTTAATTTGCCAGTTATTTTGAGCGAACATATTCGTTAAGAAATTAATTGTTGATAGTTATGACTAACAGGTGAAACATAAAATACAAAGTAAAGCATAAATAACATGACATTATTATTCCGGTATACATTACAACTTGTACAACAGACAAATGTTCGGAACGTTTGCTAATAAGTAGTCTTGGTGCTTAAAGGGACTTGTTCTCAGATTTCGGCATGCTTTTGAAGATCGTCATTAAATGCATTTACTTAAAAAAATGTAAAAGTAGGTTGCAAAGAGCTTTAATATAATTCACGAATATAATTTAAGAAAGAAAAAAGTATACATCGCCTGGGCTAAAACCAATGGTCTTTGGATTAAACAGAGAACCACTCAGTCATCAGCGCTTCTATATGGTATAACGCATGTACATGTACTACTTTATATTACAATACACGTATTGTCACATAAACAACAGAAGTATTAAATATTATTCAAATGGCTTCGCTCTTGTAAGGCTCTATCAGGCTACTTATATCTAACTCATAAACGAAGCTGTATTTTCACTATCAGTTTTCGTCATTAGTGTTATTGCGCTCCCTGATTTACCGTGTTTATTTTTTTCATTCCGTAACAAAAATTGTAAACTGATCATTTCGATAATCCGTGAACAAGCCCTTGTAACAATATACCAAAGAGCCCTATCGGATTACATTTTGCAGCAACAAGTTTGTTATCGCCTGCGAAAAGGGGTCGTCTGCAGTAACCCACCTAACATGACTTCTGGAGGACGATGGCCATAATGCTTTTGAGGAATGATAACCCCTTTTTCCACTTACTTGTTTTAACATATTTATTCCAGAATATGTTTACAAGATAAGTTACAAACATAATAAGTTTATAGGATTGGAACGTTAGCTAACCTAGTAGGGTTCCTTTCCTCAGTAATATATTTACAAACATAGTGACGGTAATTGCATTTTAAACACAAAACAACAATACTGATTTGACGTTAAAAAAAGTGAGTATAATTGGAATCAAAGTTATAAAAAAAATGTAAACAGTGTATTTAAGAAACAAAATGTTGATGTAATTAGAATCAAAGAAAAATATTTATAAAACAAGGCTTGTCACCATTGGATGACATATGCCCACTTTTTCCACATTTTTCGAAACCAAAACGCAAAACCTAAACGCAAAGTGTGACGGAATTTCACACGGAAAGACAGACGGACAGTGCGATCACTATATGCCCAGCTTCGAGGGCATAAACATAAAATAAAAAAAGTTTAAACATAGAGAACCGATAGTTATACCATTCTGAACCTTCCTGAGCCTTCGATGAAACTAACTTGACGGCAGATGATATATTCCCGATGTAATCGATAAAACACAGCATACAGTGTCGCATCAAATAATGTTACAATACCGTACATTTATACGTGTATACCGTACATTTGCACGTATATGCATGCTTGCATATCATTAGTAAACTAACTACAAATGTCTTTAATGATGGCATCGGCAGTTGTGTAACTTTTTTTTTTATTAATCTTTTGACCCTTCTTGGTCTCATCGGTCACTTGTCATAATTGAAGAAACTCTTGTTCGAGGTCTATGGAATTATTTGACACAGACATTAAACTTTACAGTGACCGCTAAGGATTTGTAGTTATATTAATATATTTGCTGCGTTTATTAACATTAATTGTAATTTCTTAGAATCTGCCTTATTCAACATATCAATTTTTGCCTTTCTGCATGCACAATGACTGGCGACATTAACAATTGCATAATTAATGAGATTTTTTCCGCAATATTTTCTTAAAGGAAAATTAGAATCGTCCATACAATTTATTTCAGCTTTAAAAGAGTCAACATATGCAGATAGATTATTTCTTAAAAGTTAAACAAACATTAATCTCTTCAGTGATTATAACTTTTACGTTAAGACACAGTAAGTAAAATCTATTCTTGGCATACAAAAGGATTTTGAATCTTTGGACCTTTGTTCAAATTTTGTGTCTAACACAACTTATGTTGAAACTTCCTACCAGTACGAATGTCTTACAACAGCTCGTATTTTCTACATCATGGCGAAACAACAAGACCTCCTTGTTCGGAGCCAACCTTTAAACCGTGAATATCGGTTACACATTTAATTCTTTGGCTTGTTTTATTAGCATTGAACATTCGCTATATACGTATAATAGACTGGTTTGTTTTATTGGCGTTTACTACCTACGTACCGGTATACTAGTTTGGTTTGTTTTATACGCAGTAGATAGATAAAATCACGTGACGACATAAACGACGCGTTTATCCCACACAATAAGCCTTTATTAAAAATCCACTCATGGGTGGTAATTGCGAACGACACTTTTCTATTAACAGTGACAGTCAAACATGCCGGCATAATTGCTTCCATCACAGTTTATTAACAACTGTCATGCTCCAGACAAAGCATGGCCTTTTCACGGTGGCAAATGGTACATATCATTATCCGTGTAACACGATGCCAACAAGTTCAGCAGCGTTGACGGATGATCAATGATCATCAATTGTCCTCACCGTAGGTCTTCAATATGTATTCAAATGAGGGATGTTCCAATCATTGAGGTTGTAATAGGTATTTAATATATTTAAAAATGAGGGATGTTACAATCATTGAAGTTGTTCCTACCTTTTCTTCCGTCACCAATGTAACCAAAGCGTAAAGTTATTAATACTATGCTAATTATTTCTCATTTTTTCCATCGCCAATGTACCAAAAGCTTTAAGTTATTGATAATATACGAATGGTTGCACACATATATAAGAAGAATGAACCTGTAGAAACATTTTTCGGGGAGAAATTCTATATAACATCTGCTGGTCTGGTCTTGTAATTAAGGCAAGTGAACAAGTGCCTAACAATACTGGAAAATAGATACTACGCGACAATCAGAATTAACAAACTATCAACGCTTCGATAATAGGTTGAAATGCATGTCAAACTTCACACTTAAAATCTTCACAGAAAACCACAATAAATGGTCAGAATGTATTTATAGATTATCTTTCTGCAAATGAAGAACTAAACAATCGGTGAAAAAAAATCTACTCATATAGGAATTGGTATTGCGATTTTTTTTAAACCATCAAGATTCGCATTTCCATTAATTCTATAGATAATTTAATTGCATTATTATATAAGAAATAGAAAACCTCACTGAGGGCCCTATGGCAGAATAGTGTCCAGCCAGGCAGCCCCAAATAGTATATGGACCGAGGCCGAAGGCTGAGGTCCATATACTATTTGGGGCTGCCTGGCTGGTCACTATTCTGCCATGGGGCCTGAAGTGAGGTTTTCTATTTCTTATATTATACCGAACATTTTTGTGCAGATAAATGTCAATAGAAATAACAATAAATAACACAATATAAATTCCATCAATATTTATATTATATATTATATACTATGCATTATTTTATTATATATTATATATTACAGTTGTATATATTATATATTATATACTATATATTATATATTATTTATTACAGTTGTATATATTATATATTATATATCATATATTATATGAAGTTAAAATTATGTAGTTTAAATTATATATTATTTAGTTTATATTATATATTATATTATTTACCTAATTGATTCCCCGTACATATGCATAAACATATAAGATATATAGTGGGCACTATTAGATGCGCGCGCATCTAGTCAGCACAGGTCCGTTATTTTGAATAGTGCCCGCTGACTAGATGCGCGCGCATCTTTACCGGGCACTATTTAAAATAACGGACCTGTGTAGTTTATTTACGCAAAGAAGAAACAAATTTATGTGAGGTATAATATATATTTATATCTAACAACTGTTTTCTTTCTTGCATCTTGGCTGCGAAAGATTGCGTTTGATGATCGACTTCTTTACTGAAAAGATTGGAGCAACACGTTTGTATTATAAGTTGGGTCTCTTTTGCTTAAAGATATTTCAT
Source organism: Dreissena rostriformis (assembly GCA_007657795.1). Lineage (NCBI taxonomy): Eukaryota > Metazoa > Mollusca > Bivalvia > Myida > Dreissenidae > Dreissena > Dreissena rostriformis. Next base: position 201,543 of record VMBQ01001082.1, on the reverse strand, counting down.
AATTCAAGGATGATGCAATCACGTCTTGATATTAAGATTTAAAAACACAGATTGAACGTAACTTAAAAATTGTTCAAGAAAAAATACATAATGCTATTATTGGCGAGTATAATATACTTTATTTTCTATAGAAAATGCCTACCTATTCCAAATTAAAGTCAGCACTTAATCACAGACAAAGCATATTGCAAAAGAAGGGAGCGACCAAAAAGGCCAACTATATACAGCTGCAGGATGTCTCGTTTATTTTTGTCTCCACCGCACAATCCGCAGCTTACTTAATTACAAATGACACACGTACCAATACTTGTGGAGCGTCCCTCGATGACAGAACACTTTCCTTACAGCTTTATTGAAAAAGTAATAATTGACACGATAATCCCCTCGTTTCCTGACTGTAATATTGTTAATGGACTCGCGTCGTGATTCGTCCATTTTGTGATAACGTCATTCGATTGGGCCTAACCGTACCTTTTGTGGGCTAATACACCCGGATACGGGTTTTCGTATATAAGACCAGCGTGCAAACAGTATTTGGTAGATATGAATAATGTTACAATAACAAATAATTTCTATACATAGACTTATGTTATGCGATTAAATTTAAATAATTGACGTTATTATAGCGGGAATACTAGTGTTAATACTATACTGATCTGTGATTTATTTATTTTGCTTGTTAATTAAATGAAATAAAATACTACTATAATAATTATAAACTGCTGTCGATATACTCGTTTATTGAAATACGCGAAGAAAGAAAACAAAGATACTACACGAATTTTGAAGGTAAGTTATTTAAATAGTTATTTAAATATGACATTGTTTAAACTCGAAACTCGCTGATAAAACTATACCATAGAAAACAAGAGCAAAATGGAAATAAAGATAACTCACGCATGCATAAAATAGTATTTTGTTAAAAAAAAATCAAGGATAAATAAGATACATCTTAAGTTTTTAATGAAATGCCATGTTCAAATGAGCGTCAGATGTGCGAAAAACTTGCAGTCTACCGGTATATAAATTTTAAAAGTCTAAACTGGTCCATTTCATAGATAAAAAAGCGGAGATCAATGCAATATCCCCACGCTTTAAAAAGCGTGGGGATAATAATAATTCGAAACCCATATAACAGTGTAAACTACCTTTTAAAAGTATAATTACTGTATTGTTTTTATAATTTGCGGCGTGTATATGCATATAAGTATATTTATAACGTGCAAAAACACGTACAACTGTTCGAAGCACGAGTCTGTCGTTATTTTCCATAAGAATCCGTGTGAAAAATGTATTGTCGATAATCTATTTGTATTCTATTCGAGCTGTTTATTGCAATTTGAACATTAAGGACCCTTTTTTTTTATCAATTTCATTAACGCAAATTGTTTATAAATTATTTTCAGTGAACATAATGGTAACAGTCATAGTACAGGTGACCGAATTGTAAAAAAATACAATGCCAATTGAATAGAAATTAGATGTTATATTTGATACGAGCAGTAACACACATGCATTTCATTAATATTTTACCGGTTCATTCATAAAATGTTTGCATATTAAACGAATATGATATCCGCGTGAAATTAGCGAAGAAATCGGTATAGTAACACGAGAAGGTTATAGTGATAATGATTTACACGTTCAACATGGATGAGCAAACTTATTAAATAAAATGTGGCACTCCAACAGGGGTGATCTATGGAGAAATTTGAAAGAGAAACTATGACTGGCAAAAACGTGTTTATGTAGCTTAATTTGAATTAAAATTCTAATTTAATTCAAATAACTACCTTTCATAATCTTTAAACAAGAACATATCATTTATGATCATCCATTTTAATAGAACAGTAACGGACTTGTTTTCAGCCAAAACACAAATAGTTTTTTTTTAAGCTTTTGTCAAAATATAAAAAGAATTTATTTCTCAATATGGTCAAATTTTCAACAAATAAAGTAAAATATAATTACCGAAAGTATTATTAAATTGATTGGGCGTCATTATTATTCTATATTTTTTCAGAAATATTATTCTACGTAACGGTTAATAAGTTGCGTTTGCTAAATTATATTTAATTAACTCGGGAGATTTAGTCTGTCGACAAAATTTCTATCCACATGGAATTTCAAATAAAATTAATTAACGCGTTGATTTGAAAAGTCCTGACAAAAGAAAGCATTCCTGTGCTGAACAGGGGATAAGTTATGGCATAAACTAAAACAGAAGAGATTATTTTGCAAAACAGGGTATTGCAAAATATATCATACCATTGAAATCTCAAATGTTTTGCTTTGTAAAATTTCATTTTACTATAAAATAAAGAAACGCATCTCAACTGTCTTTTTAACAAATCCTCTCTTCTGGGTTGAAGTACACGTGTTTAAGTGTAAATGTCTGGAAAAAACACACAATACGAATATGTTTCTTTAATGATACTGCACGGTGGATTATCTTTTCCATTGGCGCAAATTTTGTTCAAATTATACGGACTGTAAGCAAAACAATAAACCTCTCTGGTACCACGACATTTTCTTAATTCGCAATTCAAAATCGAACGTTTGTTTCTATATAGAGTTAATCGAAATATAGAAAGAGCCGACGTCATTTGTCGACGTAGTTCGGAAACAGAATCAAAGGCACTTGTGTAACGGAAATGTTTTCATAGAAGAAGTTTGTTTAGAGCAAGAATACGCGTCTTGACCTGTATGTTTACACAAAGAAAGTCGTAACAAAAGTACACAATCTGAAACAATGTTACTATTGAGTAAATGAATAAGGTTGTTTTTACTTATTCGTGACTAATGTGTGTCACCAACTTTCATTGCCTTTGATCAAATAATGATAACCCAATGTTAACGTAGCCACCATAATCATCAATAGGTTGTAGTGTATATTTAGAAGCAAAGTAATAGCATACTTGTTTTTTTTTTTTTTTTATACCGGCATAATGCATGTTAAATACGGAATTATGGATCAAAAACAATAATTTATGCAATTCTTTAAACAGTTAATAAGGTTCATCGGCGTTACACGATACATGTTTCTTATCCTTGTGCTGAGCCTTACACTTTGCAGCAACTCAATAGAAAACACCTTTCTATTTTACCTACTTTAGAACAAAAAAAAAATAAAAAAAATATTGTCTAATTTCCCTGGGTCAGCTAGCCGCTATCCAATGGGAAAAATATGTTTACGAACTATACAATTGCTGTACGATCTCATTTACTAATTGTAAAAAAACGTAGATACATTTTGATTTTAAATTTTGGAAAAGTCAACAACAGTCCATTAATCTGCATTTTGGGTAACGCCTTAATTGTTATATATAAATGTAGAAAATCCGACAGAAGCATCAAAGTAACGTATTTACGAAGAGAAGGCGTAGCTAGGCAGCCGAAAATAGAATGATTATGTAGTACCCATTATACAAAAAACACATCAAATTGTAAATACATTGTTGATGGTACAAAAAACATGAACAAGTTACGTTCAATAATGTATTGTGATTGAAAACAGTTTACTGTAGCCATTGCCATTCTTCACGACATATTAGATATGGACAATAGGTTGTTTATTGGTCGTTTCACGGTCAATATATCGTACAAAGAATGATATAAACGGTCCAGAAAAATAAAAACATGTAGCTCACGATACAAAGATAGAATGATTTTAACAAATAGTGTACGATGAGGAGTAAAAACCCATTGTGTAAACATAAGTTCTCGTAAACATATCAAACCCATTTATACCTAGTGGACTCTCCCTTCCTTCTAAATTGGATCAAATTATTTCCAAAAGTAGGGATGTCTTGTATATGTATTTCTATTTTAAGAATATTTCTTACAGAAATTCCTTTAAGCAAACAGTGCAGACCCTGATGAAACGACGCATCATGCGGCGTCTCATCTGGGTCTACGCTGTTTACCAAGGCCTTTTTTTCTAGACGCTAGGCATAAATGGCATAATTATTAAACAAACGCGCAATAAACAGATACAAAGATAAAACATGATCACCTCAATTTATTTAGAAAAAAGAAAAAACGCCAAAAATATTTAGTAATTGATTTCTATAATATATAATAGAAAAACCGAATCAGCCATTTGATACAAACAAAAAACACGCTGCAGATAGATCATAAGATGAAACCTCCGGCGCACGTAAGGAAAGACAATGTCGGAAAGGCCTAATTCCGTCGGATTGATTTTAGGAAACATCTAGAAGCTCCTAAGGAAATTACTTGTGTTGTTTCGCCTCGAATTAGCTAATACGCACGCCATTCTTGACGTGTGGCGGCCAGGAAAGACACGGTAACTAATCCCGTACGCCCTTTCAGCTAGACGCTGATTCTTCATGTATTGCTGGCGACGTGTCTTAAAGGATTTGCAAAAGAAATGCAGATGTCTTTCTGTTTTTTGTTGTTTTCTCTTGTTCGTAATGCCAAAACTAATAATGCGATATAGGAAGACCGTTTGTACTTTCTGCTCACAATTGAGAAATAATGGTTATTGATACAAATCAAATCTCATACAGTTTTAATATAAAGGCTTAAATATTTTCTGTAAAAAAGACCACTAAACCGTGCACACATATTATAACTATTATGTGCAAAGAAATATATACAAAGGGTAGCATCACATGTATTCTAACACACAATGTCCATCATATGTGTCGTGTTCTGAGAAAACAGGGCAAAATGCTTGTGCGTAAATTGTCATCCCAGATAAGCCTGTGCAGTCCGCACAGGCTAATCAGGGACGACAATTTCCGCTTCAATGGAATTTTTTGTTTAAATGAAGTCTCTTCTTAGCAAAAATCAATTTTATGCGGAAAGTGTCGTCCCTGATTAGCCTGTGCATAGTGCACATCTGGGATTACACTTTACGCACATGCATTTTGTCCAGTTTTCTCAGAACACGACACATATGATTACACAACTCATACATCGATGTACACGATAACTAATTTAACACATTTATGCCTAGTGGACTCTCCCATCCTTCTAAATTGGATCAATTTATATCCAAAATTAGGGATGTCTAGTATATTTATTTCTATATTTAGAATATTTCTTACAGAAATTCCTTTAAGCAAACAGAGCAGACCCTGATGAGACGCCGCATCAAGCGGCGTCTCATCTGGGTTTACGCTGTTTCCCAATGCCTTTTTTTCTAGACGCTAGGCATAAATGGGTTAATTACTGCTCAAAAAAGGAAAACACAATTGCTGACCATGCTTGCAATATTCCAACATACCACTGTTCAATACATTTTTTTTTTTTATTAATCATAACCAAACACTAAATCAACACTGAAAATCATATTGTCATGGGTCATATAACTACAAATTAATATAAACCAAACACTGAATCAACACTGAACATCATAGTGTCATGGGACATACAGCGTTATGCGAGCAATGCTCTTTCATTCGCCGCTGTAATTAATTTTTGTCAATAAGACTTTTCAACCACCTCCATCATTCGTGCTGAGCGACAAGATAGTTCCATTGATTGTTATTATTATTATTGAAATATATGGGACAATGCTTATCCGTTTGTGTCTGGCAGCATATGGCATTGTCGGGGTTCCACAAAAAGTCTTCTAGTCAAGTTTGCGTATTAATACAAGGTTGGTGTAATCGTCAGAGGCGATTTTTTCTCCGTTAAGGAGGTTATTTTACTTTCACCTATATTGTTTTGTGTGTCCGTTCGTTTGGAATTTGTCCTAACTTGTCTTTTAGGGGAATCATTTGAGACACGTACATTTCGTTTGTTCTGGCACTTAATTGCCTTTACATTATTTAATTATTCTCCTGCATCAGATTTCGTCCTTATTTGTAATTATCAGATACTCGTTATGGTGATATCTGCTTAAAAAACTAATTAGTTCGCCATATTTGTAATAAATCATAAACTTGAATTAATAACAGCTTTGATTTTGCAACAGAATGGTGCTCGTTTATTGATCAGAACTACATTCCAAATCTAGATGAAAGTTCATTAAAAGTTTACATACAAAAAGAATACAATTGAATTAATTAACAGATTTTCGGTTGATTAATTATGGATACGCAAATCAATAGGAAATCAGAAACATGTTCGCTCAATTGCAAAGCCGTTAAGCGATTTTAATAGAGCCAGTCTGTTGTAGAATTAGCAATTAACAAACGAATTTGAAACATAATACGCATAGAGGTAATACAATAATTTTAATGTGTTGAAACTATATCTTGCATTCCGTGTGATTGCTAGCTATGTCAAGTGATTTACATGTTCTGGAATTAAACAATGTTGAATGGAAGTGATAGTCTAAACAGGTACGGATGCTTTGCTCGAATTGCTGTGACGCATGTGAGTTTCGGATCAAAACGGATATTTTCAGCAAAAAAACACCCCAAACGAAATGATTTTCAAATCAATAATTGTTCTAGAACCATTCATGCTTTTTTGGGATGTTGCAGATTTAGTTAAAATCATTGCAATCTGAACGCCTAGTTGTTCTGTGCAATTTGTAAATATTTGAACATAATATTTTAGATTTATTATTTGTTTAAAATGTACATCACATAATCTTCAAAAGTATTGGTTTTGGTTTTAAAATAAACGTTACATAACTGTATTTCAACTGCTTGTGTTTGCGGCTTATTTCAAGTTAATTGCTGAACGTTTGTTTACTCTACCATATCTGTTACAACATACGTTGGATAACAAGCCGCGTTTGTAAGAGACTTAACCCATTTATGCCTAGTGGACTCTGCCATTCTTCTAAATTGGATCAATTTATTTCCAAAATTAGGGATGTCTGGTATTGTTATTTCTATTTTTAGAATATTTCTTACAGAAATTCCTTTAAGCAAACAGCATAGACCCTGATGAGACGCCGCATTATGCGGCGTCTCATCTGGGTCTACGCTGTTTGCCAAGGCCTTTTTTTTCTAGACGCTAGGCATAAATGGGTTAATAGAGATCTCCCGCATCGCATCGTAAGTCAGTTGTTTACTGTGTCACGCATATGTACACAAACATCGCGTTGTCTTCTAAACCATCTTTTTAACCATGTCTGTAGCTAGTATATGCCTATATAGTTGTTGCATACACAATAAGTATAAATATAATTCGGTAGTTTGTGTGTTACTAAAATGTTAACTGATTCGTATTCAAATTGTATTATTTTGTGTTTTTAAAAAGTATTGTTCTATTCTATCGATTACAACGACATACAAAAACGGTTCTATATATAACTAGAGATGCTTTTTACATATGAGATAAAATGAGTTTTGCTTAAATATCTGTAAAGTTTATCCATTAATTGATTAGAAAATTTCTGCAAAAACGACTTACTATATTCATGAATTTTATATAATCATTTTGTTTAACACTAGAAACTGTAAAGTGTATGTGTAATAAAATTATGTTCTGTTGTTCTGTTCTGTTTTTCTAAACAAATATATATTGATCAGCCAACAGAGCGATATAAATGTTCATTAATAAGTTTACACTTTGCAACGTTAGCCCTTTGCATGCTGGGAAATTTGTCGTCTGCTTAAATGGCGTCTGCTGAATTCCTAAAATCAGCATTTTCTTCGCATTTTCAAAGAATACTGTCAGAATAGCAAACAGTTTGGATCCTGATGAGACGCCACGTTCTGTGGCGTCTCATCTGGATCCAAACTGTTTGCAAAGGCCTTCAAAATTCGGTTCCAGCACTGAAAGAGTTAGAGGGACGTGGACAAAAGTTAACGTTTTTATTTGATGTCAAATCTTTTTAAAAATTTCTCTAGATGCATGGAAGTCTACACTTATACTTATATTTGCCCACATGGTATCACATAATCAGTCGTACAATGTGTATTAAATGCTTTTTTTCAGGTCTCTTTCATACATAATACTTAAAAAAAAAATCCTTACATACGTTTCATAGATCAAAGATGTGCTATATAATGTTTATATGCCAATTCAAAGGATCAGTTTAATCGTCATGAGCTTTAAAAAAAACAGAACATTTTTTTTTTATTTCATCATAATGTAAGCTTTGTAAACACAAAGCCTATGACATGGACGTTAATGGGCGATGAATACTTGTTATTTATTATTGAACAATTGATACCAATTTCTTCATTGCATTTCTAGTATTTTTTCTTACAGAAAAAAAATAAAATAATACAACATCAAGATAAGTTTTTTTTAGCCAAAAATAGAAAACGTATTGTGAAATATATACAGCAAAATCGAGCGTTCAAATCCTCATTTGAAACGATTTTGTGTTCAACCATAAACTGTTCTTTTAAAATGTGTTTTTCTAATTTTAGGTAAAAAATACCGAGTGATACAAAGATGGAACACAATGCGCTTATAATTCTCGTCATCATAGCAACCATATATATGACGTCATGCTACGCCTTGTACATCCCCAGCGACGACGTCCTGGACGCTGACCCGAAATACCGAGAACTCGTTGACATGGATACCGAAGACAGTGCCAGTAAGAAAGCCCAGGCCCGTATTAACCAACCCATTCTTAGACGTAGAAAAATAATAGACTTAGAACCAAGACAAAATACAGTTTGAATATATAAGGCTACCCCTCGAGAGTTTGTTATGGACCCATTTATGCTTAGTGAACTCTCCCATCCTTCTAAATTGGATCAATTTATTTCCAAAATTAGGGATGTCTAGTATATTTATTTCTATATTTAGAATATTTCTTACAGAATTTCCTTTAAGCAAACAGCGCAGACCCAAACTATTATATGATATATTTCTATGACAGCTCGTATTATAAAAAAAACATGAAAACTTTTATATGATATCTTTCTATGACAGCTCGTATTATAAAAAACATGAAAACCTTTATATGATATCTTTCTATGACAGCTCGTATTATAAAAAAACATGCAATCTATTATATGATATCTTTCTATGACAGCTCGTATTATCTCAGTAGCTGATCAACCCATTTATGCCGAGTTGACTCTCCCATCCTTCAACATTGGATCAATTTATTTCCAAAATTAGAGATGTCTGGTTTATCTATTTCTATTTTTAGAATATTTGCCACAGACATTTCTTTAAGCAAACAGCGCAGACCCTGATGAGACGCCGCATCATGCGGCGTCTCATCTGGGTCTACGCTGTTTGCAAAGGCCTTTTTTCTAGACGCTAGGCATAAATGGGTTTAAAATGTTATTTACTCTTAGACTTATGTCTTAGAATTGTTTGACGGATATTAGCCCTAATTTAATGTTGGTATTCGCAATCTTAGTATTGTTTTTCAGAACAGATAAAACGTTAGTGAATAACAAACTTGAATAAAAGATCAGAATACATGGCGCCAAAGATAAACGATATTATAGTGTTATACAATTGCAGATATGTTTTGGTTTGTAAAGTTGAACATTCTTTCATGTATCAGAAATATTAACACTGTTTTGAAATTCTTACTATCCTGCTCAGATTTTTCAAACTCAGCGCAGTGAAACGAATGTTGATATTTCTATCGAATCCATATCGCTATTGCATAACACGATTACTATATTATTGTTATTTTATAACATTTAAAGTAAATCTCTTTTCTTCTTTTATAAACGTTTTTAATGTAAACTATTCAAAGTTCAATTATTTTAAAAATAACACGGATTCGCATAAAATAAAAAAGGAACAAACTAGAAATCCTTTCATATCTTGAATAATTTTGCTTGTGAATGCAATGTTACGGGGGAGTTACACAGCTCTTGGAGTTTGCACAAATTTGTTCATACAATTCTTGAGCATAATTAAAAAAAAACAACAAATACGAGTCAACGTGTCGGTATTGGTTCAGCGCTTACAATATCTTTAACCCATTTATGCCTAGTGGACTCTCCCATCTTTCTAAATTGGATCATTTATTTCCAAAATTAGGGATGTCTAGTATATTTATTTTTATATTTAGAATATTTCTTACAGAAATTCCTATACGCAAACAGCACAGACCCTGATGAGACGCCGCATCATGCGGCGTCTCATCTGGGTCTACGCTGTTTGCCAATGCCTTTTTTCTAGACGCTAGGCATAAATGGTTTAAACCAACTCTTGAATATGGACGAGTTAAGTTAAATACAATATATTCATGATCTGATTTATTAAGAATATGATAACATGATTTGATTTCACTTGCATATAAAACAACAAATAAATTACATTATTTCGAATAGTATCAAAGTTTTTTTTTATCAAACAAACTTAATATCCTTGCAATTGTTTTCAGATTTACGCAAACTGCTTCTAAAGAAGCTTCGATTCCGAGAGATCCTCAAAGAACAGATGAAATCACCAGAGGAGTTATTAGAGTCACAAGACATCGACAAGGCTGAACATGTTGCTAGACATCATGGTATGTTCGAGTTTTAGATTTGTTTATATGGGAAGAGACTTCATTAATTCAGTGAGAGTTATATACTAACAAACGATATGGACAAGGCTTAACATGTTGCTAGACATCATGGTAGGTTCTAATTAAGAACTTTTATTTGATACGTCTAGCTGTTTTCTGTAATTTCTTAAATAAAAAACATTCGAACCATTTTATGATATCTTTCTATGACAGCTCGTATTATAAAAAGCATTCAAACTATTATAAGATATCTTTCTATGACAGCTCGTATTATAAAAAACATTCAAACTTTGTTTAATGGCTCCATACTTACCGCCATAAAATGGTTGATCATTTACATACACATTATAATTTGTAGTGATTTGGGCAAGATAACCTTTTTAACACTTCACGGCTTACTACTTACTGTCCTTATATGATTTGGTATAATGACAGACCGACAACTATAGGGACCAACGTGAACAAGCAATATTACCTCGATTCTCCGAATGGGCGTACCTCTGAACAATTATATAGAACTTTAAAAAATATTCAAGCATCTATGTGATATGTGTTTGTGAAAGGTTTGTAATGGAATTAAATATATCTTTCTATAGCAGCTAGTATTATAAAACACATTCAAACTATTATATGATATCTATCTATGACAGCTCGTATTATAAAAAGCATTCAAACTATTATATGATATCTTTCTATGACAGCTCGTATTATAAAAAAAACATGCAAACAATTATGATATCTTTCTATAAAGGCTCGTAATATAAAAACATGCAAACTATTATATGATATCTTTCTATGACAGCTCGTATTATAAAAAAAACATGCACACTATTATATGATATATGTCTATGACAGCTCGTATTATAAAAAAAATGCAAACTATTATATGATATCTTTCTATGACAGCTCGTATTATAAAAAAAATGCAAACTAGTTTATGATATCTTTCTATGAAAGCTCGTATTATAGAAAAACATGCAAACTATTATATGATATTTTTCTATGACAGCTCGTATTATAAAAAAACATGCAAACTATTATATGAAATCTTTCTATGACAGCTCGTATTATAAAAAAACATGAAAACTATTATATGATATCTTTCTATGACAGCTCGTATTATCTCAGTAGCTGATTAACCCATTTATGCCGAGTTGACTCTCCCATCCTTCAATATTGGATCAATTTATTTCCAAAATTAGAGATGTCTGGTATATTTATTTCTATTTTTAGAATATTTCTCACAGACATTCCTTTAAGCAAACAGCGTAGACCCTGATGAGACGCCGCAACATGCGGCGTCTCATCTGGGTCTACGCTGTTTGCCAAGGCCTTTTTTCTAGACGCTAGGCATAAATGGATTAAACTCTTAAGATCACCTCCCCCATTCAATATTGTTAATATAGTTTTTTTCCTACTGATTTAAAGATGTTTCATGATATTATGTAATAATACAAATTAATGTTTGTTTATCTGTTGTCACAAAACATGTACATTAATTGTATTATAACATGACCAGAGACTGTGTCAATTAAGTGAGAGTTATACCATAACTAACTAAGTACGTGTTATTTGTTTCGATGGCAACTGTTTACTTAGTTAGATCCAGTAGTTTGTTCTAACTTTAGGGCAAAATATTATCTTTAATTTTCAATCGTGTACGCACATATAATTACATTTATAACACTTATACAAATAAGTTAAAATTTGGGAAAAAATATTTTGAGAAGCGATATTTGTAAAGTATATGACTTTATGTGAGATCTATATAAAGTAGTAGTAAAAGTAGTAGTGGTATCATCAGTAGTATCATCATCATCATCATCTTTATCATCATTATAATCCTTATTGTCCTTAACAATATACAAGCCACTGCAATTTATACCTGGCTAGTAAATTGTGCGAAAATAGTATGTATGTTTGTATTGTATTGCTGATTATATACTTTCGATAACTAAATAAATAGTTTTTAAACCAATCGTTATCTCCATTATCATTACAGCCAACAAGCGCCAGAAGATGGAAGATCTCATGACGAGGGTACAGAACTACCTGAGCCAATACAAGGAACGCCAGATTAAGGAATCCATGTCACTTCCCAGTCTGCGCTTCGGCCGGTCCGGTATACAGTTAGGCCAGTACGACAAGTGACAAGAGACATACCGGCTTTGCTGACGAAACGGTCATCTTGAAAATGTGCAAACTGCGAATCAAATATACGTTTTATTATTGACTTATTTATTTTTTACTTATTTGTTCAAATCATCTTGAAAATGTGCAAACTGCGAATCAAATACATGTATAAGTTTTACTACTGTCTTATATATTAATTTATTGGTTACACGAATATACTTATTTTACATTGTTTATAAACGATTTTTTGACGAGGAAATGAGCAAACTGGGAATCAAATTTACGTTTTACTACTGTCTTATTTTTTGTTATTGGTTTAACATAAATATTTATTTTACATTGTTCATAAACGATTTTTTGACGAGGAAATGTGCAAACTGGGAATCAAATTTACTTTTTACTACTGTCTTATTTATTTTATTTATTGTTTTTATATATACATATTTATTTGACGTTGTTCATAGACGCTTTTGTTATATTTTCTATTGAAAAAATAAACAACAATACCATATAACTGATATTCGAGGTTTGACATGAAATGTCAAAATTTGTTTTTTAACGTTTTTGCGTTGCATTTTGTTTTCGAGGATACTTTAATGGTTCATTGAGACACACACAATTTAATGACAATTACGACAGGTATAATTTGAAAACCTCAATTCAATCAAAGTAATACCTGTAGACGCAAATGAAACATTGAACATATATAATTTGAATCTGATTAACACGTGCGTAGAAGTTTATACATATACAATCTAGTCATTACTTATAACGAGAATAAATTGATTAATAATCTGTTTTAACAACATTTATTTGTCGACAGAGTTATTAAATTTATTTAAGAAAGATTTCATATAATGAACATTTTTTTATTATTTACAATGTAGGATCTATGTCAATAGTATTTTTTTTAACTTATTTGTATTATCTTTATTGTTTACCACTTATATTTTCTATTCAAATTAAAGATCTATAGTTGAAAAACTAACATCACATTAACATACACAATTTGAGTAACACTTTTCTATAATATACAACGTTTTTCATATGAAAATAATGTGATAACTAATATTGTATTAATGTGCATACTAAATTGAAAACAGTTCCCGTTTGTTCTTAAAATAAGCTTACATTAAATGTTGAAAGATGCACATGTTTGTTGTTTTTATTTCGCTTCTAACACTGCCCGTACACAATCATAAATTCGCCTCATACTACTTACACCAAAATATTACTTTAAGTCTATTTTTTTAATGCATGTATATAAAAACACTTGTATTATTGTTTACCTTCGTTATTTAGATACTAAAATGTGTTATACTCAGAACGATTTTAGTACGTGTTTAAAAGTTAATCGATAATACAATCAGATATATGTTCGGTCGAAATATTAATTGTTACATTAAAAAATGCATTTTTTTTTAATTAAGTATATTTTGTAACGTGGCGTATTACAAACTTATTTTTTTACGTTGAATATTTACGTTCGTGTAAGAAACTATAACTCGGAAGAAATTTCAGAGACCGTTTCTTGTGTCAAGTATTTACAGCATCATTAATACTATAATGACGTTAATTATCGTTAATATAATAAGTGCGTCCATTATCATTAATAATATTATAATGACGTTAATTATCATTAATATAATAAGTGTGTCCATTATCATTAATATTATAATGACGTTAATTATCATTAATATTATAAGTGCGCCCATTATCATTAATAGTATAATAACGTTAATTATCATTAATATTATAAGTGCGTCCATTATCATTAATACTATAATGACGTTAATTATCATTAATATAATAAGGGCGTCCATTATCATAAATATTATAATGGTGTTAATAAGCATGGCGTTTATTCTTCTATATCCTAATGTTATGTACAGGCTTACCACTTTGATTCTGTTCAAGACAGTAACTCTGCAGAGTTATTTGGTATAATCAAATAAGGAACACTGTTTGTCCACCTTTTTTTTCGACGTGATCATTAAATGCAGCGAGGACATTAATTGCCAATATAATTGCGCAAATGTTCATGTTTTAAGGAATACAAACTTGCAACAACGGTTTAATGTATAATAAGAACAATTTGTGATTACAATTTAAATATGTGTTTGAATAAGCAGTTTAAATAAAGTTAAAGACATGCTGTACACACAC
>VMBQ01001082.1:121145-182787 GCA_007657795.1 Dreissena rostriformis | reverse complement strand
GTAATAATCAGATGCTGCAGCAACAACTTCAGAAGAAGAAGCAGCACCAGCCACCAAAGAAGAAACAACAACATCAATCAAATTTGTAATTAAAAAAAAACAAGGTCTGAAACACACGCTCACTAAGCGAGTGCAAGTTGGCGCAGAAACAAAGTTCACCATCCGTGGATAGAAACTGAGATCAGCTCATGGCGGCTTATCTACATACTTGCTGATCTTTCAAAAGATAAAGTTAAACGCAATGCTGCGCCGTTTTACAACCAGTTTAACGCAACGGTTCGAGCAAGACAGACTGGAGATAGACGCAGAACATGATGCGATAATAATAATCTATAGACTGTAGAGTTTTGATATTAAATAACGAAGATAAAAGAGAAAGAACTGTTACGTTATGTAACAAATCGAAGACGAAAATTGCTTTGAACGGTGTTGTATATTGAACACAAAGATTAACTAAGAAAGTTGTGCTTTGAATAAACGTTTCAATATTATTGAAGAGCGATGATAAACATCATGAAGTTGGTCACGTGTTTTGCCGTGTTCGCTGTCTTGCAAAGTGCTCTTGTCGAAAGCGCGGTGGTCAAAAGTGCCGCGACCAAAAACGCGGTGGTAAAAAATGCTGGGGTCAAAAGTGCTGTGGTAAAAAGTCCGGCGGTCAGCGCTACCAAAAGCGACGTCAAAACATGTCCAAGAGTCCTCAGCAAGATTCCTGTGGAACCGAAGTTTGATATTAACCAGGTAAGATACATTTTTTTTATTTGTGTGTATGGTCAATGGTTTAAGAAGATCTAATTTTGAGTGTATTTAGCATTCAGCTCTTAGCTTTTAAGTTGAAACCTATTTTTTTGCATTATTGCTCATGCGCATTTTAAATTCAGATTCCTTTCATATTTAACAACGTATTAAGCGTTTACTTATTAAGTTCGGTCAAAAACATGGTTAAAGTTTAAAAAAGGCACAATGGAAAGTCATTATTTTTCTTACACACTAACCTTTATATAAGTAAGTTACTATTATATAGAGATCAAAGAAAAGATAAACATAAGTTTGATAAAACTTTAATAAAATTAATTAAAGGTGTATCATACATGCCACCTCTTATGTATTTACATGGTAAGTGTATAGGTTAAAGTCGTACTTTTAAAGAGCTAATCAGGGACGACACTTCCCGCTTTTATGGAAGTTTTCGTTTAAAGTAGAAAGTCTTTTCTAGAAGAAAATCCAGTTTAAGCGGAAAGTGTCGTTCCTGGTTAGCCTGTTCGGTCATATTTTCACGCAAAAAGGTGATATCTATTTTATTTCATAAGTGATTGGAGACTGTTGGACGGTGTTTTCCTATATGGCGGAGTTATTGAAATTTATGTCTGACGTCACAGCAAAAGGAAGTTATCCAAAAATGTGGTCCGAAAACGGTGCATTTTTTTCGAACTTAAAGTTGTTTATTTTTAGCATAAAGCGAATGTTTATAACGTTGCAAAGGTTCACTTTTAAAACAATATATTTTAATATTATGCACTAAAATGTATTAAATTTGATCTTTAATAACACGTGATGAGGAATACAATTTAAAATCACTGATTTGTAACTGTTTTTGTTTGTGCGACCAAATATCAACAAATGCACATTTGTGTCGTGTTCTGAGAAAACTGAGCATAATGCTTGTGCGTAAATTGTCATCCCAGATAAGCCTGTGCAGTCCGCACAGGCTGATCAGGGACGACAATTTCGCTTTTATGGAATTTTTCGTTTAAATGAAGTCTCTTCTTAGCGAAAATCTAGTTTAGGCGGAAAGTGTCGTCCCTGATTAGCCTGTGCGGAATGCACAGGCTAATCTGGGACGACACTTTACGCACATGCATTTTGTCCAGTTTTCTCAGAAAGCGACACATTCCACAGTACGAACTGAGTAAGCATCTATATATAAACTACTTTTGTTTCCTCACTTACATTTTGGCATTTGTCTTTAAATGTCGTATTGACATTAAAACTAAAGAAGTTCAACTAAAAGCTGCCTTAAAGGAGTGTATCGATGAATAATAACGTTTTATATTGTAATAAATAAGATTATGTTTGATTTTATTTTTATTAAATGGACGTTTTACACGCAGCCATCTTAATGTCGTGCCAAATAAACTTACAATACAATATTTAATTTTCTAATTATAAAACGGACATTTTTAAACGGGCGTCGGAAATAAGTGGTGGTAGTAAAATTGTTATGAATGTACACGAAGAAACGCTATGCGCATGCGTACTTTCGATAACAGGACTTAAGTGAAGTAAATATCATATTAATGAAGGCATTTTCGTAGATGTGAGTTCCCACTGGAGATACGAACTAAAGAAATATGACTTTTTTAGGACGTTTACATGATTTCATCGATACATATATTGTTAATAGATAAATAATTACCTCTGAAAAGACAGAATTTGCAATATTTAAAAAAATATCTATATTAAGAGAGAAATACCGTCGATATGACCCTTTAAAGTAACTGTGGCATTTTTGTATTTCCCATCAAACATAGTGGTAAGTGCAAATTCTTCACTCAACTGACCTTTAGCACTAAACGCCAACAACAAACATACATTCAGTTTACCCCGAACGTATTTCATCCAAACAATTTATTTAAATGTGTTACTTATTTCTACTAAAGTACTTTCAGAGATTGTTTCTTTATTGAACAGGGTATTATGCAATGACCCGTTACCCATGCTGAATCTTATGGGATACCAAAGGGGTCGAAACTTTAAATTCTGCTGCAGCAAAAAACAAATGCTGCTCGAACAGCATTTATTTTTAGATTATGGCATCAGCCAATCAGAACTTTTACTGTCAGGTCTTTTTCGTTTCCGTAAAGGTAGCTTATGTCGTCCGTTTGTAAGCTCAAATTTGATTGGCTGACGGGTTCAAGGGCTTTATCTAAAAATAAATGCTGCTCGAGCAAGATCTTTCTGCTGCGGCAAGAAAGTTTCGACCCCTTTGGTATCCCATAGAATCTGATGTGTTGTTCGCAGCTGTTTGAATGAAAATGAAACAACACAATACCAAAACCAAATCTAAGCGCACCACATATTGAATGCATCGATAATGTGCATGAAGTTGTGCGAAAGTATACATCCAAACAGGAAGAACAAACGTTTAAGTAATCAATTAACGTAAATGCTATTTAAATGTGTTTTTTTCCCAGTTTGTTAATTCACGGCGTGACGATCCCAATTCAAACGTCGCTTGGGTGCGCACACCGATGACACACGAATAATATATACAATTTCGTGTGCAGTCGCAGGCCGTAAAAGTTCATGTCAACCTATTTTCTAATTGTTTAAAAGTGTCATTATATTAAATTACTGACAAAACTGTATTTGAATAAATATAATAACACAAGGAGACAACACGACACAACATTAATAAAAAATGTTTCGATGGGGCACGAAATTGGGACCTCTTGGGGCGAACTCTACCAATGCACCACGCACGCATAGTCTATACGCTATGTTGTTAATACACCTTTTGCTAACCTGAAATGAAAATAGTTAAACACGCTTTTTTTCCGATTAAGACTGCTGATTGTCCATAAACGGTCCGATATTTAAATCATTTTCTTCTTCAGGAGTGTTATTTGTCTTGTTTAAATATAAAACATACACTATTTGTTTAATATGTAAACTTATTTTTAAATAATAATTTTGCCAAACTGTGAACAAGTCCCAGAAAGAGATCAAACGCAACGGGTAGGATCATTTAAGGTAAACTCTTTACATGTTACATGTTATCCTTGGTCTAACCACCTGATAAAGGACTGACCAGTTAATTAAATGGTTTATAGTATGCATCTTAGCTTATATTATATCTACATGTTGCCAATTTCATAGGTTATTAATTATTTTGACGCAAGTAGAGATTTGTCGGTTTTAATGAAAAAGCACATGTTATATAATGGTGAATAAAATCAAAACAAGGCAGGTGACCCTATGCTTTTATTATTTCATTTATCATTTAATACATGTATTTGTATGAAGTACTTGAATACAAATTTTGAACAAAATATTTGAAATGGAAAAATAAACCAGCAGCACTGCAGCAACACCCCTTAAGGTAAACTCTTGACATGTTACATGTTATCCTTGATCTAACTACCTGATAAAGGATTGACCAGTTATCTCGACCGACGGACGGACAGATAGATAAATAAAAGTTCAATAATGCAACGACCGGTCGCAAAGAGCAGAATTGAGAATGACACGGCATAATTAAAGTACATCTACATATTTATGTAACAACATGCACAGTTACGTTTGTCATTCAACGACAACTGTCTTATAAGAAGGACATTATTGCGAGCTTAAGAGGGCTTTGTGCTTACTTGTTAAAAAACCTAACTCATTAATGAAATGGAATGATGAAATTCGTTGAAAATAACTATGAAAAACACCCTTAAAAGAAATATATGACTGTCTCCCATTCTGTAATGTAGCGTAATTACTGTTGGTTGCTTTATAAGTTCAATACACGGAATTAATTGATGCTTTAAATAAACAAAAGTAATGAAAAATACGATACACGAGATTTGCAAGGTCACTTAAGGTTACCATGAGTACTCGCGTTATCAACACTGGCTATCTCTAGTATCTATGACCCACGCTTGTGGTCAAAAGTTATTACCGGTTCAAATACAATTTAAACATTATTTTTGTGTGTCATTAAATAACAAATGTAGTACATGTTTACTTTTATCTTTTGATTTTAAAAGTACATTAATATTCGAGTTAATAATGTAATGTTTGAAATTGAGGTACATATATGTGATTAAATTTAAGTTCAGAAACCATATATGACTATCATTAAGATATATGTAATACAATTCTTTAAGAAACTCGTTTCTTGAAAGTCAATTAGTATCACCAGCTTATCAATTTAGAAAGAAAATCACAGTCGTCATGTTTTTGTTTCTTGAGGGGCACAAACATGTCTTTTGCAACTAATGGCGTTCAAAGCACTTTAAATCAAAAGGAGTTGTGTTTAACTATCTGGTTTCCACGATACTTCTGTCTGTAACTTCAAGAGAAATGTTCGAACAACAGGGGAAAGATGACAAAATACTGAGAAGTGAAGAAATAACTCTTTGTTAGCTGAATAAAGAGCATACTGCTTTTTTCTATCATTTTGCTATCCACGCTTTCACTTTATCTTTAGTACCGTATATTTTATGGTCAGTTGTACCTGTATATTCTAATAACCTACTGATCTATTTCACATCTGGAATTTTCTAGTTTAATCCGAAACATAGTGGTTCTAAAAAAGAGTTTAAAAACACTTCGGTCATTCAACTTTGCTGTCAGGCCATTGCCATAGCCGTTTTCTCTGATCTTTCTACATGCATTACTGATGGTATGATTATGGTTACCGTGACCAGCTGGTAGTTGAGTTTTCCAGAAAAAAATCAAAGCGCTGAAGGCATCGCAGTGGTTCGCTATTGTGTAAAAAGAGGGAACTGTACTACCGCATAACGTCACCTTACCAACCTTTAACATAAGCAACGATGTTCAAATTAAATTATAATTAAGATTTAATACTTTAAGGTCTTCGTATGTTTTAAAATAAACCAGGGCTGGACGTTTATATGGGGTGACATCACTAGCGCGAGCCACGAATGATTTTACTGCGCATATAAACTTCCGGCCGTGGGTTAGTCGACATACACTGTGATCTGTACGTATGAAACACTATATGTTAGGTGTATAATATGCTTCTTAAACGTCAGTGATTCTTATTATTAATAATGTCATGAATCTTTTCATTATAAACCCTAAATATCCGTACAGAAAGATGGATGATTTTAAACGTAACGCAATGTTTACGGCTAGGAGACGTTGACATTGGTTTTATTTTGTCTGACCTATTCATAGACTCATTCTCTTGACTACTTGGGCTGCTTAAATTGCGTATTATTCCGTTCATTATAATCTCCAATCAAGCTAACAGTAATTAGACTTAAAAACTTAAAAAAATGCATAACAATTATCTTGAATCCTTTAAGAAGTGAGCTCATTATAAGAATGTGTAAAAAAACTGCTACTATCGCGTCAATTAATTAACCCATTAATGAACGAGCGACTTCTGCATATTATACTGCTTTATTTCGTTACTCAAATATGATTATGCGCGGATTTTTTGTTAAACTGTTAAACAAAAATATACTGCGTCCTAATCAACTTCTTCATTAAAACGATGCATGCGTCTGCAAAATTATTTATCATTGCATTCTTCTTCTTTCCGTTTAATTTAACATTTTATTCAACTTCAAAGTATAAAACGCAATTCTACTTTCTATTAAACGTCTTTCTTTGCACGAATGCTGGGTTGAGTGTGTATCTATTGTATCTCATTATAAATGTAAAATAGCTTAAACAACTTCCACTCAGCCCTTCATTTGGTTGAGATTTGGTGATTTGTAGCAAATCTTATCTTCGGCCAAATGGCGTAATGTAAACATTGATTTTTCGCAAATGAAGAACTTAATCAGAACATAAAATACTTTCAACTATCCAATATTTTGTACGCCAATTGGCTATTTTTATGCCCCCGGTAGGGTGGCATATAGTGATCGCACTGTCTGTATGTTCGTCTGTCCGTCCGTCTGTCTGTCTGTCCTTCTGAAATTCAGTCACACTTGCGTTTAGGTTTCGAAAAATGGTCATAACTTTTGCAATATTGATCATAGCAACTTGATATTTGGCATGCATGTGTATCTCATAGAGCTGCACATTTTGAGTGGAAAAAAGTCCAGTTCATCCTTCAAGGTCACAGGTCAAACAAAATCAAAGCGGCGCAGTAGGGAACATTGTTTTTCTGACAAACACATCTCTTGTAAATTTATTATTTGTACACTTTTTCTATGAAATAAGAACTTTAATAAATACGTCATACACAAATGATGTACACATTGGTCAAATAACTATTACGTTATTAATAGTGTAAAGCTTTTATGAAAACACGCTGTAACATTATTTATCGACACAATTGCACGTTATTTAATAACAGAATACTAAACATATAACCTAAATTTTTTACGTGTACGATGTTTGTGTTTATTACAAATTAGTGTTTGTTGTGTTTTGGAAATAAACAATGCGAGACCATGTTTATTATAATAATCTTGTGTTGATTCTACAAAAAAATCTGTGTTTACGCTTGAAAATGATTGTTTTTCCCCCTAAAATAATAATTTTTGCGATTATATAAACATCTTTAAAAAAGATTCGATAGCAAACATTGAAGTTGAAACCAGATTCCTCCAGTCTGGAATTGAAACTTGGTATGATAAACGAATGACGCTTTCAAAAGAATTCCAAGATTAAGATAAGGGGAGATATCAGGCCAGACGCATGATTCAAACTGTGTATGTTGTACACGTCTGATCGCATGATAAAAATAATAAACAAGGAACGATCCTCAACGTATGAACATATTTGTTTTTGTTATGTTTTTGGAGTCACGAACGCCATCTAAATTGTTTAATATTGAATGGGACTTTATTGAATAGTAATTAACGATGAAAACTTTGACAATTTATACCTAAACTCCGTCGGCATACTTTTTATAAGTCGTGACTCGTGAGTTATTCGGGTATAAAAACAGACTCGTGATTATCCATTTGGGATTTGGAAGGAGCGTTAACTTGAACATTCAATGTAAATCGATTTATTTATTTATAACAAATCACAAGTTTTGATAATCGCACTCAAAATGCACGCGCTCATTTGTGGAGACATTATGACACAATCAATAAAAACATGACCGCAAATGCGATGCGTTCATTCAAATAGCAACATATGCAGTCCATTTTCTGTTCTCGGTATTTTGAATTATTATTAAAGTACACCAACGTTTGCATTATAATACATATCTATAGTACACACATTCAATTTCTAAATCGTCGCTGTTACAAATGAAAATGCGGCTAAATATAATTCTAATCAACACACACAATGCTTCGCAGTTACATGACCAATATACATACACTCAACACACATATAGCTTGTATGTTACAAATAATAATTCATTCCAATCCACAACTAGCTTAAAATTTACAAAAATAACAATTACACATACCCCACTACAGCTTTAACGTTACGAATAACAATTAATCTCAATCAACGAAAATCGTCGACATTAAAAATAGCAATTACACACAAACCAAATACGGTAAAGCTTCGACGTAACAAATAGGGGCCTAACAATTGCACCTTACCTACAAACAACTTCCATTGACATTGGCGACCATGCTAATTTATCGTGATTGCATAATTATTTGTAAGGACGGCATGCGCAGGTGTTACACCTTTTTTTCTAGAGAAAAATGACGTCGAACGTAAATGAATCTATCGCGCGCGAAACTGGATACCCTTTATCAGTAATATCATGATATATTTACAAATTTAACTTACAAAACGTCTCAATCTTATCAGTTTGTCGGAGAGTTCCAGAACATTTTCTTTCATACGAAATGGTGCCATGAAATGTAATCATTTAAGATAATAAACTTCCGTCAGATATGTTCCCAGTAATTCACGCGATATGATGCAATCTTAATATTAAATTGTAACAATTTATACCGGTATATTGCTTTGTCTGATTACGCTGCTAAGAGATACTACAAACTAGATACTGTTCTATATGGCGTACCATTTGGGTCAAAAGTCAACAAGACCTTCTAGGTAAAAAGAAAAATGTACTTCGACGTACACTTTTCTATTATGTAGATGGATTGCTCCATCTAACAAAAACGTGTTATTGGTTTCAATATAACATATAGTTTGTTTCTGGCCAAATCGTCACTTTTGTTTCATCTCGACACATGCCCCCTACTTTCCAAATATTTTTTTTATGTATAAAATAATAATACATATTTGTAAATGTTTTGCTTCTTCATAACAACTTGGTAAAATATGGTTAGAATGCAAACTAATTTCTTAATTACCATACTTTGTTCTATCGTATGGATATTTTTGCTTTTTGTTAAAAATAAATTATTCCCAGAATAATGAGAAAGGCATATGATTGAACTGGATATAATATAATTCAGTATAATTACTGATTTGATAAAATGTTTGATTAATTTAAATATGATTGTTGTAAACGCTTTATGCCTATGGAAACATGCTTTTTGTTTAAAATAAATTATTCCCAGAATAATGAGAAAGGCATATGATGGAACTAGATATAATATAATTCAGTATAATTACTTATTTGTTAAAATGTTTGATTAATTTAAATATAATTGTTGTAAACGCTTTATGCCTATGGAAACATAATATAAACTTATGCGTTCGCTTGATGGGATTATAAAATCTACTCAATTAACCGACATGTGAAAATACAAACTCAGACTTGCACGGCAATTGCGTATACAACTTAAACATTTGGTCTTTAGCATTATTCACTAATTAAAACAGTCATAGTATAGAACACTTGACTGACTAGCATATGAATAGTATTAACTCTAGCGTGCTAAATGATTACATACTCCACTTAAACAGTAGTTAAGCCTCGTTCTGGGAAAACTGGGTTAAATGCATGTGCGAAAAGTGTCCGCGCAGGCTCATCAGTGACGACACTTTCCGCCTAGACTGGATTTTCGTTTACAATAGACGTCCTTTAAACAAAAAAATACATGCGAATCTGGGACGACTCTTAACGCACACGCATTAGGCCCGGTTTTCCTTCAACGCAGCTCAATTTCACTTCAGTTTGCCGGTGAATGGTTTACGGTGACCAGAACCACGTGGGCCTATGGCGACAATACGTACGGCTCAATGACGATAGAGATTTTCAAACAGACTGACGGCGTCTGGAAGTTCAGATACTCTGGAAGCAGGTACGTTTAAACCAATTTATTTTCGCTCGATTGCATCGAACCCAAAAGCCTTATTGAAACGGCGACCTTTTCAAACCATCATTTAGCTAAAAAATCTCTTGAAATATGATTGTAAACTGAAAGAAAAACAACAACAAGAACACAGCAACAAAAAAAAAAAAGCTATCTTTCAAAGGGTTCAGACTGAAAATTCAGATTTTCTAGACGGCGGTAAGGCATCCATTGCTTAACAACCAGAACACATATACATGCACATGTTTTATTTAACATAACAGAAAAACAAAACAACCATCCCAACAACATGATTTTAGTAGGGTTAGAGCTTCGGCTTTGAAATTCTCTTAAAGCCTGTAAGCAATGCCAAGCTAATCTCCACGGACATGCTAGTAAACGTAAAATATACAACAATACAACAATATAAACAACAAACAAAACAAACAAAAACACGAAAACAAATTTTCTGTCAGTCGGAAAAGAATGTGCAAGCAATTTACATGAACATATCTATTAACGCACGCAAAACAAAGCTACAGTGTTTAGAGTCAAGATATGAAAAAACGATTCAAACTATATATAGCGTATACCATTTAACAGATTGAAATGTTTATTTTACTCAAAATGGCGGCTCATGTTAATTATTTAAAAATCAGCGTGTAATCAGCAACACATTACATTAAACGAAATCACATTTTCGACCGTGGAAACAGTATACAATAAGAGACTAAATAGACACCAAAGGATTATAAGGAACTTGAATATAGAAATGATGTCATAACATGCCTTGTGCACAATGTTTCAGTGATAACAAATGTTTACCAGTGACCGAGTCAACTCTAAAGGAAACGGACAGACCTGGACACTTTATACTGAAGGCTGGTAACAATATACAAGGTAAAGTATGACAATAAGACAATAATGATTTTTTTCGTATTTTTTGTCGTTATTGCGTGTTCTTAAGTTTGAGACCAGTTTAATAGTTACCCCAACAAACATGCCTTAGAAATGTTGGCGATGGCAGTGTAAGATAGTATGCGCTCAGTAAAAAAAAACTTGGGTTTTTCTATTAGCATATCTGTTACTGTTCGTAAAAAGGCTGATTTTGTAAAACAATCGCCATACACCTCACACGAAAAAAACGCACATAAATTGTCGGAAAGTTTCTATCACACACACGTTGTCGAAAACATCTATCGCATATAAATTTTCGGAAAGTGTCTATTTATAGCTACCTTCATCGTGTCCTATACTGACCGTCTATTTATAGCTACCTTCATCGTATCCTATACTGACCGTCTATTTATAGCTACCTTCATCGTGTCATATACTGACCGTCTATGTATAGCTTCCTTCATCGTGTCCTTTACTGACCGTCTATTTTCAGCTTCCTTCATCGTGTCATAAACTGAGCTATGTATAGCTACCTTCATCGTGTCATATACTGACCACCTATGTGTAGCTACCGTCAACGTGTCATATACTTACCGTCTATTTATAGCTACCTTCATCGTGTCATATACTTACCGTCTATTTAAAGCTACCGTAATCGTGTCATATACTAACTCTCTATTTATAGCTACCGTAATCGTGTCCTTAACTGACCACAAAGATATGGCAATGGTGATCTACTGTCACAAACATAAAGGCGGAAAGCCGGCACAATGCGAGAACGACGGTTTCCAGATTGACATAATGTCAAGGACGGCGAAACCCAAGAAAAAGCTGATCGCAGACTACGTCAAACGGGCAGTCAAACGTTTGTGTGGCTTAGAAGAGGATTTCATTGAAACAAAACCAGGTACGTATGAATTTATTGTCGGAAACAGGGTCCAAAAAAACCCCGTACCCAACGCGAAAGATTTTTGACGATGCTGCTTCAGCAGCTCGTCTAAGTTATCATACCACGAAACATTTCTGCACAATGGCGACCTATCTAAAAGACCGAGCAAGTCCGATTGAGTTAGCTAAATTTTCTCAATCGGCATACCTCGCTGATTATCATTGATAAAGGTGAAGGCAGCTTGGGTCCGTCCTCTTTCAAATTTCTCGAGAGGTTCGGGCCCCATTTTTTTTTCGTACCCAAAATTGTTCGTACCCAATTTTAAACGTACCCAATTTTGTTTCGTTCCCAATTTTTTTTCGTACCCAAATTTTTGTTCGTTCCCACATTTATTTCGTACCCAAAATTTGTGTACCAACATTTTTTCGTTGTCAAAATTTTCATACCAACATTTTTCACATATGGGTACGAAAAAAAAATGTGGGTATGAACATTTTGGGTACAAAAAATAATGTGGGTACAAAAAAATGCACATTGGGCTGTTAAAGCCATCTATGTTTATTATTGTATAGTTTCTTACAATACCCTGTTTATCAACAAAAATAAAGGAAAACTAGCTACTTTTACATCTTCTTCCTGTTTGACCTATTTGACAGTGGCCATTAGTGTTTTCTTCCCAAAAGTAGTAGTCTTGGATGATATATTCCTCAGCCAATTATCTATGACAATGTTTTGAGAAAAAAAATGACTATTATTATACCTCCACATACTGTGTTTGGGGGCTAACACAGGAATTCTCTAAGCTTGTTCCGTCACGTCGCATCCTGAATTGTTAATTATGCCCTCGACAAATTATGAGTTAGCATATTGTTGCTGTTTTATCCATTGGTTGTCTGGACCATTACTCCCAAAAGAATTGTAGGTTCAAATATGAGAATTTCAGGTAAATAAATCTCAGTGCAGTGTCCAAGAACAAAATATATTGCATCACAACCATTAAACTATTTACTTGAAACTTAACATACTTAATCGGGGTCGATGAATGACTAAGGGCCAAAACTCTGAATGGCTCCTTTGCAGAAGTATGCCTTTTGTTCTTAATAAAGTTTTACAAAGCTAAATGATTTTATAGAACACAATACGGACCCATAAAGAAAATATAAGGTTTTTCCCACACCTATGTTTATCCCACACATTGTCATGTGTTGAGGAAGGTCATATTACTCGGAATCAATTATAAAGTATTAATTTAAAGTAAAATAGAATCAGATTCAACAAAACAAACAATTTGATACCAAGATGTAATATATTTTAAACACAAAATGCAACACAAACAGCAAAAAAAACTTTTTTTACAAATATTAAGCTCGCGTGCTCATTACGTCATTATTTACACGTCAAACGACAACAGTCGTATTCTTTCCCGGTAAAATCGGGGACGTAGAGGTATGATGAACAGAAAAACAGGTAACATTTTATTTTTTATTTTGTAGGATAAACAGAATACTATGTAAGTGTGATTGTGTACTTAAATGTATCCCACTCGTCTCAGAAAGGCTTACAAGGCTCGGCAAGCCTCGCCATGTAAACCTTTATTCACTCGTGGAATAAGTTTGAGTACACAATCACACTAACATAGTATTCTTTATATTGTTCCTCTTACTGCATACATGTATGCCTGAGATGTAAAATAAAGTTGTTTTCTGTTTAAACTAGGCGTATGTAAGATACCCAATATCCTGGAGCAAGCAAAGTTGGACAAGAAGAAACAGGACAAAGGTAGGTTTCACAAATGTATGAGCCTAGCTCTGTGAAAAGGGGGTTTAATGCACGTGCGTTAATTGTCGTCCCAGATTAGCCTGTGCAGTACGCCAAGAATAATCAGGGATTACTCTTTCCGCCTAAACAGGTTTTTGCAAAGAAGGGATTCTCTTTTAGCGAAAAATATCATAAAAGCGGAACGTTTCGTCCCTGATTAGCCTTTGCGGACTGCACAGGCTAATATGGGGTGACAATTTACACACCTGCATTACACCCCCTTATCACAGAGCGAAGCTCATATGTTACTTTATCATGTCATTTTTCTGAAATATTATAACATCATTGTTCATATATAGCGGAAAACACACTATTGTCACTGATACAATTGTTACAAACCAAGGTCTAAAACATTGTAAGGCATATTTTTGTATACTTTATTAAGGACATTGTTTGCAAATGAAATTCGTGTATGTATACAATGTATGTTTAAAAAAAAAAAAAAAAAAANAAAAAAAAAAAAAAAAAAAAGTTTCACAAATTTACAATTTAAAAAATAAATAAATAACTTCAGTAGATAAAAAAGAGTGTAAACGTTAACAGTGAGTAAAACTTGTCGAAACAGAGTAACACAAGTAGGCAAATAGGTATTCAGTTATATTTTATTGTTTTTAGCTCTACTGGCCGAACCCATTACCAAACAATAACGAGATTTTACGAGTTTGTTGCAGAAGACTCCAGAAATCATTGTGATAAAGGAGAAATTGCTCATTTGTGTAACGAGATTTTACGAGATTGTTGCAGAAGACACTAGACATCATTGTGATTAAAGGAGAAATTGCTCATTTGATCAATTTCTCCTTTTATCACAATGATTTCTACCTTACCAATTCAATTTCTTCATATTCAATTACAATGTTATTTGTCGTCTGCAACCTCTTTCAATTTGGGACAGCCCAAAATGTGTCATTTGGTAAAGCGTTAAGGCTTAAACAGTATTAGTATAATTAATTATTTTAAATTGTATAAGGAAAAAGGAGGCATTTGCAGTTTTTCCTTGTTTATGCAATAAGTCTATACTTGTGTTTCAATTGATTTTAACTTACACAGACTTGGAATTGAAATCCTTCGTTGTGCATGTCAAATAACTAAGATCCACCCAAATATTTCATTGAAATTAAATTGTGCATTCATGAAATCTTTTTTATACCTCCATTAAGATTGGTAATGGGGCTATATAGGAGTCATTTTGTCGGTCTGTCCCGAAAATTTCATCCGATCTTCATCAAACTTGGTCAGAAGTTCTATCTAGATGATGTCTAGGCAAAGTTTGAATATGGGTCATGCCGGGTCAAATACTAGGTCACGCGGTTACTTAGTGCGTTTTAAACCGAAAGTTTGTCCGGACCATAACTATGTCATTTATCGTTAGATTTTAAAATGACATGTTACATTTGTTCACCATCATTGGACGGTGTGTCATGCAAAAGAAGTACGTCGATATCTCCAAGGTCAAGGTCACACATTGAGTTCAATGGTCAAACATGGCCATAAATGAGCTTGTCCGGGTTATAACTACGTCGTTTATTGTGGGATTTTAAAATCATTTGGCACATTTGTTCACTATCATTGGACGATGTGTCGCGCGAAAGATGTATGTCGATATTTCCAAGGTTAAGGTCACACTTTGAGATCAAAGGTAAAAAATGGCCATAAATGAGCTTCTCCGGGCCATAACTATGTCGTTCATTGTGAGATTTTTACATCATTTGGCACATTTGTTCATTATCATTGGAGGGTGTGTCATGCGAAAGAATACATCAATATCTGCAACGTCAAGGCCACACTTTGAGTTCAAAGGTCCTTTATAGCATATGAATAATTGTTTTGAACATAGTGATAAAATGAGGAATTATTTTAATGTATCTGCAGCAGATAACGTTTTGAAAATGTGCCTAGAGGAACAAGTAATTGAAGTGAATAACTTCTTCTTTTCTCACCATGTTCTTTACTCTTATCGCAGCAATATTTTCCATTTTGATTTCATTCGGAATAGTAATTTGCAAACTTTATATGAGTCGGTCCAGAATTGGTTCACTCTCTTTTCTGATGCATGTCATAAAAATTAGAAATATATACATGGTTTTAGTATACTAAGCCATGATATGGCCAACCTTTGACTCCAAACAATCATATACTAATACTAAGCAATACAAACAGTGATCAAGCAATGAAATGAGATCATTTTAATTAATATGGCATAAATCATCGTAATTGAACTTGTATTTTGAACTGATGAAAATGACATAAACAATCATTGTTAAAACTGTTTCCCAATGTTGTTAAACATTCCAGCCAGTAGAGCGATTCAGGCCCTCATGGGCCTCTTGTTAAGGTATTACAATTCCAGCCTTTTATTTGAGTTCTTGACGGCATAGAGAGAAAGCTAACCATGCTTTTACAATACCCCTTTCCAAAGTTCATAACGAGACACTGTTCTTTCAAATGATGTAAAATACGTTCACGAAAACTTGATATTTATAATGTACTTGTTAAAATGTACTTAGAAAATTGAAACTGAAGAATATTCGAGGTGACGTGGCGAAGTCAATTCCGTATTTGTATGTGAAAGAAAGGTTGTTTAATATGGGTCCAGAACATGCCCAGGAGCATGAATATTCTATACTTTTTAGCTCAACTTAGAGTATGAGTTGAGTTTCTACTCAGTTTAGCACTGAACAATCTCAAATCTCATATTCATGATCAAACCCAGAGATTAAAACATCTTTGAATACCAAGGTGAGCAGGCTAATCAACATCATCTAAAAAATTGTGTGAAAAAATTGAGTCAGAATATTGACTTAAGAATGTTCATGATACTAGGTAATTATGTCCCTTAATGTGACTTTTTTTTTTAAATATCAGAACCATGTGATACATTCTGCTTGTAGCGGTGTCTCAGACCAAATCCAGCGACAAGTGTGCAGTTGAAAACATTCCTGTGCAAAAGGACTTCGACCTCACGCAGGTTTCGCAGTGTTATATGTCTTTCTATAAATTAAAATGGTCATGAATGCGTTGTACTGTATAAATTATAAACCACAACGTGTATGTTTATCCCATTAATTTCTTTTAAGTAACACACATAAGCCTGATGGTAACTTTCACAAGCCCTCTACATTTAATAATAAACGAAAAAAAAAAGATGATAAAACAGTCATTTGAAAAGTCAACGAGCTTTCAACATTGGATTATCAACACAAAACATTGGATTATCAACACAAAACATTGGATTATCAACACAAAACATTGGATTATCAACACAAAACATTGGATGGCAACAGAGTCATTTAGAAAAACAATTCAAAAAGAAAATAAACTCAGACTCACTGAATACGGAAGCCTCCAATTGAAGACGCTTCTTTTGATTGTTTTCCAGATGGAAGGTATATGGTACGAGATCGCAAGGACAAGGTTCACATTCAACACGTTGGAGTCCGTGGTGTCAAACCATCGCCTAGGTGATGACAAACAGACCATTAAGAGCTACTACACCGGTACCATATTGAACAGCAATACAGTGGGAGAAACGTAAGTGACGTCACTTCCTTTACAGGCATATTAAAGAGAGGAAAGACCCTTGATAATGTTGTAGAACGTTATAGTAACATTTCTTTTCCAATAGGTATGTATGGTCCAAATATGCATTTGAAATACTGTCATTATTTGCTTTTGGAAATAAAATATATTTAAAGAAAAGTAAGGCATATTTTAAATAATGAGTTACTTTGGTTTTGAGCGTTATATGTTGTTTTGTAAATATAACGGTTTAAACCCATAATGATATGCTTTACAAAACATAGGGGTAGGCTTAAGTGAAATTATCTACTTTAAAGTCATATTTTAAAGAATCTCATCGGATTAACTTATCTCTCTTTCGTTAGATGTTGTTTTGTAAATTTACGGTATTAAGAGCAATTACACCGGTACCATCTTGAACAGCAATATAGAGGGAGAAGTGTAAGTGAGGCTAAATTGGTCGTTGTCGGCTCAGGTGCTACTTTAAAGTATCCCGGGAACCCTTAAGTATACTACAATGTACACCGGGTACGGAAAATACGCGTAAAGGCATTACCTCGGGGCAACTTTAAGTATATTGTTCGTACCCCGTGTTCTTTGTAATATACTGAAGAGTACCCGGGGTACTTTTTAGTAGTACCTGAGCTGACAATTGCTCATGAGGCCACTTACTCTAAAGGCATATCTTAAAGAATGTCTTTCGGGTTAATGTATCATTTTTCCGACATGTCGTCGTGAACAGCAATACACGGTAGAAGCGTAAGTGAGGACACATATTTTAAAGGCATATTTTAAAGAATGTCTATCGGGTTAACTTTTTTGCGTCACTGCTGTTTTGACGCTGTGAGTTCATTTTCTGTTTGTTTGCTTTTTGACGTCAACATACAATATTTTTGTTTCGTAACATAATAAAAATGAAGTAAATTTATAAAAAAATATTCTGAAAAAAGCCTATTTAGGCGATTTATGTTTTAAAAAAGAGTGATGATTTGTGTGTATCTTTTTTCCTTTCATTCTTACTGGGAACGAAACTGAGTTTTATTTATTATTCATTAAATGTTGTTTTGTAAGTATAACGGTTTAACCCCCTCCCAATAATATGCTTGACATTGACCGTTCCAAGGCGGTTACTCTGGTTTCATTCCTTTATGTTTGTGTTTTTAGTGTGCTTTTTATTTTTTATGTCTCATTTTTAGGCATTTTGCTGATACAACTGAAGTGGTTCACCATATACTGTTTTATCTAAGGATGGGTTGATTAATAATCGCGGCGAAGAGTGGAAACAGAAAAACATAAACGAACGCTAAAAAGCGACCCTAATTTTAATGACGTGTGCGTTCTTCGTAAAGATCGTAAGATCGTACTGTAGCACGCAAAACACTCGTGACAATGATGTTGTTATATTTTTAAAATTCATATTCATTGACGTCTACCTATTATTCACGCATTTAGATGCATCATTTCTATTCTGATTCTCTCACACTGAGTAAACAAAGTGTTGTTCATGAATAGAGTGCAAATATCATGTATATTTGCAAACACTGACAATGCAGACCTTCACAATATAAAGTAATGTGAATTTCCCGCTTCTGTTAATTCCGTTGAAAACATCTTTATGAACAGTAACACGAACTATTGTGGTAAGTCTATGTCCGTCATCGTGCGTTGGCTAACGTGGGATCAATAACTAGGTCACCAGGTTAACTCTTCAGAAAACAGTAGAAACAACATTAACCCATTTATGCCTAGCGTCTAGAAAAAAGGCATTGGCAAACAGCGTAGACCCAGATGAGACGCCGCATGATGCGGCGTCTCATAAGGGTCTGCGCTGTTTTCTTTAAGGAATTTCTGTTAGAAATATTCTAAATATAGAAATAAATATACTTGATATTCATAATTTTGGAAATAAATTGATTAAATTTAGAAGGATGGGAGAGTCCACTAGGCATAAATGGGTTAAGCCATTCACAATCGATGACTAGTGATCAGAATCTTTATACTGAGAATATCAAAACCACGTTCATATCTAGGCCAAGTGGGTTTAAAACTTGGGTCAAATTGTCAAATAATATATATGATTCAATATTGATGAAACTTGGTAAGAATGTTTATTTTGACATTATATAGGCTTAAATCTAGACCTAAGTCAATCGAGGTCAAAAAGTAGGTGACCGGGTCGAATCGGGTAATTCGGGTGACCGGGTCTTATTTTTTTCTTCAAATATTCTTAAAGCACAAATTCTATTTACGTAGAAGCTTTAACTATAAATTTGTCTGTGATATATCTAGGTAAAAATCACGTAGGATGAAACACCTAGGCCACGAGGTCAACTTCAACAATTGTTTCATCACTTGAGCGCATGGTCGTCTTATTATGTTTTGTTTGTGTGTGTACACACTGTCCTGTATTGCAATTGATCTTTTGCCTTTAATAAAAGACTAGCGGGTTGTACATAATTTATCCTGAAAATGTTCTTAGGGTTTCGTCCGTCACTTGAAAAAGAGCGCATAATTTATCATTCAAATAAGGGATAACGCATTTATTTTCTAGATCAAGTCCAATGCTAAATAGGTCAAACTCAGAAAAATACAACAACTCCTTTTTGAAATGGGTCTCATTCAGAACTTATCAACCATCCAATGTTGATAATATCTTATACAATGTGTATATGTCCAGTGCAGATCTAATCCATTGTTAATAGGTCATATCCAGATTTATCCACTGTCTTATTCAGACCTTTTCCAACTTCCGCCGTAAATATGTCTCATTCAGATGCGATCCATTGTTTACACATCACATTCGGATTTAATGCACCGTTAATTCAGATCTGATCCACTGTTGATGTGTCGTATTATTTCTTACATACTTAAATCTCATTAAGATCTAATACATGTTTATTAGGTTTCATTTAGATACTATCCACTGTAAATATATCCCAATCAAATGTCAACCACCGTCAATATATCTCACTTATGTCAAATATATTCTTAATCACACGTATGTGCCATTCCGATCTAATCTACTGTCAATTTGTTTCAATCAGATGTAAAACACTGTAAATATTATAATTCAGATCAAATCCGGTTTCTCATTGAGGACAAATCCATTGTGTTATGTCAAATATTAAGATCACCGCTTACATGACTCATTCAGATCCAATCCACCGTTAACATGCCTCTTTCAGATCCAATTCACCGTTAACATGACTCATTCAGATCCTATCCACCGTTAACATGCCTCGTTCAGGTCAAATCCACCGTTAAAATGCCTCATTTAGATCCAATCCACCGTTAACATGTCTCATTCAGATCCAATTCACCGTTAACATGTCTCATTCAGATCCAATCCACCGTTAACATGCCTCGTTCAGATCCAATTCACCGTTAACATGCCTCATTCAGATCCAATCCACCGTTAACATGCCTCGATCAGATCCAATCCACCGTTAACATGTCTCAATCAGATACAATTCACCGTAAACATGACTCATTCAGATCCAATCCACCGTTAACATGCCTCGTTCAGATCCAATTCACCGTGAACATGTCACAATCAGATACAATCCAGTGTTAACATGACTCATTTCGACCCAATCCACCGTTAACATGTCTCATTCAGATCCAATCCACCGTTAACACGTCCCATTCAGATCCAATCCACCGTTAACATGTCTCATTCAGATCCAATTCACCGTTAACATGACTCATTCCGATCCAATCCACCTTAAACATGTCTCATTCAGATCCAATCCACCGTAAACATGTCTCATTCAGATCCATTCCACCGTTTACATGTCTCATTTAGATACAATCCATCGTTGACATGTCTCATTCAGATCTAATCCACACCTTTAAAATGTCTTATTCAGATCCAATACACAGTTAACATATCTCTTTTAGATCCAATCCACACCGTTAACATGTCTCATTAAGATTCAATCAACCGTTAACATGTCTCATTCAGATCCAATCCATCGTAAACATGTCTCATTTAGATCAATTCCACCATTAACATATCCAATTTAGATCTCATTCATCGTTAACATGTCTCAATCATATTCAATCTACCTTTAACATTTTTCATTCAGATCCATTCCACCGTTATCATGTTTTATTCAGATCCATTCCATCGTTAACATATCTCATTCGTATCCAATTCATCGTTAACATGTCTTATTCAGATCCAATCCACCGTTAATATGTCTCATTCAGATCCGATCCACCGTTAACATGTTTCATTAAGATCCAATCCACCGTCAACATGTCTCATTCAGATCCAATCCACCGTTAACATGTCTCATTCAGATCCAATCCACCGTTGACATGTCTTATTCAGATCCAATCCACTATTAACATGTCTCATTCAGATCCAATCCACCGTTAACATGTCTTATTCAGATTCAATCAACTGTTAACATGTCTCATTAATATCCAATCCACCGTTAACACGTCTCATTCAGATCCAATCCATTGTTAACATGTCTCATTCAGATATAATCCACAGTTAACATGTCTCATTCAGATCGAATCCAGAGTGCATGACAGCAATCAAGGGCATGTCAAAGCCGCGCGAGGGGGCCACGGATTCAGCGGACAGGGTTGGGCGTATTGGCTGGGAGGATAGCGAACATACCTGGTGTAAGTAAACTATCTGACTGTACGATGTCAATGTTAAAATTTATGGTGAAGGTTTATTGTAAGTAGACTATCAAGCTGTACAATGTCAAGGGTGAAAGATATCATCTATGGTTAAGGTTTTGTGTAAGTAGACTGTATATATGTGCGAGGTCAAACGTCAATGTTATAATTTAAGGAAAAGGTTTGGTGCAAGTAGACTATCTAGCTGTACGATATCAACTGTCAAAGTTATCATTTATGTTAAAGGTAAAATATTGCAATTGAGTTATCCATACAAAAATGCCTGGATGAATTAATGAGCCATTCTTAGTCTCGCCGTGGGAAGGCGTGTACTTGACAAACATGGCTTTGTCTTTGAGATTTCACTAAAGATCAATCTTCTACATGATTATTAAGTGTCACAAATTGTTTTGGCATATTCCATCCGTATAACGAGATTTTTTAAGCGCCTCATTAGTTCGGATTTGTAAATTTATATGGTATAGGAATATTTTTTAGTAGAGCCATGGAACCGTTCCCGTATGGCCTTTAATTTACGAACGGAACACTCAGACTCGGAAACTGATTAGATACCAGTAGAACTGCGTTTTTGTAGTAGTAAAAGGTCAAAAACGAAACCTTACTGAAACATGTATATTTATCGACAT
This sequence comes from Dreissena rostriformis, assembly GCA_007657795.1. Lineage (NCBI taxonomy): Eukaryota > Metazoa > Mollusca > Bivalvia > Myida > Dreissenidae > Dreissena > Dreissena rostriformis. The sequence goes on along the minus strand of VMBQ01001082.1, from coordinate 160,507 downwards.
TATGACTTGGTGAGATTGTCATCACGAATTAAGTATTATAGCAACCCTTATGCAAATGGCATCACATTTACCCACACATTTACTTACATTTACAAGTTTTGATTATGCCACCACACAGTTTTAATTTTAGCAATCGATATTTTGTAAGCAATCGAGAATATAAATCTATATTTGGCTTTTTGTATGAGTTGGTCGTTTAAAAGCTACGTACATACAACGTTTATTCACATACAACGTTTATTCACACACAACGTTTATTCACATACAACGTTTATTCACATACAACGTTTATTCACATACAACGTTTATTCACATACAAAGTTTATTCACATACAACGTTTATTCACATACAACGTTTATTCACATACAATGTTTATTCACATACAACGTTTATTCACATACAACGTTTATTCACATACAACGTTTATTCACATACAACGTTTATTCACATACATAAGTGGCTGTATGATGCCTTTGTTATTGAATACATTTGGACAGAGTAATTTTACGAAACACATTTGAAAGAAGTCAAATTGCATTAAGCACCAACCACTATAACAATTTACTTTCAGCAATGTTATTCATGTCGTTGGTATTCATAGCAAAAGCGCATGCTTTTTGTAATATACGTATCCCGGAAAAAAATATTTTTTGGAAAACCCACTTATCTGCTGGTACAAATAAAGCTGATTCATTTATAATCCTTTCAAAATCACACACCGTGATAACCGTTAGGATTTAAAGTAAGCAATCATTGGTTGATATAGTGGACCAGCGTTATTTGTACCGGGGTAATTAGTGGGTTTTTCTAAACTCGTGATTTTCCGGGATAGGTCTATTGAGTACGTATATTTGTCATAAGGCTAATCTTGATCTTTCTTTATTTTTCTCCGGCGAAGTGTCGATTGTTTAGATTAAATATTCTATTTTTGGAATACATATATAGGTATAGCAAAAATAAACAGTTACTAATGAATCGCGCGTTCATAAAATGTATAAGAACGTAAAATATTTATATTCGTACATGGCTATAATTGGTGTACTGAACTGTTTTCTCTCTGTCCTCTGCATCTGTGTATTTATCAACGCTGGTAAGGGTCGAGGCAATTAGACCACAGCAGGGTACCAAGTCACGGGAATTGATAAACTGAACAGAGGTGGGAGCGACTAAAGATGACTTAAACTTGGTTTTTAAAAGGCTAGTGCCCCCGATATGATTGCTGCATTTGGACCCAAGCATGGTGCCAGTACACTGTTATTAATATACGGAATTGTGAAGGGGTGGATAAACTTGATATTTTTCCATACAGCTCCGACCAAGGTCCTCTACGCAGACGGCGAATACACGGTGTTCTACGCGTGTTACTCGGGCGAGACGAACCAGAAATGCACCGAACAGGCAATGGAGGTCACTCTCGCGGGGAAGTCTCGCGAAATCTCGCAAGATAAAAAGGACGAGATTTACAGCATTTTGCCGAGCGTCTGCGTGAGCCCAGGCGACATGAAGGACACGGAGTTGCTTGGTAAGTTTAAACCTATTTATTTGAGCTCGATTGCATCAAAAGCCAAAGACTTATTAAAGCACGCTCGTGTTCGTTCCCTGGGTAAAACCAGTACATTAGGACATCTAAATAATGTTCCCACCGTTATGATCAAACCCGTAAACTCCCGGTCGATAGGCGGACACCATATCGACCACACCACGGCGACCTTGGTAAGAATCGATACATCTCGCATGGATGCACTAGCAGAGCCAGAGGTCTAGTTATGGTTTGACACCAAACGGTACTGTACTTTCAAAATGATAATGCATACGCGTAAAATGTCGTCTCAGATTAGCCTGTGCAGTCCACACTGGCTAATCAGGGTTGACACTTTCCGCTTAAACTGGATTTTTGCTGATAAGAGACTTCCTTTAAACAAAAATACCATAAAAGCGTAACGAGTCGTCCCTGATAAGCCTGTGTGGAGGCCTCAAATGTATTTATCTGTCATTTCACGGGGTTGTTTAAGATGTGCAGGAAGCAGTTGGCTTTAAACGGTATATTAATCACATGATATGACGTGTGAATTTTGCAGGTAAACATTGTCATGCACAAGATGTGTTTAGTAAGATACATTCATACAACATGATTTTGCAGTATTGTTATTATTGATACGCGCTTCCACTTAACTTTCGATACGGGCACTAATATCACTAATTTACAATAATTTTATCGGATATTATCGGCTGGTCAGCTGAAATGCCTGTGAAGTGCGCACATACTGTAATGAAACGCTGCATCGAATAATTATGATGCATTTTAAAGCTAGATTTTGATAATGTTGCTCTATGGTATGAAATAGTGTTAAATATAAACTCGTCTGATTATTCGTTTCAGCCGATTGTACAAGCTGGGTTGATATCAAGGAAGGTGTGTAGATCTTGCAATACAAATTACCTTGAAACTTGTCAGTCAAGAAGATGTATAATACGATTACAGAGAAAACATCAAAACATTAAAGAGAACCATCTCACATTTTTATTTCGGTTTGGCTATTTAAAAAAGTTTATGAATTGGTAACTTATAACTGTATTCTTTATTTTATATATCATGTCATTGTTTTGAAAAATTCTAGTACAACTTAAGAACACATAATGTATCACTATGTTTAGTCTTGCAAAGTCTTAAAAAAAGGATCGTATAGTCAGTGATTAAGTGTTATTTTTATGTGAAATATATAATGATTAGTATATATATCGCGCACAAGCAATTGCTAATTGACTATTTGCTCCCATTCTTTATTATGTTATTTTTTCATCAGTATGTTCAGTGGAAATAACAACATATTAACATTTTTCAAACGTTATATTAATGTACTTTATAAACAACATACGTACATATTCAAATATATCATCTTGTATTCGGTTGTAATTTTTGAAGGTGTACCCTCACTTACAGCCTAGCAATGTTTTGTCGTAAGCGGTGTCCTCACATTACTAAGTTGTTAATAATGAACACATTGTTAAATGTTTTAATATGTATTGAATCTATCCCCTTTCAAATCAAGACAAACATTTTTTAATGTTTAAATAATAGTTCAATCTAATCAATTTCTAATCAGGATACACCATTTCAGAGAGTGGTCCGGACCGATGCCTGCTTGACAATATCAAGGTTTTCGCAGAGTACGACTCTGATCAGGTAAGATTTATATGGGGCCAAAAAAAATAATAGGTCCGTTTCCGGTCTCCTTGGAGAAAAAAAAACAGGTCGGTAGGTAGGGTTTTTTTTTTTTTTTTTTTTTTTTNAAGTTGAGTGAATGTTCAAACATCCGTTATTGATTGAGAAACATTTATGCAGCTAGATATCATATACAAAACATTAAGGGGAAAAAATAGGTCCTGTTATCAGTGTAAATCGTATCAGCCAATCAGCGCTAAGGCAGTCGAATACACACCAACCCCATGTGAAGGTCTCAACGACTTAATAGAATTATCGCGACAATTTTCCGTCTATGTGAATGCACAGTTTGACGTCATTAGAGGAAGACGCTTGCTGTCAAAGCAAAAAAATTGGCTTCCTTTGTCTTAAGCGATCAACATGCTAAACCTATCGTATCACAGCACGTGCATAGCCCGCCTTTTTACGGAGAACAATGGTGGAATTAACGGTTGAGTGCACAACTCAATGCTCTACCGCGTACAGCAATCACTATACCTGTATGCCATGTAAAACCCGTGTTTTAATAAGAGCGCAAAATTGTTAATGTAGCATGGAAAGCGTGCGTGTTGCAACAGACCATATGTGACTAAAAATAGAGCAACTCAGTACATGTAGTATTTCAGAATGAAAAATTTACATCGGAATCGATGCACACAACGAGAATTATAAACCCATTTGAAACTAAAAAAAAAATACATCAAGTTACGTCGAATTAATGAAATTCAAGTCATGTACACAAAAGCAATTTGGTGCTCTTTTCTAACACGAAAAACACGTGGCTTGTATCTAGTAACGAAAGTAGTAATGTTTAATTTGACGTTAATAGATCTAGTGTATTTCGGATAGGCTTTCGAACTTAGCAATTTACGATGTGCAAAAAATTCGTACCACAAATGCATATATGTCTATATATATCGCTATTGGTAAACATGTCCCGGAAAATCGGCAAAAAATCCCGGAAAATTGAGCTCAATAAAAATTTATGGCGTGTATGGAGAACTGAACCGAAATAAACGAAAATGCACACATTTTTTTTTTTGGCGACCCCAATTAAAAGTTGAGGGTTGGCGCCGATTCTGGAGACACGGTCGGGCGACCGGAAAAGGACCTATTTTTTATTTGGCCTGGTGGCTCGTTACTGACCTATCATTCTGACGTGTTGGTGGTTATGAGCGCCGCCAACTTGCCAGAGCGACACATATACCCGCCACAACGATAAATATCCCCACCGGAACGACTAATATACCCACCAGAACGACAAAACGGGCGACACATGCAATACATTTTCTTGTCATATTGACGCCTTTTTGTCGTTCTGATGGATATAGATGTCGCTCTTTCTTGTTGTCGGTTTGGCGAACCTATTGAAACCAACAGACACGTCAAAACGATATGGCAGAAATCAGCCATAATAGATTCATCTGTATGCTAACATTTTCTGAATTATCTCACAGCAAGTACGCGTTAATTGTTAACATTTGTGGAGGTCATATCCTGCCAGAAAAATGCATCATGCTTGATTACATCCAAACTTCTTCATTTCATCTTTGGTTGTGATAATTTTCAATACTTTATCTTTTGAACGCTTTTTTATATTAAATAGAGGATACTGAAAGATGAAACTTGACAATTTTAGAAGACAAATAAATACTCAATATTTTGTAGTGAGATATAATTTAAAATGAACGGAAGAACATTTTAAAGAAATCAGAATGTAAAAACATTCTTAAAAGAGGAAAGAAGAAACAAAAATACAGTTATCTTTACACTGAAGATGGATTCAACTTATAAAAGGGGAAGGTGCAAGTAATCAAACATGATTTTATTTTTTGACAGAATATTTGTTCTCCATACATTTGACTTCTAAGTTTTGGTTAGCTTTCGTTATATTCCAGAAAAAAGTACAAGTGCTCAGACAGGTATGAACCCGTTTAGATTTTCCTCCCAGACATATCCTTTAATGCACAATGTGACGTCCAGACATACCCTTCAATGCACAGTGTGACGCCCAGACATACCCTTCAATGCACAATGTGACGCCCAGACATAACCTTCAATGCATAATGTGATACCCAGATATACTCTTTAATGCACAAAGTGATGCCCAGATATACCCTTTTGTGCACAATGTGACGCCCAGATAAACCCTTTAATGCACAATGTGATGCCCAGATATACCCTTTAATGCACAATGTGACACCCAGATAAACCCTTTTATGCACAATGTGATGCCCAGATATAAACTGTAATGCACAATGTGACGCCCAGACATATCATCTAATGCATAACGTGACGCCCAGACATACCCTTTAATGCACAATGTGATGCCCAGATATACCTTTTTATGCGCAATGTGACGCCCAGACAAACTCTTTAATGCACAATGTGACGCCAAGACACACCCTTAATTGCACAATGTGACGCCCAGATATACCCTTTAATGCACAATGTGATGTCCAGATATACCCTTTAATGCACAATGTGTCGCCCAGACATACCCTTTAATGCACAATGTGACGCCCAGATATACCTTTCAATGCACAATGTGATGCCCAGAAAGACCCTTTAGTGCACAATGTGATGCCCAGATATACCATTTAATGCACAATGTGATGCCCAGATATACCCTTTAGTGCACTCTGTGATGCCCAGATATACCCTTTAATGCACAATGTGATGCCCAGATATACCCTTTAATGCACAATGTTACGCCCAGACATATCGTTTAATGCACAATGTAACGCCCAGATATACCCTTTAATGCACAATGTGACACCCAGACATATCCTTTAATGCACACTGTGATGCTCAGATGAACCCTTCAATGCACAATATGACGCCCAGACGTACCCTTCAATGCACAATGTGACGCCCAGAGATACTCTTTAATGCACAATGTGACGCCTAGACATACCCTTTAATGCACAATGTGACGCCCAGACATACCATTTATTGCACAATGTGACGCCCAGATATACCCTTTAATGCACAATGTGATGCCAAGATATACCCTTTAATGCACAATGTGACGCCCAGATATACCCTTCAATGCATAATGTGACGCCCATACATACCATTTAATGCACAATGTGACGCCCAGACATACACTTAAATGCATAATGTGACGCCCATACATACCCTTTAATGCACAATGTGACGCCTAGACATACCCTTTAATGCACAATGTGACGCCAAGATAAACCCTTTAATGCACAATGTGATGCAAATATATACCCTTTAATGCACAATGTGATGCCCAGATGTACCTTTTAATGCACACTGTGATGCCCAGACATACCCTTCAATGCACAATGTGACACCCAAACATATCCCTTAATCCACAATGTGACGCCCAGACATACCCTTCAATGCATAATGTGACGCCCATACATACCCTTTAATGCACAATGTGATGCCCACACATACCCTTCAATGCATATTGTGACGCCCATACATACCCTTTAATGCACAATGTGACGCCCAGACTCACCCTTCAATGCATAATTTGACGCCCATACATACCCTTTAATGCACAATGTGACGCCCAGACATACCCTTCAATGCATAATTTGACGCCCATACATACCCTTTAATGCACAATGTGATGCCCAGACATACCCTTTAATGCACAATGTGATGCCCAGATATAACCTTAAATGCACAATGTGACGCCCAGACACACCCTTCAATGCACAATGTGATGCCCATACATATTCTTTAATGCACAATTTGACGCCCAGACATACCCTTTAATGCACAATGTGACGCCCAAATATATCTTTTAATGTATAATGTGACGCCCAGATAAACCATTCAATGCTCTTTGTTATGCCCAGATATACCCTTCAGTGCACTCTGTGATGCCCAGATATACCCTTTAATGCACAGTATGAGGCCAAGACATACCCTTCAATGCACAATGTGACGCCCAGACATACCATTCAATGCATAATGTGACGTCCAGATAAACCCTTTAATGCACAATGTGACGCCCAGACATACCCTTTAATGCACAATGTGACGCCCAGATATCCCTTTAATGCATAATGTGACGCCCAGACATACCTTTTTATGCACAATGTGACGCCCAGATATATCCTTTGTGCACAATGTGACGCCCAGATATACCCTTAAATGCACAATGTGATGCACAAATATACCGTTTAATGCACAATGTGATGCCCAGATATAAATTTTAATGCACAATGTGACGCCCAGACATATCATCTAATGCATAACGTGACGCCCAGACATACCCTTTAATGCACAATGTGATGCCCAGACATACATTTTTATGCACAAAATGACGCCCAGACATACCATTTAATACACAATGTGACGCCCAGATATACCCTTTAATGCACAATGTGATGCCCAGATATACCCTTTAATGCACAGTGTGACGCCCAGACCTACCCTTTAATGCACAATGTGATGCCCAGACATACCCTTTAATGCACAATGTGACGCCCAGACATACTCTTTAATGCACAATGTGATGCCCAGATATACCCTTTAATGCACAATGTGTCGCCCAGACATATCCTTTAATGCACAATGTGATGCCCAGACATATCCTTCAATGCACAATGTGACGCCCAGACATACCCTTTCATTAAAAATGGTGGGATGAGGTTTCGTACATGGCAGCATCAGCTTCTGGCGTCAAAGTTAATGCATTTATCGCTTTCTCTTTAATATAAGGTCATACGTCTTATGACGTCACTCAAACATTATAGATGAAGTCATAAAAACAACGTCATTCCAGATGAAAGGACGCTGGTATCTATGCGGATCCATCAGCTACAACAGTCTTTTTAATATTACGACATACGTCAAATGACGTCACTGAATCATTCTATAAATGACGTCAGCTCAACAACGTAATTTCAGATGAAGGGACGCTGGTACCTATACGGATCCATCAGCTATAACAACAGGACCTCCCTGCAGGGCGTGGTCATTGACAAACATGCCGAGGGCATGAACGAGGTGATACACACGGAGATCACCGCCTTTGATGTAGACACGAAGGCCGACGAACAGGCTGATATGCAAGCCGATGGGTACCTTTAAAGTTCTTTAATGTTTTTTTTTATGTTTTGCACGTGATTATACTCATGATAACCGACAGTTAATCGTAATGTACCCCTAGTAAATATCAAATTTGCTTGGTTACTCGAAGGTTTCCAAGTCACATGGTACCTCTAATGTTATTTAAAGTTTATTTTTTACGTGAGTATACACCTCATAACCGACAGACACCCATACTGTTCTGTTATTGTGATAAATATTATGATTATGTTGACGGCCATTATAATGTTGATGATGATTATGAGAACAAAAATCCAAGGCAAAAGAAGCAGAAGAAAAACAAGAAATATGAGAGATAAATATAAAAAAAACATGACGAATATACTGATGATCTAAATGGTGACCACTTCTCTATAAGTATGTGTTAGCGATGCAGTTTTTGTTGATCACTAGTAATTATCAAACTTACTTTGTATCTCACAGATTGCCCAGTCGCAAATGTGCTTCCTACTCCACACAGTCACGTGACACGTGTATCAACACCGCCGAGTTCGTGACAACACTGCCGGGAAGTGGAGTGAACGGGTTCGGTAGGTTTTTTAAGTGAAAACAAGGGCCTTTTATCACTCAACTTTGCTTTTTTTGTGCCAATTTTTGAGACGTGTTTGACCATCATGCTCAGTTTTGTGTTCATAAAACTTGTTCGAGTTTTGAGTGCAACTCAACCCTTAGTTTGAGGAGTAATTTGTGCATGTTATTATAGCCGAGATTTAAAATAGTTCTTGAGCTGACCGACATTCACCTCAGATGAGTGGATACTCAAATCTCATCTTCTGATTATTTCAAAAAATGAGAATGTTCTTGATACTGGGCCCTTGTTTAAACTTATTATAACATGTTGTGTCAATGCTCTTTTCTGATACAATGTATAATAACTAGCAATGCTGTAACCTTTTGAATGCCCTGTAATTAATATTTGTGTGTATCATTGTCGTCTATATGTTTTAAATGTTTGCTTTGATTGACTATAAAAGGATGCACACTCTTTCAAAACGAACTTTTTTTATCGGTTAACAATATGTAAGTATGTAATAATAAATATGAAAAACGGCAAATATATCCTCCGATGACCGTGAATCGAGCGGTTAAGGAAACGAGTGAAAGAATTTCTGAATTATTTCAAACAATGCTACAATAAACGATTTACCTCCAAAGATTTATTTAAGTCCCGTAAACTCCATGTCAAAATGGTTTATTTACAGCGTGTTTAACATGCAAAGCCGATATTTCGATACACACCCGCAATAAACATCCGCTACGCGCATGTTTACCTTGTACCGATACGTCACACCGGAAAGGGAGATTGCTCGGTTGCGATAGGCATTAGGCCGACTAAACTTACACATTTGATTCACTAAACTATAAAAGATTTAATAAAATAAACGTCCAATCAGAAAGGAGGTATTCACACTGAATACGCGTGATAACCCTAACACGGTGTGCGCGCACTGCTCTTATACTAGAATCTATGATGTTTTCATGCATTCTTTTCTGAAAATCGGGAGAAAGTGAACGTGATTTGTTTTGAAATGTTGTGTTACCACTACAGTAGTGCAGTCATCTGTTTCACTTTGCAATTTATGTGGAAATTTTATGAATTGGATCAATAAAATGTATGGACTATGGATACATTTGGGTTATTTTAGTTGAAGTAAGATTTTGAATTGCAATTATGTCTGTTTTTCCTCATTTTGGTTGTGTTTGTATTTATTTTCAAGCGTAGTAATGTTAGTGAAATAAAATACTCGGAGGGCATGCGTGTAACGTCATCACGAGAGCCGCGTTCTTGATGTAAACCAAAATGATCGGTATCAGGACGCGCTCGGAATAAGGGCATTGTACGATAGATGAATATTTAAAATTCACTAATGCGAAAATAAATTGTCCCAATTTTCAACGAAGTCCTTTACGCCGACGAGTAATTCATGAATATATTGTTTGTGCAGTGACAAAACCAAACGTTTGCGCCGATGAGTAAATAAATTAAATTCAGAAAACAAAATATTTTCTAAGAAAGAAAGAAAAACATTCACAAGTTATCTGTTTTTCCGCAGTGTTCACTAGTCGAGAATACATATATGTATGATTGTAATGTACTATTAAGAAAATAACATGTTGCACATGGGAAGAGAAAACACAGCACTATTTTCGTTCTACCACAGTATTTGTTTAATTTTTATTTTGTATACGTTCAATATTTTTAATTTTCCTCTTAAGTAGGTGCGTGAGGGTCGAGGGCATCCCACACCACGCCGTTCAGAGTTTGCACGCAATATATGCATATTACAACACATTTTTATACATTTCATACATTTTACTGTCATTAGCTTATACATTCTAATATAACCAGTTTTTTTTTTTTTTACTATACAAGACTTCTTAAGTGTCTTATCTCAACTACTGAAAGAGACGTGACAATAGTTCTCATTCTTTACAATGACGCAAATCATTTAAAATAGTTAATTTTGACCACAGTGTTCACAAAGGTTCTATACATCGACGAGTTCACGCTGGTGGAGTACGTATGCAACTACCGCGACAACGACGGACGCTGCAAGAAGGAAGGCGTCGACTTCAACGTCTACACGAAGAACGACACGAAAGAGGCCGGTATTGAGGTGGAATCGACCTTGACGAACCTTATTAGTGATCTGGCAAAAAGCGTGTGCCTTAACCCGGACGATTTCCAGCTAGAATACGGTAACCAGTGACCTTGCATGTCATTGAAGTAAAAGTAAAACATTAATTGTCGTTAATATTTTAGAATAAATCATGTATGTAAGCATATATATGTATTTTAAATTCAAATTTTAAATTATATCTATTATTTCACAGTAAAAGTGCAAGGGTCACTGTTTTTTATTAAAAAAAAACAACAAAACTAGTTGTTTTTGAAATCATAGACTAAATCACGTATGTAAGCGTATAGGGGGTATTTTAAATTCAAATTTCATTTGTTTTTCTTTTATTTCACAATATATGTATAAGTGCCATTCCAATTAAAAGATGTATTTTACGAATTTGAAGATTTTACACAAACAGGCCTTTTGCCGGTGCATTGTTCAATGAGTAAAGCATACAATTATTACATTATTTGCATCTCCAAAGAAGTTCAACATAACATGGTAACTGTATGACATCATCGGTATTCCAGACCATTTTCACAAATTTCATCGTTCCTCCCATCGATATTTCAGAGTGGTGTAACGTGTCGGACGCCACCGTCCACAAACAGGTGATTGAGAATCCCCAGTGCGACGTCGATCAGCTATCCATCGTCAGTGACATGGACGACTACACACCGGCAATGGTAATTCGAAAACATCATTTAAAGGGACTGTCCACTAGATAAAGCGTCGCGCGACGCGAAACGATATTTTGGGAACCTACGAGGATTGCTTATATAGCTAAAAAATACATCCGCCTTAAACATGAGCGTCCGTGGTCGAGTGGTCTAAACAGGTAGCTTTTTACTCTAGGACTCCAGGAATCCGGGGGTCAGTGGTTCGAGCCCTGTTGAGGTTACTTTTTTTTCCTTTTTTTAGATTGTATTCTTGTTTTTTACTGGAGATTTTTAGTTCAAATGTTTAAATTTATCAATATAAAGCATTTAAAGCATTTAATGACAAGCTTCAATACATGCCAAAATCTAGTGGACCGTCCCTTTAACATGTTATTTGGAAATTGAATAACAATCATAAGCAAATGTTCTAAAATCAATCTTTCCACATCTTGCTGGACGTCTTTTATGGTGGTAATGGTAATTGAAGAACACCGATTGAAGTAGCCAAGACGAAACACAATTTATTATTTTGTTGCGATTAAGTACTTAAATAATCTAAAATAAAAATTAGCTTATATCCTTCCAGTTCATGAACTATAAGTTATGTGGTAGTGAATAATGCCAAACCTGTCTGAAAGATGACCTTGTTAAAGTAAAAAAATGAGGGACATTTTTGAAATGAAACACATGTTGAATGTAACAGGGTTATTGACATTTAAAAGAAAATTTATTTATTTGAGCCTCGCCCTGGAAAAACGGGGCTTAATTCTTGTGCTTAAAGTGTCGACCAAGATTAGCTTAAGCAGTCCGCACAGACTAATCAGGGACGACTCTTTCCGCTTGTATGGTGTTTTTCGTTTGAAGGACGGCTCTTCTAAGCGAAAATTAAGTTATGTCGGAAAGTGGCGTCCCTGATTAGCCTTTGATGACTGCACAGGTTAATCTGGGACGATACTTTACGCACATGCATTAAACCACGTTTTCGCAGGGCACGGCTTATTAAAAGTTTTATTTTCTTCAGATTGTCGGATATTGGCAAGAGCATGCGCGCATCACCGGCGGTACGTTGTTTACGACAGTAACGTCAACAGTGGCGTACATATCGTCTGCGTCGAACGACACGCTGCAAATATACACCACCGGCTTCCGGGCAGACGCGTATGTATTCAATTTATTGCAATATACATACGATTATACATGATTAAGAATCGTTTGAAATAGACGTGTTCGCAGATAATTCATTTTTTCTTTAAATATGGAATGAACACGTAAGTGATCTCATTGTTTTAGATGGAATTATAAACATTAATGTACCCTTCTCATTAAATTTGCCACGGAAGATTTGATAGATTTTTAAATTGGTACAAGTACAATTTTAATAAAGGGATTTACAATAAAAACTAGATCGTTCAATAAATTCATATTAACTTTGACATTTTAAATAATGGCATCATTTTGGAGCAAATACGTCAGAAGAACTGTATTGAGGTCGGTTTACAAACGGTTTAAATAATTAATAGTCATATTGTCATATTCGTATCAATTACCTACACCTGAACACTTAACCCTTTGAGCGCTGAAACCGGATTTTGAAGGCCTTTGCAAACAGTTTGGATCCAGATGAGACGCCACAAAACGTGGCGTCTCATCAGGATCCAAACTGTTTGCTATTCTGATAGTGGTCTTAGAAAAAAAAAAATCGAAGAAAATGCTAATTTTAGAAATTCAGCAGACGACATTTTAGCAGACGACAAATATCCCAGCATGCAAAGGGTTAAATTCTTACGCTGTGTCATAGGATATTCGTGTAAACCGCCACTTCTGAGTTTACAAAGTTAACACAGCTGCACCATTAACAAACACGTTATTCGCTTTTATTTTGCAGTAACAATGTTTCATAGTAACGCTCGATTGGTCATTGTCGGCTAATTTACCACTTACATGTATCCCGGGTACTTTTAAGTATACTACAAAGTACCCGTGGTACGAAAATATACTAAAAACTCGGAGTATAAGCGTATTTTCTGTACCCAGGGGGCATTGTATTATACTTAGATTACCCGGGGTACTTTTAAGTAGTACCTGAGCCGACAACGACCAGTTGAGCTGTTGTTAAGATGTGCAGCACGACTTTCACATTTGCTTTGCAGAGGGAATGACAAGTCATGCGCGGAGGTGACGCACACGTCCCTTATATCTCGGTGTCGTTCGGTCTCTAGTGGAGATTATCTTGCGAGATTTCAGGAGACTGAGGATTATGCTACGTATAGTAAGAAAACATCAGCCGTTAATACCATTTCGAGCGATCTGTTGCTCGCTTCAGTGACAAAATAAAATTGTGTTGAATGAAAAATATTTAATTATATGTGGTTTTTGTTCATTTTGAACTTAATATTCTGTTTTATCCATGATTTCATCCACCAAATGATCTTTCCACAGCTACGTCTTACTAAATGTGTGGTCACGTACGGTTAAAGAAATATGTATGACATCATTGGTTATACTTATTCCTTTGAGCGCTGGAACCGGATTTTGAAGGTCTTTGCAAACAGTTTGGATCCAGATGAGACGCCACAGAACGCGGCGTCTCATCAGGATCCAAACTGTATGCTATTCTTATAATGGTCTTAGAAAAAAAAATCGAAGAAAATGCTAATTTTAGAAATTCAGCAGACGACATTTTAGCAGACAACAAATTTCCCAGCATGCAAAGGGTTAACCTGACGTAGCTTATGTTGTTCTGTCTTGAATCACGCACGATCCTTCATTTGAGGTTGCACACCCAACTTACAATTCCTTCAGTCACGTATTTTAAGTAATTTAATATAACCTCTTATTTGTTTCTCCATGTGCTCGCACAATTCGTCACATAACGTTACATGCATAACTTTACATGAAGTCACGATTATCAATATAAAGCTAGATATGTTTCTGTAATTGAGTCACACACATATCGTAATAAATCATTATGCACGTGTTTAATTAAAAAAAAAAAAAAAAAACACACGCCACACATCTACATAATTTGCCGTCGCACACGTACCGTAATATGACGTCACGCACTTTTCTAACGATGGCGTCACGTCCGTTTCAGTTCCGTTTAAGATCCTGTACTCAGACTACGTGAACGTGCTGGTGACGTACGGGTGTGAGCACGTCCTGCCCGGGGGTCTGTGTGAGAATGGGGCCGCCCACGTGAGGATCTGGTCAAGGTATATTTATAAGCCGCGTTCTGGGAAAACTGGGCTTAATTCATGTTCGTAAAGGGTCGTCCCAGATTAGCACGTTTAGTCCAAACCTCACACCATGTTTATTGCATTTTTTCAAAAACGCCTGAAACTGACAACATAATTTTGTTTAATAAATAGTATTTATCCACCATATCCCAATTATTGTCATCTCGTTTCAGAGACGCGAGTCTGAACGAAGAAGCACGAGATTTCGCATACGAGATGATTTTCTGGGCCTGTCAGGACCCTCTCGTCAATGGGTTGACTGTTTTCAACCACCAAGAGACGGGTACAGCATTTGAAATTGAGCCTCGCTCTGTGAATAGGGGGTTTAATGCATGTGCGTAAAGTGTCGTCCCAGATTAGCCTTTGTAGTTCGCACAGGCTAATAAGGGACGACACTTTCCGCCCGCTTAGTTGTGAAATATCGATGAGATAAATCCATTTATCACCTCCAGTGCTCGAACATGTTGTATAATGCATGCCACAATATTCGAACTAAGGAAATACAGCTGAATGCCGAAGGTGTGATACCATCAATGGAAAGGGAGACAAACGTCTCATTTACAACATATTATATTTAGAGCTGCCAAGAAAGAAGATTATGCTTTGTGCTATAGGACGTTGGGTCGTCTGTCTGTAAGATAGAAAGTTGATCAAAAAGAAAAGAACGTGTTTTGAACTATGAATACAATTATTGAGTGTTGAAAATTAAAGCATAACCAGATATGCAGGATGTGTCCGTGGATTTCGTTGGATATTAGTGTCT
This sequence comes from Dreissena rostriformis, assembly GCA_007657795.1. Lineage (NCBI taxonomy): Eukaryota > Metazoa > Mollusca > Bivalvia > Myida > Dreissenidae > Dreissena > Dreissena rostriformis. Next base: position 144,925 of record VMBQ01001082.1, on the reverse strand, counting down.
TTCTTGCCGACGATAGTTAAGTCTGACAAAAATTGAAAACATTGGACTTAATTATACGTTAGAATCTTAAATTCGTGTATCGGTCTGACCACGAAATCAACTACATTATACACGTGTGTCCACCTGTGTTGTTATACGGAATATCGACGAGATCAACATGTTTTGAAATGATTCTTAAAAACTGTTTGACTAATATGACATGTTGGGTCAGTTTATATATACGAGAATAATCGCTTTATTTCTTTTATAGGTAACTGCATGAGCGATTTGAAATCATACGTCACTGAACGTAAGTAGACAGTTTGACTAATAGTTTAAATTTGCTAAAATAGCATGTTACATTCTCTCTTTTAACCACGCGGCTATGGTAATAGCTGAAATGTTTAACCAGGTTTTCCGAAGGAAAAAACTGGTTATAAGATTGGTGAATGTCGGCGGACGTGCGGGCGGGCGGGTGGGCAGGCGGGCGGATGGAACAAGCTTGTCCGGGCAGTTACTATGTCGTTCATTGTGAGATTTTAAAATCATGTGGCACATGTGTTCACCATCATAGGACGGTGTGTCATGCGAAAGAATTACGTCAATATCTCCAAGGTCAAGGTCACACTTTGAGTTCAGGGGTAAAAAATGACCATAAATGAGCTTGTCCGAGCCATAACTATGTCGTTCATTGTGAGATTTTTAGATAATTTGAAACATGTGTTCACCATCATTGGACGGTGTGTAATGCGAAAGAATTACGTCGATATCTGCAACGTCAAGGTCACACTTTGAGTTCAAAGGGCAAAAATGACCATAAATGATCTTGTCCGGGCCATAACTATGTCATTCATTGTTAGATTTTAAAATTACTCTGTACATTTGTTCACACTCATTGGACGGTGTGTAATGCGAAAGAATTACGTCGATATCTTTAAGGTCAAGGTCACACGTTGAGTTAAAAAGTCAAAAATGGCCATAAATGATCTTGTCCGGGCCACAACTATGCCATTCATAGTGAGATTTTAAAATTACTCTGTACATTTGTTCACAATCATTGGACGGTGTGTCATGCGAAAGAAAAACGTCGATATCGCCAAGGTCAAGGTCACAATTGGAGTTCAAAAGTCAAAAATGGCCATAAATGAGCTTGTCCGGGCCATAACCATGTCATTCATTGTGAGATTTTAAAATGACTCTGTACATTAATTTTGTTTACAGTCATTTGACGGCGTGTCATGCGATAGAATTCAAGAGCTCAAAGGTCAAAATGGCCATAAATGATAATGGCATAATAATTTTTAAAAAGCGCCATAAATTAGCTTCTCTTGTTTTGTGAAGACAGCATGCAAAATATTCTGTGTCAATGCAGCATATGGGGGTATACGTCACGTCTGTGACAAAGCTCTAGTTATTAATATATTGTTTGAAAACCTGGTTTTGTGACAATTTTGTCCCTTGTTTTTTTATGACTATGATTAGAATGAAGCTTGAAATAGAGTTTGTTCTTTCGTCTTTGAATATAATTAAGTTTAAGATTAAGGTATGTTTAAAATGAATATGTAACAAATTGAACTTATTGATGATAAGCAGATTTGTTTTCTAGAAGTAAAAACATAATTTCAATTGATTTATTTGTCAGGCTAAGTTTGTAATGCCAATTAAAGCATAATTTAAAATTATAAAATATTGAGCTCGACACCGGTGTATCTGACGCAAATTTTATCTGAAATCTTTTCCCGCAGTTTTACTTTCATCCAAAGATAGGCTTTTCTCTCAGACAAAAAAAAAAAAACAACAACAACAATTCAATTCTTTGCCATTTAACTATTTTAGATAAAATTTTCAAAGTCCTTCTATGTTTGCTATGTTGCAGACGAACTAGCGCATGTCTCGGCTAAGGACAAGGTTGCCGACACCAATCAGCAGCAAGACGGGGCAGATGAAATGGACGCGATAGACGCTGCTTTCAACATGCCTGACGACGTGTTTTATGGAGACGGTCAACAACAGTAATAGCAACATCGCCTACCACATGCCTGACGACGTGTTTTATGGAGACGTTCAACAATAAACAATACCAACAACATCGCCTTACACATGCCAGACGACGTGTTTTATGGGTACGGTCAACAATTATAACAACAACATCAGCAACAACAATGCCGTGCATATGCCAGACGACGATTTCTATGCTGATGAAGAACATTAAACAACAATAATAAGAGCATCTTGCATTATCAACTACAATAGCAAACAACATTTGCCGCATTATTACAGATTTCATATGCATTGACGTCAAGTTCTACGTGGATAAACAACATACACGACAATTACATCAGTATCGTTAAAAACAACAAACATATCAACACCATTTGGCATTAAAGTTGGGTTTGCAACACAGTTTATGTTCCACTTTAGAGGTTTTATTCCAATTAATATCGGAGTTTATTTATAAACAAAAAACAAGCAGACAATGAAATCGAAATGTACTTCTTAATTATTATTATTTTGTAATTTTCAGTTAATGAGGCTTATGTTTGATCGTTATTTATATATCAGTTGTCCACATCTCACACTAAAATCAGTGTTTACACATAGATTAAAAATTGTATTTATATTCCCATCATCAATTAAATATGTATAATCTTTAACCTGGTATTTAATTGGTACACTGATATAATCGTATGCATTGTTGTCTGATTGCTATAAAAATCATAAACGATTCTATTGTCAAATTATTTAGAAATATTCATGTATTGACACGCATTTTGTTAATGTATTTATGCAACAAATATTGTTTTATATATCAGTTTTATTATATTGCTCAGTGTATACTTTCATTATTAAAGTTGCTTTCATTATTAAAGTTGTATGACTTTTCGGACAATCAATGTTAAATAAAAATGTGTTGTATTCAATTTATCATACCTTGCAACATAGGTACTGCAGATAAATTGAAATTAATCGCAAATAAACTATTTAATTACATATGTATGATGTGATTTTCTAATTTAAGGTAAATTGCAAATTAATGATAACATTCGTGCGTAATGCCAATTGACTTTGTTCAATAAATTGTCAATGAACAATATATTGAAGAGCCTGATTTGTTTCCTAAAAAGTATTCATTAAACATTCGCGTTGGTACGTTATTGTAAGAAACAGTTATCAACATAAAAACTTAAAAAAACAACAACATTCATTTCTAATACGCATCATGAACGTGTTCTGAAATATCAATTCATACAATAGCGGAAGAGTTTTTGGAGTGCTCACGTGGAATGATTTGGAACATTTGACACATAAGTGCGAGCATTAAAGATTAATGAAACAAAATCAAATTGCTTCCAGCCAATTGAGTATACATAGTTTTGGAAATATGTAAATAAAACAAAATTTGTACACGGAATTTTAAAAATATAAATTATGAAAACTCGTACATTCTCAAACGTTGATTCAATAAAAATACCACTAAAGACAACGAAATATTCTCGTTACACTTCAATTCGTTTGAGCAGATGTCAAGTGAATTAAGATAACCACTCCGACCAATCTAACTATTTCAATATTAAAATGCAGTCATTTAGAAAAATAAACCTGCGCATGCTATATCTAAATAGAGATTTGTCACAAACGTGACCAAAATATCCCCGCTCCGCGTTAGGATAGCAGCAAGGCACATCGGTAAATTCAAGGCGGATAACCTACACGTCATGGGAATGATTTATTTTTAAAGTTTGAATTGAATTTCGTGCAAAAATGAGTAAGCAGTTCCCTCCACAAACATGTTCTGCTTCTACCATAAAGCTTGCTAAGTTCAAGAACACACAACTCAGGAACGCATGGATCATTGGGAACAAGCAATACAATATTACCCTTAAACGATATAAGAAAGCTAAAATGTTACTGGGACCTATAAGCGTTATCTTAAGTTTTTATATTTGAGTTTAATATATACTTATTTAGTACGAACATATGAACAAACAATATCTCTGCTGATTTCATTTTGTATGTGTGTGTTTATTTGGCAACAACCTGCTACAATAATGATAGTTTCTATAATCTTTGCTTCATTCGAATGCCGTTTACATGAGCGATCACAGGGACACGATTTTGTGAGGAAACACTGTAACCAATATTTTAGAAAGGCAAGAAAGAATGCATTTAAGCAGGGGAAGTTCAACTTCTCTCTTACACTATGCTGCCCCATTTAAATTACGAACGGTCTGCAAAGTCTTGTTAGAAAATTATTCTGACTTCTTAGGAAGTGTCTCGACAACAATGACACTGGCATAAGTGTTTAAGCTACCTTTCTACCATGACAGTATCTTCAATAAAGGTTATTGTGTAACAGATGATCTATATAAGTTCAGTAAACTGACACTATTATTTCGAAGATGAGCACTACAAACTACACTTCAAATAAATGCAATTAGCTGAGTAAATTAAAAAATAAAATGTTTAATGCCATTTATCAATTAAAGTTGATCTGAACCTGCTAATTATGGTCAGTCCAGCCCATGAATCAAGTTTAAGAACTTTATTGTCAATGCCAGGGTATTAGCTCTATTAAGCCCAAGTCTTACTATTGCCGGTGATGATTGATGGTTATTTTTTTAGCGCGGTCACATATTCCCAGTGCTGCCCCGGTACTGCACCGGTTTACATATGTAGTAATACCACCGGCAATAACCGTAGCTCTGCCGTGATAAACCGGCTACAACCGGGGCTCCATTGGGGCTCCACCGGCACGAACCGTAGTTATACCGGCATTAATTGGTGAACCGTAGCTACACCGGGACTCTGCCGGCATTCACCGGGGCTATACCGGCGTCAGACCGGGGCGGTGCCGTAGCTCTGTCGGGTCAATAGCATCCCGGATGAGCCCCGGTTCGTGCCGGAGGTATTAAATATTTAAATAGTTTGCCGGTGGAGCTCCAGTTGTCCCCGGTTGTCCCCGGTTCACCCCGGACGTTTCCGGTGGAGCCCCGGTTCATCCCGGTAGACTCCGGATCACGCACCGGGGCTCCACACATCGCAAAATGTGATAGTGAGACTGGGCCTTCAACATGGAAACTCTATGGGATATACATGCACACAATTATGAGTCAACATTTAGTGCAGACTTCGACAAATCAACTTAAAAGATAGTGTTTGTCTAACTTTGGCGTGTTTATGTGCTTTAATTATTGGTCTCGTCGTCTAAATAGAGACCGTGGGTTGAATTGGTAAAGGTTTGAACCACACACAATATATATATATATATATATATATATATATTAATATACATTTCATTGTTGTGAAGCATAACAAACTTTTCAGTTGTTCACATCTTTTCAGTTTAATTGGCAAGACTTTCAACGGATGTGATTGGGGGTAGTATCAGCGTTAATTGAACGCAACATTTAGTTTTAACATTTTCCGGACAAATTTGTGTACAACTTTGTATCCGTTAATTACTAATTAGATTCCTTATGGTGCATTGTATGTGTATTTTTTTATATTTCCGTTCAAGATATTTAAATCTTATATTATGCAAAATGTGTCTGATGCCATATAAGTTTGTGTATGACGAAATTATGTTCGGAGATGTTTTGTTTTTAGTTCTACTTTCAAGCTAGCGGTGAAATAACTCGTTACAATTGACTTTTTTACAAGGTGACACAATAGTCAAAATTAAATGGATCATTGCATATGGTAATGCATGACACAACATCTCATATAGTCTAGGAATTGTATTTGCATTACTGTGATATGATTTGTATCGATAGTGAATAACGGTAAATTCTACTTCATTTGAACCCAGTCAAACTTACAACAAAATCATGAGTGTGAATGGTAACTGCTTGTCAAAATGATACAAAAAGTATACTAATGATACAATTAACTATAATGCTTGTAACTAAATTGTTCGTCATGGCAGGTAACAGTTATAAAGTCAGGACGCATTTGTTCTGAACTCAATGAGTTGTCGTTTGACCCCCAATTATAAAAATCAAACATAAGATTAAGTTATTTAGAACTTTCTTGCCGTCCGTGTCAATTTGACTTACAGATTGTTTACCTAAGACAAATACGTGTCCGGTGTTTGCCACGTGTATGTCACATGTGCTAGAGAAATGTTTGAAAGCAAGATCATGAAACATGACTGTGACTACCCCATCCATGGTCAGTGAACAGAACAGAACATAATTTTTATTTTGACTTAAGCATAACAAGCTTATCGTCATATACAAATACATGATAATTTTAAGAAGGTCAGTGTAAGAAGCTACGCATGTGTCTGAATTGTGGTTCGCTGTTCCTATTATTTTGAGCATCAAACGCTCCTTATCAGTGTCTCCAAATGACCAGCGCTTGATGAGTGTCGCCGGGACATATAAAACCGTGTGTGCGACCACTGCGGCCATACTTTGGATTTTCGACGATAAGGAAAATGAACGTCCTTCTAGTTGCTTCCCTTGCCGCTCTTGCGGTTCTGCAAGGGGCCAAGTCAGGTAGGCAGTATTGTCGCATTCATAGTGTATGTTCGGGGAAGATTAATGAGGTCAAGTTATATATTGTTTGGAGATACGAACAATGAGTTTTGTTTTATATAGATTGTAATCAATGTTAGTAGAAGCTTTAACTAATTCCAAAGGCGTACTTAAATCTAAAGATAAAATCAAACTACGGCTTGCTTATACAAATTATGCTCGCATCTTTACTTACCGTTTGTAGGAAAATAATTGGTTAGCTGAAGTCGTTTTGATTAACATATCCCGCATTACAGTATACTACTAATATTTTGACATATCTCACATTGTTATTAAAAAATCTAATGTATTTATACTATGCATATTTTATATACATATATAAATTTAAAATAAATAATTAATATACATTTGAGACAAGTGGAATATTTGGCGATTTGCATGCGCCAAGAACATTTCCTGTTAATATGTTCATGTTCGTGTGTATATGATTGCTTTAAATAAAATACAATTGCATGTATGTTCACTGTGTGTATACTAAGGTTTACAGAAGGTAGAAACTTATCTATATGTCACAGACTAATGTGATAACAAGTTTTTCTTTAAGAAACGTCACGTATTGTTTTTATTTCAGTTTTAACACATATATCTTTTAATTAGGACGTCAGTGAATAACAGTATGATATATGAGACAAATGGTCGTAGTTTGGAGGTTTTGGTTGCTATAGATAAGGTGTTATACTTGGGTATAAATGTTTACATTGCAAAAACAATCATGTAACTGTACCAACTGCGGGTCAGACTCAGTACAGTTATCTAAGAGCTTTCCATTTGCGTTGCTTATCTGGCTTCGTTCGTCAGGATTTTGACCTTATGATCATGCTTTAGAAGAATTATGTGGTGTCATGAACATATCACAATCATGTAACTGTACCAACTGCGGGTTAAACTCGATGGAGTTATCTTAGAGCTTTCCTTTTGCGTTGCTTATCTGGCTTCGTTCGTCAGGATTTTGACCTTATGATCATGCCTTAGAAGACTTATGTGGTGTCATGAACATATCACAATCATGTAACTGTACCAATTTCGGGTTAAACTCGATGGAGTTATCTTAGAGCTTTCCATTTGCGTTGCTTATTTGGCTTCGTTCGTCATGATTTTGACCTTATCATCATGCCTTAGAAGACGTATGTGGTGTCATGAACATATCACAATCATGTAACTGTACCGATTTCGGGTAAAACTCAGTGGAGTTATCTTAGAGCTCTATATTTTCGTTGCTTATCTGGCTTCGTTCGTCAGGATTTTGACCTTATGCTCACGCCATAGAAGACTTGTGGTGGCCTGAATATATCACGATTCTAAACTGGAACTTAAATCAAAACCAATGTTGTAACGGACTGCAACTATTTGAATGTCTTATCGGTTGATGATAATTTAGTATCGTGTCTGTAATGCCATAACCTCTAAGAGAATAATTAACGATCTAGTAGTACCAGTCACTTTGAATGTTCCACTTATGGGTGTTATGCAGCCTATATGGTATTTGGTAGACGATAATCGTGTGAGGTCGTATAATTAAAGATACTACATGTACATGTACATCAATATTTTCCCGTTTCTTTTGCCCACTATTTTCTTTTAATTTGCAATTATTAAATTTGATTCGATTCAAAATTCTTTTGTTGATAACAGAAGTCGAAATTTCCTCTCTAAAGGATATTCTAAAGCTGGGTTATTTTGACTTCATTTTGCCATTGTCTTGAAATATGTCAGCCACGAGCTAGTTGTCTCACGGCTTCTTGATTTTCCACGAGATTCCTAGTTTGCCAATTAATTGACATTTAATAAAGATTAAAATAAAAGCAGAAACCTTTATGCTCTATGTTTCATTCAGTTCGTTGATATTACACATTATAAATCTGCCATACACAAGCATACGCATTATATGTTAACAGGTCAGTTGTAAACGCGTTTTATGTGATTGTATGTATGCAGCTCTGTCTTACATTTGAAATGCATTTACAAGATGTAAAATAGTTTTCATTTAGGCCTGAATCCAGTCGTGTCTGACGTGCGGGCGACATCAATTAATTCATTCAAATATTCATTATTGCAATTATACACTATGCATCATTTATTCCTTCCTTCCTTCATTCATTCACCCGTTTATTCAATCATTCGTTTGTTTATTCATTCATTAACTCACTCACTCACTTATTCGTTAATTCATTCAGAAAGACCGCAACGACCAACATCAAACCAAACATGTTTATTGTAAATACGTGTGGCTTTCCAGCTACTGTATGGCATAGCTGACTAAGATCACTTTTTATTTAACCCTTTGCATGCTGGGAAATTTGTCGTCTGCTAAAATGTCGTCTGCTGAATTTCTAAAATTAGCATTTTCTTTGATTTTTTTTCAAAGAATACTATCAGAATAGCAAACAGTTTGGATCCTGATGAGACGCCACGTTCTGTGGCGTCTCATCTGGATCCAAACTGTTTGCAAAGGCCTTCAAAATTCGGTTCCAGCACTGAAAGAGTTAATATACTAGTCAGCTGAAGAATTTGATGCAATATATAAAAGAACTAGGCCTAAAAAGAACACATTGTCAAATTTTAAGGAGCTTATAGAATCTGTTCAAAGTTCATAAACACCGGTTGCATACATTTGGGGGAATAAACTCATCTGGTAATTTGTCTACCATGCATTATTTCATTTCAGGGCAAAACTGATTTCTTAATATTTATTTCAACCCCGTTTGTCTTTCTTAAATGCATTTCTTGTTGTAACTTGTCCTATTTCTGTACAGTTCACTGTTAACGTTTACTCACAGACACAATTGCATGCACGGGTACCCATCGCTACCACGCCACGGGCACGGGTTACTATCCGGACTCGAGCACCATAGAGGGAGGATACGTTGATATGCGAGACACGCCCTTACAAACACTTCAGGTACATACACTGGGTCTTGGACTTTGTTTGGAGAACGTGCAAACTGCAAGCGTGCACAGATATGTACAGTACTCCGAATGTATCTGATTGCACGGTAGTATTCATTTATGTATGCCGTATGACGTCCTGCTTTGATAAAAACAAGTCCTCCACCCACCTCACATTTTAAACATAATTTATTTTACTTTGCGGCAAGTTTACCAACCGTCTTGGCTCTATAAAAGTGATTGAACAAGATGCAATTACTAATAATTGTTAATGTGTTTTTCAGTAGTGACATTTTAGGTACGCGTTTTTATGCGAAGTATAATAATAAGGTTTATGAAAAAAATATCGATTTGTATGGGCTTGATTTATAATAATCAGCTAAACCTTTTTGTGACATTATTTACACATCATATTCAGGCCTACCTTTATGTGAAAATATCTTTGTATTTTTTCAGGCTTTCCTTTTTGTGAAAAAATCACACATCTTATTCACACGTATCTTTTTGCGACAATATTTACACATTCGCTAATTATCTTCGCTGTTTGGTACAATGCCTACATCTTTTATTTCGGCTAACATTATTGACACTCTTGTTCAACATTTTACACAGACTCATCGTGTTGTGGCAATATCTTCTTCTCTTATCCATTTTCAAATATTTGCGCCATATCTTCACATGTTCTTCCAACCTCCGCGCAGAGCTATGACTGGTTCCTAGCATAGCTCTATTTTATCCCTGCCGCCATTACACACCTCGTGATTACGATCATTTCATATATAATTGTTATTTAATATGTATTTAATATTATATCTATATATTGCTGTTAACAATGTAAACAAAGTTCAAGTATGTACAAAATAACACTGATGTGCATAAAATAAGACAACGTTACCAACTAGAAATAATTCTTACTAAGCTGGAATGTTGTAACTCGTCAATCCTTTGTAAACCCGTATATAGATGTTAACACTGAGCGGAGATTGATGTTATTCAGGCTTACCTATTTGTGACAATATCTATACATTTTACGCAGGCATACCTTGAAGGAAAGGCCTCCGTGGTTACTGTTGCTATGGACAATCACGCCGGTATTAAATACGACACGCCCGTCTGCATTCCAGAGCTGAACCATAAGTACAATCGATTCATCGATTTCAGGGTAAATATATATATATATATAGAGAGAGGATATTTGTTTGAATCGGTGGAATATCGATTTTATTTCACGAGTGATCATAGAAAATCATATGTTCACGAGTGGCGCATGAGTGAAAATATGTTTTTCTATGATCACGAGTGAATTAAAATCGTGTTTCCACCGATTCCAACAAATTTTCTTTTTATTTTATGCTTTTTCACCGTTTATTGACATTCTTAAAGAGTTTAACTGGAGAATTTTGCTGGAATCATGACGTCATTTCATCTAACAATTACGTCATTTCACTGGTAAACAGTGAAAAATATCGACATTTTTCAATGTTTGAAACAGTGAAATAGCAGTATTATTTCACTGATATTTCTCTATAAACCACCGGAAAGCATATAATAAATATAGTTTTGTCCTTATAACAAAAATGGTGATTGTTAATCGACGTAATTTATCAAACGATTATAATTTCAATTTACATTTTTTAGAATCGAGGTAAACCAATGATTATGAATCAATTCTGACTCATGCTTTGAGTGTAAACATGAGGTTCTGAGTGTATATTTAATTAAAGCTTTCTTTATCATTTGTGTTTTTAATGCTTGGAACATGAATCCATTTTCACAACAGTAAGGTTAATAGCGGCATCGTTTTAAACATGACATCATACTGTTATGATATCCTTTTTCTGTTGTTTTTTTTCATTCAGGAAGCTCAAACCCTTTTAACTTTGTTTAAACTTCTTTAATTATAAACAGGAGGAGATAACTCTTATTATAGCCGGACGTTCTTTATTTATATTGATCACACATTGCCAAAAATGCTGACATTGCAGATACAAACACACAGACCCACTGTATTGTTATGTAATTGATACTTATTGTGTGGCTTTTGTCATTTCAATGACGTCATGACCGGGATACGGATCAGGGTTTTTTAACGAAAAGTTTTAACTCACCCCCCTGTCATTGAGAATGGATTAATATCAATTATGATGCTGGATCGTTCACCTGAGTACAATGAACACATTTTTGTTTGCGATAAGTGTGGAATGTTAAGATTTGCTTTTAAGGGGAATATAGATGGTAAATACGATATTTGCACAAATATAATGATCTTTACAACAATTTTTTAAACAGTTCCTTATTACAGTTGTCTCGTTTTGTAAACGCGCATAACACATATTCATGTTTATGATCTTAAAAAAAACCCCACACTTCTCCATGCGCTCTGTCGACAACGGACTTGAGTGTCTCAAATTTATGATTGTAGTACGCGACTTTATAGAAGTGATTTCGAATAATACTGAAGGTGTGCATCGAACAAATAATAAAAAATATTGCATTTATGTTTTCTACGCGATAATACCAATATCACATTGCTACAAGGTACTTATATATGCTAGAACGATGGGTACGGAATACCGTTAGGGCCATCGTGGTTACACATTAAAATGCAGAGGGCGACAATGCTATAGTGCGATGGTACGATGGCGACAATGCGATAGTACGATGGCGACAATGCGATAGTACGATGGCGACAATGCGACAACGCGATAGTACGATGGCGCCAATGCGATAGTCTGCGTACTGTTGTCATCGTATAATCGCATTGTCGCCATCGTACTTTCGCACTGTCGCAATCGTATTGTCGCACTGTCGTATTGCCGTCATCGTACTGTCGCATTGTCTTATTGTCGCCATCGTACTATCGCACTGTCGCCATCGTATTGTCGCACTGTCGCATTGTCGTCATCGTACTGTCGCATTTTCGCATTGTCGCCATCGTTTTTTCGCATTGTCGCCATCGTACTATCGCACTGTCGCCATCGTACTTTCGCATTGTCGCCATTGTACTATCGCACTATCGCATTGTCGCCCTCTGGATTTTAATGTGTAACCACGATAGCCCTTACGGTATTCCGTAGAAGGGTTATGCGGTGTTTAAAACATGTTAATATTAAGGAGGAAGTTCCGTCGATATGCCCATCCATTTCGTGCAGACAACAAAGCATACTGACTGACCGTACAAAGAGCCACTACAATTTGCCATGTCTTACATACTTTTGAGTCGAACTCTGGGAAAACGGGTCTAAATACATACGCGTAATGTGTCGTCCCAGATAAGCCTGTGCAGTTCGCACAGGCTTATCAGGGACGACACTTTCCGCTTTAATGACAAATTTCGTTTAAAAAAAGTATCTTCTTACTAAAGATCCAGTTTAGGCGGAAATTGTCGTCTCTGATAAGCATGTGCGGACTGCACAGGGTAATCTGGGACTAAACGTTACGCGCATTTGTAGACACAGACGCAGGATCATTTAGTTATACAAATATAATTTTAGGTTCGTGACCACGGCCCAGCATTCAACGGCAAGGACCACTCGAGAATCGACATCTGCGTTCGTACTCGTCATGATTCGTACGATAATACGATCAATGGACCATTGACGCTGGTTTTCCATTGATAATATATATAATTATATATTATATGCATGTGTTTTTATTTATTTTGACCTTCGCGTTTGTGCTTCTAGTCTATTTACGCCATTGTACGTCGAATGACTTTATATCCCCTGACATGTTTTATTGATATACTGCGTGGAGAGCCATGTATTATGACGGCGTTTAAAACAAAAGTCCACATATACTCTAAAAAGTTAATCATTGCAGAAGTCGCTTTTTAATGGATATCTTATCTATCATAAACTTACCTCAAATTGCATTGAAATCGTACCGATAAAACATGTGTAATTATTTTACACTTGAACACTTTTCTAACGCAATTCTTTTCAAACATGAATATTTCAGTTATGAGTAAAGATTTTGATTTAAAAATTGTACATGTGATCATTTTACTACCTTATGTGCAAGCTCAAGATCACATGTACACTTTTAAAGCAAAATCGTTTCTCATACCCGAGATATTTAAGTTTGAAATATGTTGCGTTAGAAAAGTCTCCAACTGTATAATATCTTGTGATGCCTCGGCAGTTAATCGGCTGATTAAAACGCGTATACCAAGCGTGCAGTAAAGTATATATTATATTCACACCAAGGGCTTAAAAAAAATTAATACATTTAAATGCTTGTCGTAGAATCGCCTTGTTTAAACGTAAACATACGCCATTTTCTTTAATTAGACTCCGGTCCCCGAATTAAAAGTCTGACGTTACATCGCCAGATCTTATTGGACACGACTTGTGCAAAATTGTGCACTTTGTTAGCATTTAAACAAAACACAAAGAATATTCGCGAGTCAAGGGTATAACGTTGGAAAGTAACCGAAATAACAAACCTTTACAAATACGTGATTGTTTTCAAATTAATAATTAAAGTTTCTAGAAACTAAACTAAATTTTACATTTAAGGAAATGTTCTTGAAATGATTTACATTTTAAGAAATTTTCTTTGAAATAGATATAAACATTCATAGTTCTAAATTAAAAAATATATTGAGAAGGCGTCAAACAATTTAAATGCCAATCTTTACACGAGACATAAGTCGTTTATGTGTACCAAATCTGTGGGCATTCGCCAGTGAATTTGATAAAGAACCGTACTATATTTTAATATCATACTTCAAAATAATGTGGTTTCGAAACAGCATACTATTTTTTTAGTATATTTTCAATGACGTTCCTATAAAAAAAACACACACTAGTGACTGACCGAGTTAGATAATTAGACAAATCAGGCCACGAGGTTGTCATAAAAAATATAGGGATAGTAATGGGGTACAGATGTTTGCATGTAGCTGAATATTGTCGGTAGGTCATCCGTGTACACATAAATAAAGAGCATCAAATGGAATTTCGTCCCCTGAACCTGCGCAGCACCAAACCATTCACCCGCCGTTTGAATGAGAATGCATAATAAGGTGAAATGTTGTAACACGTGGCGTTACAATCTGCGAGTAAGATTGTATTATCAATATGATGTTATTAACAAAATCGATAACAGTTTTCTGTATGTAATTAACGTGAATGCGTTCAGAATTAATGCACGTTTTCGTCATTTAAAAAGAAATGATATCAGGACAGTCATGCTGTTAAAAAACAACAGCAGCAGTACATATACATTCGTTTGGTGTGCTGTTCGTCGTGGCGGTCTTTCTGAATTAATAAACGACTTACTGAGTAAGTGAATGAGTGCATGAATAAACGGATGAATGAATACAATTATGAATGAATGATTGAATGAAAATATGGATTTACTAAGTAATTAACGAACAAATTAATGAATCAATTACCGAGGTTATTAATGATTGTCCCCTCAGGTCAGGCCCGTCTGTTTTCGGGACTAAATTTATTTGTGTGAAAAAACTTTAGATAACGTTTTAGAACAATTAATTTTTTTACCCCGTCATGTAAAATTGAATACTTATCAACAATTTTCAATGCGTGTCTTAGATTGAAAGTTTATGTCAAGGTCTGAATCATAAACGTGTCCAACATATCAGGTAACATGCGCCTTTTAGTCCGAGCACTAACTCGTCTAGGCACCCAGTGCAACAAATAATAATGACATCACTATAGCGCTTTCTAAAAGGAAATAAACTTATAACTCAAAACTCGAATATAGCAATGTCTAAACAAAGTGTCTTCCAAATTCGCTCTAACGTACTGTGCAATGCATTTTCGTTGCAGTAATTATGCTAAAAAACTTCAAGATGAGAACGAGATTTAAAAGTACAGTTTGACAAGATTTAACAATTATTTTATGGTCCAAACCGTCTTTTTTTCGTAGGTCAAATTGACATGGACCAATTCAATTAAATGTGTATCGCTGCCTTTACGTACGTTATCTTCCGTGGATTTGCTGTATGGAACCCTTGCACGCCCGGGAATAAACACTTTGTGTACAGTTTCAACCATCAAGGTTTGAATATCAAAGTTTATTTACAAAAAGAACACCATAAAAATAGAAATGTGCTTTATAAGTCTATTGTTCGATAAAAGAAGTTTTATGCTTGCTGGTTATTCGAATATAATTTTCCGATTTCAAATACTTCACACTTACAATAAAGAATGAGTTATATATTTCCAGCATCATTAAAATATACCTGATATTTAACACTGTATTTTATTAGTATATTGATATAAATGTTTGCACTTTTGTCTGATTTAGATATACAACATGAATTTTTTTATTATCAAATTATTAACAAGTATTCATATATTTACATGCATTTTAAAAATGTTATTATACAGCAAAGATTATTTTATGCATACGTGTCATTGACATTATTATATTGTTCAGTATAGAAGTTCAGTATTAAAGTTGTATAATTTTTTACATTTAATTTTAATTCATTAGGTGCTGTACTCGATTTATTATGCCTTGGAAAGTGGTGATTTTAGACCTATTGTAAACAAACTATTCAATCAGATATGTATGTATAATGTGATTTTCTAACAATAGTTAACATGATACATATTTAGTACATTTTTGCAAATTGCGCATTGTTTGATTTGTATACAAATTGTCAATACACAGATTGTTGAAAGAGCCGGGATTGTTTCCTTAATGATATTCATTAAACGTTCACGTTGGTACGCTGTTTTAAGAAATTGTTATCAAAATTAAAACCATTCATTTTAAATATACATCATAAATGCTTTCTAAAATATAAATAAATACAAAAGCGGAAGTGTTTTGGGAGTGCACACAAACAAAGATTGTTTTTGAACATCTTTCACATAAGCGTGACCGAAAGAGACCACTGAAACTAAATTAATTTGTTTCCAACCAATTGCGTATACATATTTTTTAAAATCTGCTCTACGAGTGTGAAACAACATGTACAATATTAATTTTGATATAAATTGGATAACTATTTTATGAATAATATGATTATCATGATTATTCTTATGCTATAATAGGTGTGCGTTCGTAATTAATTGTAGTCGCTATAACACGTCCGTGGAAGACGACTTTACCCAAGTGGTAGCTCAAATAGCACGTGACCTTGATGCAACAAACGTCCTCGGAAAGCGTTTAGTTCATAACACGAGTCAACATACATTTAATCATGTGCATGAATGTTCATTTGATGCTTTGGCGTATGTTTGTTTTGCATTTTCCAATTTTTCATGCATCAACAAGTATGTTAAGATAAAAGTGCATACCCCGGACCATGAATGTTGTCACTAGTACATAGTATATACGGTTAAATTCTACTTCATATGAAATCTTGGCGACACAAATGGCCAATTGCATGGCTTCTAGTACGCATGATGCTGGCTTTAGCTTGTAATTAAGTATGATAGGAAGACATGTAATGTTTGCGAATAAAATTATTAAAGAAATTTGTAAATAGAAATTTGATGAAGCTATCTCCATCTGAATTCCTCTAGAAGTAATAGTACAAGTTAATGTTTTCAATATAAACATTTGAAGTCAGTCAAATTAAAATTAAATCATTAGTATGAAAAGTAACTGCATGTCATAAGAATATCGGTAGTAATGATACAATTCACTGTAATGCTTGAAACAAGTTCGTACGTCATTAAAGTTAACATTTTAAAAGTTAGGATTAATTTGTCCTGAGCGAAATGACGTTGTCGTTTCCTCCATATACAACGATCACCATGTTTGTGTCTTTATTGAAGGACATATCTAGGGTCGGGCATATCAAAAATAAGTGTTATGGTATTTAGAATGTTCTAGTCTTTCGTGTCAACTTGACTTACATATTGTCTACCTAAGACAAACCTATGTCCTGTGTTTAACATGTGTATGTCACATGTGTTAGAGAAGTGTTGGAAAGCAGGATCATGGGGCGTGTCTATGACTGTTCCATACCTGGTAAGTGTAAGGAGCCACGCATGTGTCTGAATTGTGGTTCGCTGTTCCTATCATTTTGAGCTTCAAAAGCTCCTTATCAATGTCTCTAAATGACCAGCGCTTGACGACTGTCGCCGGGACGTATAAAACCGTGTATGCGACCACTGCGAGTATTCATTTGGACTTTCGTCGATAAGGAAAATGAACGTCCTTCTGGTTGCTTCCCTTGCCGCTCTTGCGGTTCTACAAGGGGCCAAGTCAGGTAGGCAGTATTGTTGCATTCGCAATGTGCGTGCGGGAACGAAGAATGCGTAGAACAGTTGAATGTTTTGGATATGCGAAAAATGAGTTGTGTTATATATACCGGTAGTTTGAAATCAATGTAAGTTAAATATTTATCTGATTCTAAAGGCGTAATTAAATCTAAAGGTAATAACAAAATACGGCTTGCTTAGAAATTATTATGCTCGCATCTTTACTTACCGTTTGTAGGTAAATAATTGGTTAGCTGAAGTCGATTTGATAAACATATCCCGCATTACAGTATACCTCTACTATTTTGGCATATCTAACCATATTATTAAAAAATATAATGTACATGTATTTATACTATGTTTATTTTATATACATATATACATTAAAAATAAATAATTCATATACATTAGAGAAAAGTGGAATATTCGGCGATTTGCATGCGCCAAGAACATTTCCTGTTAATTTGTTCATGTTCGTGTGTATATGATTGCTTTAAATTAAATACAATTGCATGTATGTTCACTGTGTGTATACTTAGGTTTCCAGAAGGTAGAAACTAATCTATATGCCACAGAATACTGTGAAAACAAGTTTTATTTAACAAACTTCACGTATTGTTTTAATTCCAGATTTACCACATATTCTTTTTAATTTGGACATCAGTGAATAAAAAGTATGATATAAGGGACAAATGGTCGTAGTCCGGAGGTTTTGGTTGCTATAGATAAGGTGTTATACTTGGGAATAAATGTTTATATTGCAGAAAACGATCATATGTACCTACTGCGTGTCAGATTCAGTACAGTTATCTAAGAGCTTTCCATTTGCGTTGCTTATCTCGCTAAGTTCGACATGATTTTGACCTCATGATCATGCCTTAGAAGACTTATGTGGCGTCCTGAATATATCACGATTCTAAACTAGAACTTAAAGCGAAACCAATGTTGTAACTGACTGCAACTATTTCAATGTCTTATCGGGCGATGATAATTTTGTATCTTGTTTGTAATGCCATAGCCTGGTTCCGCGCTCCTCCTTTGGAATACAATTCAATATCTAGTAGTACCAGTCACTTAGAATATTCCACTTGTTAGTGTATTGTAGCCTATATGGTATTTGGTAGATGATAATCGTGTGAGGTCGAAGAATTAAAGATACAACATCACTATTCACCCCATTCTTGACAATGTTTTTTTTTTTAATTTTAATTATTACGTATGGTTAGATTCGTTATTCTTTTGTTGATAACATTAGTCGAAATTTACTTTTTAATTGGTCTTGTCAGTCTCGTAAGCCACACATTTAGACATTTATGCAGGTTTGACTTTACTCTTTAGCATTTGCTTGTCATTTTTAGTTCCACTTACCAGATTATGAATTGATATCATTGAGGTCACCGTGGCGTAATTGATATGGTGTCCGCCTAGCGATCGGGAGGTCACGGGTTCGATCACTACAGTTGGAGCATTCTTTAGACACTGGTTTAGGTTTTAGTTCCAATTCAGAAACCATTTTATATTCAGGACTGCGGGTTCGACTTAGTGGAGTTATCTAAGAGCTCTCTATTTGCGTTGCTTATCTTGCTTCGTTTGTCAGTATTTTGACATCATGATCATGGCTTATACGGTGTCCTGAAGTTGTTCAGCAATAACTGTTGCATATATTTGGCTAATAAAACTAAACTGATCATCTGTCCACCATGCATTATTTTTGGTCAAACTTCTATCGAAATGTTTATTTCAACGCCGTTTGTCTTTCTTAAATACATTTATTGTGTTAATTCTTAATATGTATCTAGTTCACTGTTAAATTCACTCGCAGGCACAATTGCATGCACGGGTTCCCATCGCTACCACGCCACAGCCACGGCCTACTATCCGGGGAATAAACTTAACTGGTCATTTGTCTACCATGCATTATTTCATTTCAGGTCAAAACTGACATCTTAATATGTATTTTAACGCCGTTTGACTGTCATTAATGCATTTCATGTTTAAATTCGTACAATTTCTATATTTCACTGTTTACTTTAATCCCAGACACAATTGCCTGCACGGGCACTCATCGCTACCACGCCACGGGCACGGGTTACTATCCGGACCCGAGCCCCATAGAGGGAGGATACGTTGATATGCGTGACACGCCCTTACACACACTTCAGGTACATGTACTGATACGTTGATATGCGTGACACGCCCTTACAGCCACTTCAGGTACATGTACTGATACGTTGATATATATGACACACCCTTACAAACACTTCAGGTACATGTACTGATACGTTGATATACATGACACACCCTTACAAACACACTTCAGGTACATGTACTGATACGTTAATATGCGTGACACGCCCTTACAGACACTTCAGGTACATGTACTGATACGTTGATATACATGACACACCCTTAAAAACACTTCAGGTACATGTACTGATACGTTGATATACATGACACGCCATTACAAACACACTTCAGGTACATGCACTGATACGTTGATATGCATGACACGACATTACAAACACTTCAGGTACATGTACTGATACGTTGATATACATGGCATGACCTTACATACACTTCAGGTACATGTACTGATACGTTGATATGCGTGACACGCCCTTACAGACACTTCAGGTACATGTACTGATACGTTGATATGCATGACACGCCCTTACATACACTTCAGGTACATGCACTGATACGTTGATATGCATGACACGCCCTTACACACACTTCAGGTACATGCACTGATACGTTGATATGCATGACACGCCCTTACACACACTTCAGGTACATGCACTGATACGTTGATATGCATGACGCGCCCTTACACACACTTCAGGTACATGCACTGATACGTTGATATGCATGACACGCCCTTACACACACTTCAGGTACATGCACTGATACGTTGATATGCATGACACGCCCTTACACACACTTCAGGTACATGCACTGATACGTTGATATGCATGACACGCCCTTACACACACTTCAGGTACATGCACTGATACGTTGATATGCATGACACGCCCTTACACACACTTCAGGTACATGCACTGATACGTTGATATGCATGACACGCCCTTACACACACTTCAGGTACATGCACTGATACGTTGATATGCATGACACGCCCTTACATACACTTCATGTACATGTACTGATACGTTGATATGCATGACACGCCCTTACATACACTTCAGGTACATGTACTGATACGTTGATATGCATGACACGCCCTTACATACACTTCAGGTACATGTACTGATACGTTGATATGCATGACACGCCCTTACATACACTTCAGGTACATGTACTGATACGTTGATATACATGACACGCCCTTACATACACTTCAGGTACATGTACTGATACGTTGATATGCATGACACGCCCTTACACACACTTCAGGTACATGTACTGATACGTTGATATGCATGACACGCCCTTACACACACTTCAGGTACATGTACTGATACGTTGATATGCATGACACGCCCTTATACACACTTCAGGTACATGTACTGATACGTTGATATGCATGACGCGCCCTTACACACACTTCAGGTACATGTACTGATACGTTGATATGCATGACGCGCTCTTACACACACTTCAGGTACATGCACTGATACGCTGATATACATGACACGCCCTTACAAACACTACAGGTACATGCACTGATACGTTGATATACATGACGCGCCCTTATACACACTTCAGGTACATGAACTGATACGTTGATATGCATGACGCGCCCTTACACACACTTTAGGTACATGTACTGATACGTTGATATACATGACACGCCCTTACACACACTTCAGGTACATGAACTGATACGTTGATATACATGACACCCCCTTACACACACTTCAAGTACATGAACTGATACGTTAATATGCATGACGCGCCCTTACACACTCTTCAGGTACATGAACTGATACGTTGATATACATGACACGCATTTACAAATACTTCAGGTGCATGTACTGATAGGCTGATATACATGACACACCCTTACAAACACTACAGGTATATGCACTGATACGTTGATATACATGACACGCCATTATACACACTTCAGGTACATGAACTGATACGTTGATATGCATGACACGCCCTTACATACACTTCAGGTTCATGTACTGATAAGTTGATAAGCATGACACGCCCTTCCAAACACATCAGGTACATGCACTGATACGTTGATATGCATGACACGCCCTTACGAACACTTGAGGTACATGCACTGATACGTTGATATGCATGACATGACCTTACACACACTTCAGGTACATGTACTGATACGTTGATATGCATGTTATGACCTTACAAACACTTCAGGTACATGTACTGATACGTTGATATGCATGACACGCCCTTACAAACACTTCAGGTACATGTACTGATACGTTGATATGCATGAAACGCCCTTACAAACACTTCAGGTACATGTACTGATAAGTTGATATGAATGACGCGCCCTTACATACACTTCAGTAACATGTACTGATACGTTGATATGCATGACACGACCTTACAAACACTTCTGGTACATGTACTGATACGTTGATATACATGACACGCCCTTATATACACTTCAGGTACATGTACTGATACGTTGATATAAATGACACGCCCTTACAAACACTACAGGTACATGTACTGATACGTTAATATACATGACACGCCCCTACAAACACTTCAGGTACATGTACTGATACGTTGATATACATGACACGACGTTACATACACTTCAGGTACATGTACTAATACGTTGATATACATGACACGCCCTTACAAACACTTCAGATACATGTACTGATACGTTGATATACATGATACGCCCTTACATACACTACAGGTACATGTACTGATACGTTGATATACATGACACGCCCTTACAAACACTTCAGGTACATGCACTGATACGTTGATATACATGACACGCCCTTACAAACACTACAGGAACATGCACTGAAACGTTGATATGCATAACACGACCTTACAAACACTTCAGGTACATGTACTGATAAGTTGATATGCATGACGCGCCCTTACATACACTTCAGGTACATGTACTGATACGTTGATATGCATGACACGACATTACAAACACTCCAGGTACATGTACTGATACGTTGATATACATGACACACCCTTACAAACACTTCAGGTACATGTACTGATACGTTGATGTACATGGCATGACCTTACAAACACTTCAGGTACATGTACTGATAAGTTGATATGCATGACACGCCCTTACAAACAGTACAGATACATACACTGATATGTTGATATACATGACACGCCCTTACAAACACTTCAGGTACAGGCACTGATACGTTGATATACATGACACGACCTTACAAACACTTCAGGTACATGCACTGATACGTTGATATACATGCCACGCCCTTACAAACACTTCCGGTACATGCACTGATACGTTGATATGCATGACACGACCTTACAAACACTCCAGGTACATGTACTGATACGTTGATATACAAGACACACCCTTACAAAAACTCCAGGTACATGCACTCATACGTTGATATGCATGACACGCCCTTACAAACACTTCAGGTACATGCACTGATACGTTGATATGCATGACACGCCCTTACAAACACTACAGGTACATCCACTGATACGTTGATATGCATGACACGCCCTTACAAACACTACAGGTACATGCACTGATACGTTGATATACATGACACACCCTTACATATACTACAGGTACATGCACTGATACGTTGATGTGCATGACACACCCTTACATATACTACAGGTACATGTACTGATACGTTGATATACATGACACGCCCTTACACAGACTACAGGTATATGCACTGATACGTTGATATGCATGACACACCCTTACATACACTACAGGTACATGTACTGATACGTTGATATGCATGACACGCCCTTACAAACACTACAGGTACTTGCACTAATACGTTGATATGCATGACACACCATTACATACACTACAGGTACATGTACTGATACGTTGATTTCATGACACGCCCTTACATACACTACAGGTACATGTACTAATACGTTGATATACATGACACGGCCTTACAAACACTACAGGTACATGCACTGATACGTTGATATACATGACACGCCCTTACATACACTTCAGGTACATGCACTGATC
>VMBQ01001082.1:50684-118591 GCA_007657795.1 Dreissena rostriformis | reverse complement strand
AGGTACATGTACTGAGACGTTGATATGCATGACGCGCCCTTACACACACTTCAGGTACATGCACTGATACGTTGATATACATGACACGCCCTTACAAACACTTCAGGTACATGCACTGATACGTTGATATACATGACACGCCCTTACAAACTCTTCAGGTAAATGTACTGATACGTTGATATGCATGACACGCCCTTACATACACTCCAGGTACATGTCCTGATACGTTGATATACATGACACGCCCTTACAAAAATTCAGGTACATGCACTGATACGTTGATATACATGGCATGACCTTACATACACTTCAGGTACATGCATTGATACGTTGATATACATGACACGCCTTTACAAACACTACAGGTACATGCACTGATACGTTGATATACATGATACGCCCTTACAAATACTTCAGGTACATGCACTGATACGTTGATATACATGACACGCCCTTACACACACTTCAGGTACATGTACTGATACGTTGATATACATGACACGCCCTTACATACACTACATGTACATGTACTGATACGTTGATATACATGGCATGACCTTACATACACTTCAGGTACATGCACTGATACGTTGATATGCATGACACGCTCTTACACACACTTCAGGTACATGCACTGATAGGTTGATATACATGACACGCTCTTACACACACGTCAGGTACATGCACTGATAGGTTGATATACATGACACGCCCTTACAAACACGTCAGGAACATGCACTGATACGTTGATAAACATGACATGCCCTTACAAATACTTCAGGTACATGCACTGATAGGTTGATATACATGACACGTCCTTACAAACACAACAGGTACATGTACTGACACGTTGATATGCATGGCATGACCTTACATACACTTCAGGTACATGAACTGATACGTTGATATACATGACACGACCTTACAAACACTACAGGTACATGCACTAATACGTTGATAAGCATGACATGCCCTTACACACACTTCAGGTACATGCACTGATACGTTGATATGCATGACACGCCCTTACATACACTACAGGTACATGCACTGATACGTTGATATACATGACATGCCCTTACAAACACTACAGGTACATGCACTGATACGTTGATATACATGACACGCCCTTACATACACTTCAGGTACATGCACTGATACGTTGATATACATGACACGCCGTTGCAATCACTACAGGTACATGTACTGGTACGTTGATATACATGACACGCTTTTACAAAAACTTCAGGTACATGTACTGATACGTTGATATAAATGACACGCCCTTACATACACTTCAGGTACATGCACTGATACGTTGATATGCAAGACGCGCCCTTACAAACACTTCAGGTACATGCACTGATACGTTGATATACATGACACGACCTTACAAACACTCCAGATACATGTACTGATACGTTGATATACATAACACGCCCTTACAAATACTTCAGGTACATGCACTGATACGTTGATATACATGACACGCCCTTACAAACACTACAGGTACATGCACTGATACGTTGATATGCATGACACGCCCTTACAAGCACTACATGTACATGTACTGATACGTTGATATACATGACACGCCCTTACAAATACTTCAGGTACATGCACTGATACGTTGATATACATGACACACCCTTACAAACACTTGAGGTACATTCACTGATTCGTTAATATACATGACACGCCCTTACAAACACTTCAGGTACATGCACTGATACGTTGATACACATGACACGTCCTTACAAACACTTCAGGTACATGTACTGATACGTTGATATACATGACACGACCTTACAAACATTTCAGGTACATGTACTGATACGTTGATATGCATGACACGCCCTAACATAAACTTCAGGTACATGTACTCATACGTTGATATACATGGCATGACCTTACAAACACTTCATGTACATGTACTGATACGTTGATATACATGACACGCCCTTACATACACTTCAGGTACATGCACTGATACGTTGATATACATAGCATGACCCTACAAACACTTCAGGTACATGTACTGATACGTTGATATGCATGGCATGACCCTACAAACACTCCAGATACATGTACTGATACGTTGATATACATGACACGCCCTTACATACATTACAGATACATGTACTGATACGTTGATATGCATGGCATGACCTTACAAACACTTAAGGTGCATGCACTGATACGTTGATATACATGGCATGACCCTACAAACACTTCATGTACATGCACTGATACGTTGATATGCATGACACGCCCTTACATACACTGCAGGTACATGTACTGATTCGTTGATATACATGATACGCCCTTACACACACTTCAGGTACATGTACTGGTACGTTGATATACATGGCATGACCTTACACACACTTCATGTACATGTACTGATACGTTGATATGCATGACACGCACTTACATACACTTCAGGTACATGTACTGATACGTTGATATGCATGGCATGACCTTACACACACTTCAGGTACATGTACTGATACGTTGATATACATGACACGCCCTTACACACACTTCAGGTACATGTACTGATACGTTGATATACATGACACGCCCTTACATACACTACAGGTACATGTACTGATACGTTGATATACATGACCTGCCCTTACAAACACTTCAGGTACATGCACTTATACGTTGATATGCATGACACACCCTTACAAACACTACAAGTACATGTACTGATACGTTGATATACATGACACGACCTTACATACACTTCAGGCACATGCACTGATACGTTGATATGCATGACACGCCATTACAAACACCCCAGGTACATGTACTGATATATTGATATGCATAACACGACCTTACATACACTTCAGGTACATGCACTGATACGTTGATATACATAACACGCTCTTACAAACACTTCAGGTTCATGTACTGATACGTTGATATACATGACACACCCTTACATATACTTCAGGTACATGCACTGATACGTGGATATACATGACACACCCTTACATACACTACAGGTACATGAACTGATACGTTGATATACATGACACTCCCTTACATACACTACAGGTACATGTACTGATACGTTGATATGCATGACACGACCTTACATACACTTCAGGTACATGTACTGATACGTTGATATGCATGACAAATCCTTACATACACTACAGGTACATGTACTGATACGTTAATATAGATGACACACCCTTACATACACTACAGGTACATGTACTGATACGTTGATATACATGACACACCCTTACATTAGCTAAAGGTACATGTACTGATACGTTGATATACATGACACGACCTTACAAACACTTCAGGTACATGCACTGGGTTATGGACTTTGTTTTGAAAACGTGCACATTGCAAGCGTACACAAATATATACAGTATTCTGAATGTGTCTGATTGCACGGTTTTATTCTGTTAGGTATGCCAAATGACGAATTGCTATGATAAAACACTACTCCACACACCTGACATTTTTAACGCAATATACGTGATTGAAAAGCATGCAATAAAGCCCGCAATAATTTATAATTGTTTATGTGTTTTGCAGCAGTGACATTTTATTAACGGTTTGTTTATGCGAAGTATAAACATAAGGTGTATAAAAAAACATCGATTGATATGAGCTTGGTTTAATAGCCTTTTTTTCAGGCTTATCTTTGTGTGAAAATAGCCACAAATATTATTCAGACTGATCTCTGTATGAAAAAATTTACAGATCTTATTCAGACTTCAATTTGTTTGACAATGTCTACACCTTTTATGTTTGCTTACATTTGTGTGACACTAGATCCACATTTTACACATACTCTCCTTTTTATGACAACAACTGCTTCTCTTGTCCATGTTCAAATGTTTGCGCCATATCTACACATGTCATCCAAGTTCAAATGTTTGCGCCATATCTACACATGTCATCCAAGTTCAAATGTTTGCGCCATATTTACGCATGTCATCCAAGTTCAAATGTTTGCGCCATATCTACACATGTTCTTCAAACCTAAACGCAGACATATGACTGGTTCCTAGCATAGCTCTATCTTATCGCTGCCGCCATTACACACCACGTGATGATGGTCATTTCAGATATAATTATTTAATATAATATAATTTTAACTGTTAACAATATAAACCAAGATCAAGTACGTACAAAATGCACAACGATTTGCATCAAATATGAAAACGTTACCAACTAGAAATAATTCTTACTGAGCTGGAATGTTTTAACTCGTCAATCCTTTGTTAACCCGTATATAAAGGTAAATACTGCGCGAAGTTTTATGATATTCAGGCCTTACATATTTGCTACAATATCTACACATTCTATGCAGGATTACCTTGAAGGAAAAGCCTCCGTGGTTACTGTTGCTATGGACAATCACGCCGGTATTAAATACGACACGCCCGTCTGCATTCCAGAGCTGAACCATAAGTACAATCGATTCATCGATTTCAGGGTAAACGTTGTCGAAAGCTTAAATATATACATATATTTATTTATTGTTTTTGTATGAAAGGTATGTGCAGGTCGAGGCGATCCTGCTCCATACCGTACAAAAGATTATGTGTTAGTAGCAAAAATATGAATTAATATTTTCATAGAGACATATGAATACAATATGTTAACTATGGATAAATAGACATTTAAAAAAACATTCCACCATAATTCATTATAATACATTGTTATATACAAATAACACATATCATTTCTAACAATCTTGTAGGTTAATTCAGAATTACATTGATATTAATCAAATGTGATAAAGTAATTTAAAAAAAGGAGAGAGAAAAAGGCCAGGCGTGGCACCAATAAATATATACTTTTGTTATCATAACAACAATGGTGATTGTTAGTCGACGTAATTTATCAAACGATTATAATTTCAGTTTTACATTTTTAAGAATCGAGGTAAACTAATGATGTGAATCAATTCTGACTCATGCTTTTTGTGTAAACATGAGGTTTTGAGTGTACATTTAATTAAAGCAAGCTTTCTTAATCGTTTGTGTTTTAAATGCATGGAACATTAATTCATTTTCACAACAGTAAGGTTAAAATAGAGGCATCGTTTTAAAAATGACATCATACTGTTATGATATCCCTTTTCTTTTTTTTTTCATTCAGGAAGCTCAAACCCTTTTAACTTTGTTTAAACTTCTTTAAATATAAACAGGAGGAGATAACTCTAATTATAGCTGGGCGTTCTTTATTTATATTGATCACAAGTTTCAAAAAATGCTGACATTGCAGACACAAACACAAATGACTCACCGTATTGTTTTGTAATCACGGTGCCTATACCACGTGACTTTTTAAGATCTGTGTTGGGAGAATAAAGCGCGACCCAGTTAACATTTTAAGGATGTCTTTTTAAGTATTGCACCATTTTTAATGGGATAAAGTGGAGAGCCCGCTCATTCGTGAGAGTTTTCTAAAGGTATCATGATTTTCTTAAACAAATAAGTATTCTTTCAGTAAAGTTCAACCGCGCGTTTGAACGGTTAGAAAAACGTCGGATCAGTGTGGGGACTTCATATAACAAACGCGCGGTTGCACTTTACTGAACAAATACTTACGGATCCGGGGTTTTTAACGAAAAATTTGAACTCACCCCTTTGCTATTTAGAATAGATTTATTTTAATATAAATACCAATGATGGTCCTGGATCGTTCCCCTGAGTACAATGAACAAATTTGTGTTTGCGATAATTATGGACTGTTAGGATGTGTTTTAAGGGGAATATAGACTGTAAATACGATATTTGCACAAATATAATGATCTTTACAACAATTTGTTAAACAGTTCCTTATTACATTTGTCTCGTTTTGTAAACGCGAATAAATATATTCATGTTTATGATCTTTAAACAAACAACACTTCTCCATGCGCTCTGTCGACAGCGGACGTTAGTGTCTCAAATTTATGATTATAGTACACGACTTTATATAAGTGATTTTGAATAATACTGAAGGTGTGCATCGAACAATTAATAGAAATATTGCATTTATGTTTTCTACGCGATTATACCAATATCACATTGCTACAAGATCCTTATATATGCTAGAACGAAGGGTACGGAATACCGTTAGGGCCATCGGGGTAACACATTAAAATCCAGAGGGCGACAATGCGATAGTGCGATGGCACGATGGCGACAATGCGATAGTACGGTGGCGACAATGCGATAGTACGATGGCGACAATGCGACAACGCGATAGTACGATGGCGCCAATGCGATAGTCATCGTACTGTCGTCATCGTATTATCGCATTGNTGTTAACCCCCTTTTCACGGACGCAGGATCATTTAGTTATACAAATATAATTTTAGGTTCGTGACACCGGCAGTGCATTCACAGGCAAGGGCCATTCGAGAATCGACATCTGCGTTCGAACTCGTCATGATTCGTACGATAATACGATCAATGGACCATTGACGCTGGTTTTCCATTGATAATATATACAATTATATATTATATGCATGTGTTTTTATTTATTCTGACCGTCGCGTTTGTGCTTCTAGTCTATTTAAGCCATTGTACGTCGAATGACTTTAAATCCCTGACATGTTTTATTAATATATTGCGTGAAGAGCCATGCTCAATGCTTATGTATTATGACGGCGTTTAAAACAAAAGTCCACATATACTCTAAAAAGTTAATCTTTGCAGAAGTCGCTTTTTAATGGATATCTAATCTATCATAAACTTACCTCAAATTGCATTGAAATCGTACCGATAAAACATGTGTAATTGTTATGCACTTGAACACTCTTATAACGCAATTCTTTTCAAACATGAATATCTCACTTATGAGTAAATATTTTGATTTAAAATTTTTACATGTGATCATTTTACTACCTTATGTGCAAGCTCAAGATCACATGTACACTTTTAAAGCAAAATCGTTTCTCATACTCGAGATATTCAAGTTTGAAATATGTTGCATTAGAAAAGTCTCCAACTGTATAATATCTTGTGATGCCACGGCAGTTAATCGACTGATTATAACGCGTATACCAAGCTTGCAGTAAAGTATATATTATATTCACACCAAGGGCTTAAACAAAAACTTAATACATGTGAATGCTTGTCGTAGAAATTCCTAGATAATATGTAAACATACGCCATTCTCTTAAATTAGACTCATGTCCCGAATTAAAAGTCTGATGTTACATCGCCAGATCTCAATGGACACGACTTGTGCAAAATTGTGCACTTTGTTAGCATTTAAACAAAAACAACATGGAGTATTCGCGAGTCAAAGGTATAGCGTTGAAAAGTAACCGTAATTACAAACCTTTACGAATAACCTGATTGTTTTCAAATTAATAATTATAGTTTCCAGAAAGAAATGTTCTTGGGAATAGGTATAAACATTCATAGTTCTAAATTAAAAACAATATTGAGAAGGCGTCAAACAATTTAAATGCCGATCTTTTGACGAGACATAAGTCGTTTATGTCTACCAAATTTGTGGGCATTCGCCAGTGAATTTGATAACGACCCTGACGATATTTTAATATCATATTTCAAAATACTTTTGTTTCGAATCAGCATACTATTTCTTTAGTATATTTTCAATGACGTTCCAATAAAAAACACTAGTGACTGACCTAATTAAATATAGGCCACGAGGTTGTCATAAAACATATAGGGTAAGTAATGGTACAGATGTTTGCATGTAGCTGAATATTGTCGATAGGTCATCCGGGTACACATTAATAAAGAGCATCAAATGAAATTATGTCCCTAAACCTGCGCATCACAAAACCATACATCCACCGTTTGAATCAGAATGCATAATAAGGTGAAATGTAGTAACACGTGGCGTTACAATCTGCGAGTAAGATGTTATTATCAATGTGATATTATTTACAAAATCGATACATTTTTTCTGTATGTAATTAACGTGAATGCGTTCAGAATAAATGCACGTTTTCGTCATTTTTTAAAATGATATCAAGACAGTCATGCTGTTAAAAAACAACAGCAGCAGTACATATACATAAGTTTGGTGTGCTGTTCGTCGTGGCGGTCTTTCTGAATTAATAAACGACTTATTAAGTAAGTGAATGAGTGCATGCATAAACGGATGAATGAATACAATTATGAATGAAGATTGAATGAAAATATGGATTAACTAAGTAATTAACGAACAAATTAATGAATGAATTACCGAGGTAATTAATAATTGTCCCCTCAGGTCAGGCCCGTCTGTTTTCGGGACTAAATTTATTTGTGTGAAAAAACTTTAGATAACGGTTTAGAACAATTATTATTTTACTCCGTCATGTAAAATTGAATACTAATCAACAATTTTCAATGCGTGTCTCAGATTGAAAGCTTATGTCAAGGTCTGAATCAACAACGTGTCCAACATATCAGGTTACATGCGCCTTTTAGTCCGAGCACGAACTCGTCTAGGCACCCAGTGCAACAAATAATAATGACATCACTATAGCGCTTTCTATTAGGAAAGAAACTTATAACTCAAAACTCGAATATAGCAATGTCTAAACAAAGTGTCTCCCAAATTCGCTCTAACGTACTGTGCAATGCATTTTCGTTGCAGTAATTATGCTAAAAGACTTCAAGATGAGAACGAGATTTAAAAGTACAGTTTGACAAGATTTAACAATTATTTTATGGTCCAAACCGTCTTTTTTCGTAGGTCAAATTGACATGGACCAATTCAATTAAATGTGTATCGCTGCCTTTACGCACGTTATCTACCGTGGATTTGCTGTATGGAGGCCTTGCACGCCCGGGAATAAACATTTTGTGTACAGTTTCACGTCAACCATCAAGGTTTGAATATCAAAGTTTATTTACAAAAATAACACAATAAAAAAAGAAATATGCTTTTATAAGTCTATTGTTCGATAAAAGAAGTTTTATGCTTGCTGGTTATTTGAATATAATTTTCCGATTTCAAACACTTCACACTTACAATAAAGAATGAGTTATATATTCCCAGCATCATTTAAATATGATATTCAACACTGTCTTTTAATAGTATATTTATATAAATGTTTGCACTATTGTCTGATTTAGATATACAACATGGACTATTTTATTATCAAATTATTAACAAGTATTCATATATTTACATGCATTTTAAAAATGTTATTATACAGCAAAGATTATTTTATGCATAAGTGTCATTGACATTATTATATTGTTAAGTATTCAAGTTCAGTATTAAAGTTGTATAATGTTTTACATTTAATTTTAATTCATTAGGTGCTGTACTCGATTTATTATGCCTTGGAAAGAGGTTATTTTAGACCTATTGTAAACAAACTATTCAATCGGATATATATGTATAATGTGATTTTCTAAAAATAGTTAACATGATACATATTTAGTACATTTTTGCAAATTGCGCATTGTTTGATTTGTATACAAATTGTCAATACACAATTTGTTGAAAGAGCCGGGATTGTTTCCTTAATGATATCCATTAAACGTTCACGTTGGTACGCTGTTTTAAGAAACTTTTATCAAAATTAAAACCATTCATTTTAAATATGCATCATAAATGCTTTCTAAAATATAAATAAATACAAAAGCGGAAGTGTTTTGGGAGTGCACATAAACAAAGATTGTTTTTGAACATCTTTCACATAAGCGTGACTGAAAGAGACCACTGAAACAAAATTAATTTGTTTCCAACCAATTGCGTATAGATAGTTTTTGTAATCTGCTGTACCAGTGTGAAACAACATGTAAAATAGTAAATACTATGATATAAATTGGATAACTATTTTATGAATATATTATTATCATGATTATTCTTATACTATAATAGGTGTGCGTTCGTTATTAATTGTAGTCGCTATAACACGTCCGTGGAAGACCACTTTACCCAAGTGGTAGCTCAAATAGCACAGGACCTTGATGCAACAAACGTCCTCGGAAAGCGTTTAGTTCATAACACGAGTCAACATACATTTAATCATGTGCATGAATGTTCATTTGATGCTTTGGCGTATGTTTGTTTTGCATTTTCCAATATTTCATGCATCACCAAGTATGTTAAGATAAATGTGCATACCCCGGACCATGAATGTTGTCACTAGTACATAGTATATACGGGTAAATTCTACTTCATATGAAATCTTGGCGACACAAATGACCAATTGCATGGCTTCTTTACGCATGATGCTGGCTTTAACTTGTAATTAAGTATGATAGGAAGACATGTAATGTTTGCGAACAAAATTAGTAAAAAAGTTTGTAAATAGAAATTTGATGAAGCTATCTCCATCTGAATTTATCTAGAAGTAATAGTACAAGTTAATGTTTTCAATATAAACATTTGAAGTCAGTCAAATTAAAATTAAATCATTAGTATGAAAAGTAACTGCATGTCATAAGAATATCGGTAGTAATGAAACAATTCAATATAATGCTTGAAACAAGTTCGTACGTCATTAAAGTTAACATTTTAAAAGTTAGGATTAATTTGTCCTGAGCGAAATGACGTTGTCGTTTTCCTCCATATACAACGATCATCATGTTTGTGTCTTTATTGAAGGACATATCTAGTGTCGGGCATATCAAAAATAAGTTTTATGGTATTTAGAACTTTCTAGTCTTTCGTGTCAACTTGACTTACATATTGTCTACCTAAGACAAACCTATGTCCTGTGTTTAACATGTGTATGTCACATGTGTTAGAGAAATGTTTGAAAGCAGGATCATGGAACGTGTCTATGACTGTTCCATACCTGGTCAGTGTAAGGAGCTACGCATGTGTCTAAATTGTGGTTCGCTGTTCCTATTATTTTGAGCATCAAACGCTCCTTATCAGTGTCTCCAAATTACCAGCGCTTGATGAGCGTCGCCAGGACATATAAAAACCGTGTGTGCGACCACTGCGGCCATACTTTGGATTTTCGACGATAAGGAAAATGAACGTCCTTCTGGTTGCTTCCCTTGCCACTCTTGCGGTTCTGCAAGGGGCCAAGTCAGGTAAGCCGTTTTATTGCATTCATAATGTGCGTGCGGGACCGCAGAATGCGTAGAACAGTTTAATGCTTTGGATATGTGAACAATATGTTTTGCTTTAAACAGTTTGTAATCAATGTAAGTAGACTCTTTAACAGACTCTAAAGGCGTACATACCTCTAAAGGTTAAATCAAAAGACGGCATGCTTAAATAAAATTTGATTGAAACCAAACTTACCTTTTGTCGGTACATACTATGTTAGAATATGTTAATTTGGTACAACATATTCGACATACGAGTTTCATACTGAGAGTTGACATATATCAGCTTATAAGTATCTTATAAAATTAAATTAAAATAAGAAACACTTTATTACACTTATAACTTGATATCAATTTTGGAAAAGTATTATTGCGATTCAAGAACTGGTGTGACGAAGCTTCTGTGTTTGAACGTCACATTTATATGTTCCTGTTTGCTTGTATATGGTTGCTTCAACATTATTAAAATTTCATTCATGTTCACTGTTTTGTATATAATTACGTTTGCAGGTAGAAACATATTGTTTGTGACAATTTTTTACACTTTGATTACGAGTTTGTTTTACAAATTGGGATTGAGATTTGTATTGGGATAAAATGCTTGAAATTATGTGAAACATGCATTGAACTTATATTTTAAATGCAATTAAGGTATTATTTTGTGAACATTTTAATAACGACATCGTTGGATAAATATTATGGTACTTGAGGACGCATGACCGTAGTTCCTGTTGCTATAGATAAGGTGTTATACTTGTGTTTACATTGCAGCAAACAATCACGTCACTGTGCCTACTAAGGGGCAGACCCAGTACAGTTATCTAAAAGTCACGTGGTATAGGCGCCGCGGGTTCGACTCAGTACATTTATCTAAAAGTCACGTGGTATAGGCGCCGTGGGTTCGACTCAGTACAGTTATCTAAGAGCTTTCTATAAACGTTGTTTATCTCGCTTTGTTCGTCAGGAATTTTACCTCATGATCATGCCTTAGAAGACTTATGTGGTGTCCTGAATATGGCACGATTTTAAACTGGAACTTAAAGCGAAACCAATGTTGTAACGGACTGTAATTATTTGTTTGTCATCTCGTCCGAAGATGAATTTGTTATCGTGCCTGTAATGCCATAGCGTGCTTGCGCGCGCATCCTAAATAATACAAATAACCGATCTAGAAGTACCAATCACTTTGAATATTCCACTTATTAGTGAATTGCATCCTGCATGGTATTTTGTTTAAAATAACCATGTAAATGCGTACAATTAAAAGAACTTCATAACTATTCACCCGTTTTATGACAATGTTTGCTTTTAAATTTTAATTAGTATGCATGATTAGATTAGAACTTCTTTTGTTGACAACAGTTGTCGAAATTTCCTTTTTAATTGGTATTGTCAATCTCATAAGCCACACATATATACATTAGCAGTTTAACTTAACTCGTAACTTGTTATTTTCAGCTCCAATTACCAGATTTTGAATTGATATTAGGATAACAAAATAATCCCCAGA
Source organism: Dreissena rostriformis (assembly GCA_007657795.1). Lineage (NCBI taxonomy): Eukaryota > Metazoa > Mollusca > Bivalvia > Myida > Dreissenidae > Dreissena > Dreissena rostriformis. The sequence continues at coordinate 106,066 of VMBQ01001082.1, read as the reverse complement.
CGAGACGACATTCAAATAATTACGCCATTGGTTTCGGTTTTAGTTCAAATTTGAAACCATAATATATTCAGGACTGCGGGTTTTACCACGGTGCCTTTACCACGTGACTTTTTAAGATCTGTGTTGGGAGAATAAAGGGCGACCATTAAAAATGTTAACTGGGTCGCGCTTTATTCTCCCAACACAGATCTTAAAAAATCACGTGGTATAGGCGCCGTGGGTTCGACTCAGTACAGTTATATAAGAGCTCTCTATTTGCGTTGCTTATCTTGCTTCGCTCGTCAGTATTTTGATCATGGCCTATTCGGTGTCCTGAAGTTGTTCAGAGCAATAACTGTTGCATATATTTGTCTAATAAACTAAACTGATCATCTGTCCGGCATGCATTATTTTAGGTCAAACTGCTATCGAACTGTTTATTTCAACGCCGTTTGTCTTTCTTACATACATTTCACTGTTAAATTTACTCGTAGACACAATTGCATGCACGGGTACCCATCGCTACCACGCCACAGGCACGGCCTACTATCCGGACCCGAGCCCCTTAGAGGGAGGATACGTTGATATGCATGACACGCCCTTACAAACACTTCAGGTACATGCAATAGGTTATGGACTTTGTTTTGATAGCGTGCAAACTTAAAGCGTGCAAGGCCATATACGTTACTCTGAATGTATCGGATTGTACGCTTTTGTTCATTTAGGTATACCGTTTACCCACCTCAAAGTTTAAACACAATTTATTCGACTTTGCGACAAGAATACAAATTGTCTATGCGCATTTTACGTGATTGAAAAGGCTCAAAAGCATTCAATAATTAATAAGTGTTAATGTGCTTTTCAGCAGTGACATTGAAGGTACCCGTTATTTATGCGAAGTAAAATCATAAGGTATATGAAACAATATCGATATGAATGGGCTTGATTTCATAATAATCAGCTAAACCTGTTCGTGTAATTATTTACGCATCATATTTAGGCCTACCGTTGTGTGAAAGTATCTTTGCGTTTTTTCAGGCTTACCAATTTGTGAAAATATAACACATCGTATTAACACATATCTTTTTTATGACAATATTTACACATATAATTCAGGTTTACCTTTATATAACAAGATTAAAACACATCTTATTCTGACTAACCTTTGTATGACAATATATACGCTTCTTATTCTGACTTACTTTTTATGACAATATGTACACATCTTATTAAGACTTATCTTTATATGACAATAATTACACATCTTATTCAGGCTTACACTTTTATGACAATATAAATACATCTTATTCAGGCTTGCACTTTTATGACAATATAAACACATCTTATTCAAGCTTACACTTTTATGACAATATAAACACATCTTATTCAGGCTTACACTTTTATGACAATATAAACAGATCTTATTCAGGCTTACACTTTCATGACAATATAAACACATCTTATTCAGGCTTACACTTTTCATGACAATATAAACACATCTTATTCAGGCTTACACTTTTATGACAATGTAAACACATCTTTTTCAGGCTTGCACTTTTCATGACAATATAAACATATCTTATTCAGGCTTACACTTTTATGACAATATTTACACAGACTCACCTTTTTCTAACAATATCTGCTTCTCATATCCTTGTTTAATTGTTTGCGCCATATCTAAACATGTTTTTTCAACCTCCGAGCATAGATATATCTGGTTCCAATCATAGTTCTATATTATCCCTGCCGCCATTATTGTTATTTTTTATGTATTCATTTTATTTTCTATGTTTACAGTATACAATACAAACCAAGTTCAAGTATGTACAAAATACCACTTATTTGCATAAAATAAGAAACCGTTACCAACTAGAAAAAATCTCGAATCTGGAAGTACTTTACTCGCAAATGCACTGTTAACCCGTGTTGAGAAGTAGACACTGCGCAGTGTTTGATGTTATTCACGCTTACCTATTTGTGACAATATCTACACATTTTATGCAGGCTTACCTTGAAGGAAAGGCCTCCGTGGTTACTGTTGCTATGGACAACCACGCCGGTATTAAATACGACACGCCCGTCTGCATTCCAGAGCTCAACCGGAAGTACAATCGATTCATCGATTTCAGGGTAAACGTTGTCAAAAACATCAATATTGAGCCTCGCTCTGTAAAAAGGGGGTTTAATGCATATGCGTAAAGTATCGTCACAGATTAGCCTGTGCAGAACGACGGTATAATCAGGGACGACAATTTGCGCCTAAACTAGATTTGTGCTAAGATGAGACTTTCTTTAAACGAAAATACCATAAAAGCGGAAACGCACATGAATTGCTGCCCCTTTTCACACAGCGAGGCTCATATATATAGCTTATATAAAGATTATAACAGATATGGAGAATGTCATTCGACGTAATTTATTAACACATTTGTTACGATGTTTAAAAAAAACAACAATTACTGTTTCGTTTTGAATAAAAATGAGTTTTTGAGTGTGAGTTCAATATTGGCAAGCTTTCTAAATCATTTGTGTGTTTAATGAAAATGTCTCAATTTTGACATCAATAAGGTAAAACCAGAGGCACTGTTTCAACTATAACAGCATTCTGTTTTGATATCCAACAATTTCTTAAAAATTCTATGAATATAAACTGAAGGAGAGAAATATCATTATATCTCGACACTATTTATTTATGTTAGTGACACATTGTCGAACATGGTGAAACTGCAGTTAAGCACAACAACAACAATAACAACAACAACAACAACAAATGAATAACCGCATTGCATTTTTTATTGCAAAGCATTGCGTGCGTTTTATTTCATTTTAATAACGTCATGAACGGGATAGCATGGGGTTTGTAACGACACGTTTTACCTAATGAATAGCAACTGAGAAAGGGTTAATATCGATTCATCTATAATAAAAATATCACCACATTTTCGTTTCAAAATCGAAAACAAAACCCTCGTGCGTTTTTGTATAAATAGTTAATCCGCTAGAGGTATGATTTTCACAGGCTTTGATTGGCTTATATTCGAAATAAGCTTTAAAATGATTCACATATGATGAGGCATCAATACTCAGTACAGTTTCTGGCAGCGGTTAAACATATTATATGTTATGCTTTCATGTGGTTTATAGAGAAATATCAGTGAATTAAAGCTGATTATTCACTTTTTCAAACAGTGAAAAATAACACTGAAAAGTAGTAAAAAAAAAATTAAAAAAATAGTTGGACTCGGTGGAATATCGACTTTAATTTACTCGTGATCATAGAACAAATATATTTTCACTCGTGGCTGCTCCATTCGTGACCATATTATTTTCTATGATCACTCGTGATTAAAAGCGATATTCCACCGAATCCAACATATATCCTCTAAATGTCCATGTGTCGTTACCCAATAACAATTTGTTCTAACAACACATCATTACTTTTCATGTCAATCGTTATATATTGAGTTGTTAAACTAAGATTTATCAGTCTTGATTTAATTCACGTATAGACCATTACAATTGTTATTTTCCAATTAAATAAAGGCCCGTGTTCTTGGTATGTCTTACATATATTTAGTTATTAAAGTATCATTTAAGGTTCGTGACACCGGAAGTGCATTCACAGGCAAGGGTCACTCGAGAATCGACATCTGCGTTCGTACTCGTCAAGACTCGTACGAACATACGATTAACGGACCAATCACACTGGTCTTCCATTGATAATATATACCATTATATATTATATATATATATATTGCATTGTCTTTAATCTATTCTGACCTTTGCGTTTGTGCTTCTAGTCTTTTAAATATTCATTGTTAGACATACATTATATACATGCGAGTTTTTCATTTGCAATCAAACAATGGTACTAACAAAGTAAACAAATTACGCCTTCTAATGTTAAGGACCATGGTTTGCAACATTTAATTCAGTGTCTATTCTGTTTACTCTGTTCTACTTCAAATGACTTTATAATCCCCTTAAATGTTTCATTGATGTAATGTGTGTAGAGTCATGCTCAATTTTTATGTAATATGACGGCGTTTAAAACAATAGTCCACATATACTTTTAAAAGTTAAACTTTGCAGAAGAAAAAGGTTAAATGGATATCTAATCTATTATTTATTTACCCAACCCGCATTGAAATCGTACCGATAAAACGTGTGTTTTAATTTTATAATATCTTTAAATGTGCCTTTATAGTTGATCGGCCGATTAAAACGCGTCCGCAACAAGCGTGCAAGAAAGTATATGACCCTCTCTCTGTGAAAAGGGAGTTTAATGAATGTGCGTAATGTGTCGTCCCAGATCAGCCTGTGCGGTCCGCACATGTTTATCAGGGACGACACTTTCTGTCTTAACTAGATTTTCGCTCAGACGAAAAATAAGAAACAAAAAACAATCATAAAAGCAGAAATTGTCGTCCCGGATAAGCCTGTTCGGACTGACTGTTGAGGACAAGAATTACGCACATGCATTTAACCAACTTTTCACAGAGCGAGGCTCATATAGTATATCCACACCAAGGGCTTAACATCAAAAACAAAATACTTTTAACTGCTCGTCTAAGAAACGAATAGAGGTAACAATCGTCGTTTTCTTTCATTACACACATGTCTCCGAATTGATATTGCTGGTCATGACTTTTAAACAATCGTGCACGTTTTGTTCTTGCTTCGTTTATCATTTAAACAAAAAGACAAAACGTATGCGCAAGTCAGAGGTTTAACCCATCTATGCCTTGTGGACTCTCCCATCCTTCAAAATTGGATCAATTAATTTCTAAAATTAGGGATGTCTAGTATATTTATTTCTATATTTAGAATATTTCTTACAGAAATTCCTTTAAACAAACAGCGCAGACCCTGATGAGACGCCACATCATGCGGCGCCTCATCTAGGTCTACGCTGTTTGCCAATGCCTTTTCTCTAGATCCTAGGCATAAATGGGTTAAAGTCGGACGTTAACTTTTTTTTACAAACCCCTTAGAATTTAGTATTTGTTTTCAATTTTAAAAGTTACAGTTTATGTTGTTGCTCATAAATGTAAACACTCAAAATACAACATTCAAAAGATTGAAATGTAATTTCAAAAGATTGAATTTTTGGTTAAAAAGCCTTTCTTTTTAAGAGACATAAATCGTTTATGCATATCATATATGTGGGCATAAATCAGTGAGCTTTATAAAGAACCTGACGATATTTCAATATTAAACCTCAAAATAAGGTGGTTTCGAATCAGCATACTGTTTTGACTCTCAATGAAGTGCCTACAAATAAACACTCTAGTGACTGACCTTATTAGATTATTCGACAATACACGAGGATGTCATTTTTCGTAACAAGTAACGTTACTGATCTTTGCATGCATCTTTAAAGGTTATCATTTTACTTCTTCACATAAATAAATCATCAAATGGAGTTTCGTCCTCTGAACCAGGAAAAGCAAATCAAATCGAAACAAATCGCCTCCCCCCCTCCCGTTTGCATGAGAAAACATAATATGGTGAGCTGTTGTTACACATGGCGTTACAATCTTCTTGTTACATTTGATGACCAATGTGATATTTTTTAAACAAACAATACATGTTGTTTTTGTCAATAAAACGCGGAATTGTGTTCAGAATTTATGTACGATTACGTCAAGTTTTAGAATGATGTCAGTGCAGTCAGACAGTTTAAAACAACATCTGCATTAAATAAAATTCTGACCTTTGCATCCCGATGTGACGTAATTAATTAGAGCTGGCTAACAAGGAAATGCATGAGTGGTTGTTTTGATGTGACATATTTTTTAATAGAAAAGACATCGTCTTTATCTATTTATTAAATCTTTTGATAATATCTACTTAAAGTAGATTCATATTGGTTACTTAATGAATCATAGATGGGGTATAATTCGATATGCTTACTGATGTTGCTGCAAAGACTTGCTAAAAGTGGTCTAGCCTTTGTTTGAAACATCTGCCTTATTAAAAAGCCTACTTAAATAAACATATTTTCTTTTGTTGTGTATACCATCGAAGGATAGCATAAAGTAGTCCGTTAGCGAATAATTAGGTTTTTAGTCGGGGGCTGGGTTTTTCGTGCATCCAGAAAACGTTTCCGATCTGCTACGGAAATTCACGAAAACAAAAATAGTATTTTTTTTCTAGCCGTTGAGTTAGGGTACTGATTTCAAACAGAGAGGTTCAGAATTCCTATTTGGTCGCCCGAATTATATACTTAAAAATGCCACATTTATTTGCAAGAATATAAATAGGTAGATACTTAAACATTCATAAACATTAAGACATGTATACAGACATTTTAAAAATAATTTATAAGACTTAAAAAATCATAGTATTATTAAAATATTACGATCTGTAATTAATGAATATTTTTTATCAATACACGGGTCATGTAATCCAGGTCATATAACTTAAAGTGAAACATTAATTGTATCAAGTTGAACAACCGCAAATGACTAAAGTGAGTTTAAACTAAGGTAATATTTAAGGTGACCGACAGGTAATATGCTAATAAACACAGGCATTCGGCATAAGTTGGTACTCCCCCTCAAACAAAAAGTTAGTGGATTTTTTTTCTTTAAATTATCTATTTGTTTTATGCAAAATAAAAATAAAAGTTAGTAGATTTTGTTTTACTTGCATATATATATATATATATACAAGGTATGTGACTACGACCCTTGAAATGTGATTTGGGCATACCAGCCAATTTCCGAAGCTCTCTTCTCCATCATTTTTCAACGGACTTGCAAAAACTTGATTTCAAACAACGCAGATGAACAGCACTGGTTGATTTCTATCCACATTGACGCTTACTAATATACACAAACAGCCGGCGACCAACTGGTTTGCTCTTCAAATATTATTGCTGCTCCTTCTTGCATTCGGATGAGAAGAAAGCTGTAACCATTTCCCGTTTCGAACTCAATATGAAAATGGCTGTATGCAACTAGCAAATTACCAGAACAACCTGTGAGTGACTCGCAGGCTGTTCAGGTGGTATGCTTTTTGGTTTTTATTTGTAAACAAGGTTTGGAAATTAAGCCTTTAAAACGTGTAAACATTATGAAACGTTTTAAATTTAATTGTATTTTCTAAGTGATAACAAATGAATAATGGGTGACAAAACGGTAAACGTTTTAAAACGGAAATATTGAGAACGATTGCCACTTACTTTATTTTTGTTTGACAAAGGTCCACGACTGGTTAAAAATGGTGTCAATGGGTAAATGATTTCCAAGGAAATATGAGCTGCGTCTTTCGAAAACGATGCTAAAGACATATACGCTAATCTGTAGCGAAAGGTCACCATGCACATTCGTAAACAGACTGCACAGCTGTGCATTGTGGTCTGGAGCTAAACTGGCTGCATATTTCATAAACCCTATTTTTGTTTGGCGTGTTTCATATGGTTTACAGTGTGAATGAATTGAGTTATTATTACTGGATGCGAATCATAATTACACATATTCGTTTTTCAAAACGACAATGTCATATACTTTAAAATCACATACAACGTTGGTTTGTTTTTTGAGTTATATCATCATTGCACACAAGTTACGTTGTCGGGTCGTGCATTAGCCCAATTTCAATGAGTGTGAAAGTTGACAATACGTTTGCAAACCTGCTTTAGCTCCTCTGTCAGGCCTAATCATACTAGACAGCATATTCGTTAACCACGTGCAAACCGTGATCTACCTATTAAGTATTTCACAGAAGCGTTATACCCTGAAACGTATTCATCAGTCCAAGGTCAATACAGTGTGGAGATATATGGTTAAGATTTTTTATCTCATGTCACCTATTCCACGTACGCGTTATAACGCTATCTGCATTTGTATCCCTTCACGAGTTGAAAATTCACGGATGCTAGTACGTGCTCTAAACATTCAGATTTATTAAAAATTCTGTTTAGATATATCTTGTGTTGCAATTCATGGCATAGCTTATAAATAGATCTCTTAACCTCTCAGGACCAAACTGAAAATGGCTCCTTGTTACCAGCAAAAACAGAAAGCAATTCGCAGGATTTTCAATTATAATTTTGTTTGCTGCTCATCAGTATCTTAGGGATGAAGTGAAGCATTGAACATTGGGCAATAAAAACGTCCGTATTCCAGTATCGCATGTTGGTCTCTCATGTCCGTCCTTCTACCTGCGTGCGTGTTTTACTGTATGTCCGTATATCTGCATGTCAGTTGTGTACGTCTGTCTCTCCTGTCCGTCCGTCGTCTGTCTATGTGCCCGTTTTACTGTATGTCTGTATGTCTGCATGCTATTATTGTATGTCTGTCTCTCTTGTCCGTCCGTCTTCCTGCGGGCCTGTTTTGCTGTATGTCTATATGTCTGCATGCCATTTGTGTACGTCGGTCTCTCCTGTCCGTCCGTCTTCCTGCGAGCCTGTTTGATTGTTTGTCTGTATGTCTGCATTTCATTATTGTACGTCTGTCTCTCCTGTCCGTCTGCCTGCGTGTCTGTTTTACTGTATGTCCGTATGTCTGCATGGCATTTGTTTGTATGTCGGTCTTTCCTGCCTGTCCGTCCGTCTGACTTGGTGCCTGTTTAACTGTATGTCTGTATGTCTGCATGCTGTTCGTTCGTATGTCAGTATGCTTCTGCATGCCGCTTCTTTTCGAAAGCCTGATGTTTGCCCGAGTTACTGCATGTATGTTAGATGAATGTATGTTATTGATATTACATTTGTTCTGAATCTAAATATATTCTTATTATGTTTCCGCCGTTCTTCAAATTGTTGTAGCCGACATAATTATAATGAGTCTATTAGTCTGTAAAGTGATTCTTTGATGTAAGTGACCATCACCATCATCATCATCATCATCATCATCATCATCATCATCATCATCATCATCGTCGTCATCGTCGTCGTCGTCGTCGTCGTTGTCGTCATCGTCGTCGTCGTCGTCGTCATAATCATCATTATCAGCAGCAGCAGCAGCAGCAGCAGCTGCATCATCATCAGCAGCAGCATCATCAGCAGTATCATCAGCATCATCATAATCATCATCATCATCATCATCATCATCATCATCGTCCTCGTCGTCGTCGTCATCATCATCATCATCATCATCATCATCTTCATCATCATCATCATCACCATCATCACCAACACCACCATCATCATCATCATCATCAGCAGCAGCAGCAAAAGCTGCAGCATCATAATCTTTATCATCCTCATCATCATCATCATCCTCATTACCACTTACTATAAGTGTGTATTTCAAGGAAAGTAAAATTAACACCTTATGGGTAGAATTAATTTTCAGTTTTTGTAAATTTAATAGGTCCTTACCTCTATGGTATTATCATGATGCATAACATGTTTTAAAGGTCGTCATTATTGTAAAACATTCAAGTGAAATAGTTCATATCTGACACTTATATTACAGTAATGTCGGTAGTCAGTTGATTAATCACATTGTTTTCAATCGCATAGTTGTCAACACGACATAAGTCTAAAAATGATAGGTCATGTACATCTATAAAAATTAATACATTTTCATGTCATACACACGATTTATTTCAGTTCCTAGTTAGGCAAACGTGTTCACAATTGATCTTAAATGCCGACGCTCTGTATAAATAGATATATATGATTTTTATTATTAAATAAATATATTCAAATTAAAAAAGTGTTATTTATGAGAATTGAGAAGAACGAAACACGTGTTTAAAAACACAATACATGAACAATTTGTATGGCGATACACGCAACCGCTAGCATATTTTACATCATGGTGTGTTGCTTGTTTAAACCGAACGTAAACTCTACCAGTATATATTTCATATTAGAAGCAACATTTACCCTGAGTTTTGGGATCAATTTAACCGGTTGTAATCCTCAACTGCCTTGCAAAGACCGTTCCAAGGCAGTGAACTCAGCTTTAAACATGATTTTATGTTAAATGAATTAAAATTCTTATTGGCTTGTTTTGTATAGGTAAATAAGCATTCTCCTTAAATATAAAATAGACCATAATGTGTCTCCCGTGTCTGGATTTTCACTTTGTTGTTATAAAATATAATATATTTAAATCATGAAGTAAGAACAGTGCATGTGTGTGTTAGATGAAACATATGCCGTAAAGTGCGTAGATGTATAACATGCAACTGCAAGCAACGGCATTAATGACGTATTTGATATGAATTCTAACAACGCTCAGAATTTAAAGCTATTTGAACGATTGTGCCGAAGTATGTGAAGCACGGCTTATTAGTTCAGTGTGGTCATTAGAAGGGGTTTCAAGCCGGAGTTACACCTCTGTTATATGAATATACCACACGATTATGTATTTTAGATATTTTTTTGCTTTACTCTTACACAAGTCTGTATTGCACCTGAGGTATACAAATGCATATGTTTTTTTTATAAATGAATAATTAAATCTTTTCAAAAACCTGTTTAGTTTTTCGTGTATCGGATAATGTTGAGTGTGACATTCATGCTTTGCTATTGCCCTTAATGTAATTAATTGTAAGACTAAAGCTCGTCATCATTACCAGGATGCTAATCGCTATACATTAATATCTGATCGTTAAATTAATTTAATATCAAGTTCTTATATACGAGCTATATTTAGAGCAATTTCTGGGGTCAAAGTAGCAGTCGTAACGGATAGGTAGACGGTACTTTTAAGAAAATTATCGCTTTTTATATTGAGCAATTCTTTATTAGATGTTCTGCCCTAAGAATAGCACTTTCAATTACACATGTATTGAAATCGTTAAGGTTCAATACAATTAACAGTAAAAATAGCTTATAATAAATAAGCACAATTACTATGTGATTAATCGAGACATTTAAGCAACAACCGCTTGTAAAGCAAGACAGCAAATCTTACTTCCTTGTAGACATGGGTAGACACACAAGTACACGAACAATACTGTTTCATTTCTAATTTTAATTAGCGTGATATCATTTATTTATTGCTTATGATTTGTTTGCTTTGAACATTGTCCTGTGGTTATACCACTGATGGTTATCGCCATTTTGTTAATATATCGCAATCATTGTATTGTCAATAAACATATGCAAATGTGAAATGGTACAACATGATCACTGATCATGAGGTTAATGTAGTTGAATTATATCTAAATTTATAAGACTTTTACAAATACAATATACTGCTACGTTTTTTATTGATAGACGTCATGAGACCAAAATTCAAAGCTCTTTAAGTAGCGAGATGTCTCAACAAACCACGCCTACGTCCTCTCCATGTCCACAGTTGTGTTGAGCTACTGGAGTATGGCGGCATTCAAGCAGGGTTCTTTCATACCCCTGGCAGACGAGGTCGTCTAACAAAATAGGCATTGAACTGAGTCCATCTGGCGGGTTGATCACTTGGGCATTATAACTGAAATTATAATTCATTAAACAATACAAAAAATTTCGGCTAATAACTAAAATATAATAGTNACGAACCAGAACGTCACCGTGTACCAATTCCTCAACATTGAGACAAGTAGTCGACAGAAGTTCGCTGGTCAGATCCGCATTCTCTAATACAAAATGTGACATACGAGTGAATTGTAGTAAATGAGCATTTGTAAGCAGAGTTGAAATCTGATACACACCATCGTAACTCGTGCTTTACTGAGTTACTGGCCATCATAAACGACTGCCTTAATAGTTGATTTTGTGATCATATATATGTTCGGACACACACACATTTACTTGATAATATTGGATTGACTTTGATTGAATATATACACTTCGTCAATACAATTAAGGGCTTACTTGATTGCACGCGTGGTTGCTTTTTGACATATTTAACTGGAGTTCAATTAATATTGAATTTTGTTTTATCTCTCATTTTCTTAATTACTACATTATGGAAAGGTAAGAGCGGTTACTAACCTCTGACATTCGTATACATGTATGCACTACTTTGAAGTATACTTCAAGTATTTGTTTCGAAATCTCTTAAGTGCATATCAATGTAATGAAATGGATCTGCCAGTCGTGTTCATCAAACATCATGTGTGTTACAATTGGACGAAGACCGCGAATTATCGACCGTTGAAAACAATAAATGTCTATACATGTTAAAAATGTATGCCATTGACTATATAGCACGAACCTATGTTAAAACATACTATAATCGTATCAATATATACGAATAAATGCTATATTGTATGTATTCATTGAACGTTTGATTCCTTGTCAGATATAATCTCGCTATTTAAGTATCGTTAAGTTCATTGTTTAATCTAAAGTGTCAAAAGATATTCAATAATTGTTATGTTAGGAATGCAATACTCTTAGATAAATAGATCCAATTTTACCATTATGTACAAAAGCTATTTGTCACAATATTAGACCATTAAAAACGCCTATTGCATTCAAAGAAATCAATGCGTAATTGGTAGCTGACTGCAGTCAGGTCGGGGGATTATGTTGATCGTATGTAAGATGCAAGAGCAGTTACAAATACCTACTGATAAATGATGCCAAGTAAAGTTTTTAGAACTACCAATTTCTAAGTTTTAAAATTAGCGCATTGTGCCAATCAGGTCCCAATGTGTGACTGGTGATATACGAACTTATTACATATAACATTTCGATAATTACATAAAAGCTCAACTTTTGAGTTCACTTTTATGCATGCATCAATACGTTGAATAGAACATAGATATCGGGCGTCATTAAGAGAGCTCTAATCAATCAATACATAAACATTCCAACCCTTTAATATCGAAGAATAACCTCCCATATCTTGTATTTATATGTGATATATGCTTCTTTATAACGGTCGCATGTAAAATGCATATGTGTAGTATATGTTATAAATGTGTACCCTCTCTTACACAGTAAAGAACAAATCAATATAACGATGCGATTTGTATTTTTGCGGAAATGAACTGTCTGGAAATGCATTTCTTGAAAAAATAATGCGTATTCTAACAACTCCTAATGAACATCATAATAAAGGTAGTTTGAACTCCCACAAATTCATGTGCACCGAATGTGAGGAAAAAATTAAACACGATACGTTATTGTCTTGAGCACTTTACAAAAAAGCGGGCACGAACCGCAGACAGAAACATCAACACTTAATGGAAATGTCTCTCACTTTCCTTTGACATTTTGCTGACACGAGGCTATTATGACGACTGTTTTACAGATAAGAAAACCTGTACGAAATGGATAATGTTCTAATTTTATGGATTGTAAACATGCACACAATCAAGAAAGTACAACACTTTGATTGCAAATCTACACACAATATGCAAAACGCTTCTCACTTAGTCGATATTCCTATTTATAGTTGAACCAGACAGGTTAAACATATAAGCTGACTTATTCATGTTGGCAGATTCGCCAACACGAAATAACGACACATTTACCAGCCAGAACGACACAAAGGTCGCAAATACATTTGCCCCACTTACTGCTGTTCTTGTGGGTATATAAGTCGTTTTGGTGTTGGGTCGTATTGATAATTTTCAAACACATCAGCACGAATACACGATAAACATACACATGCACCGTTCACAGCGAGCGCCAGCTTGGGACTCGTGTTGAGTGTCGCTCGTTGTTGTTGTTTTGGAGAGTTCTCGTGTTGGCGAACGTCAAACCAGAAAACACGTTAGAACGATATGTAAAACATCAGACATCGAACACATGGGTCTGTGTTTTGATGCAGCATTATTCATGTTTCTACATAATTAAGATAGTTTATATTAACAACATTGTCAGGACATAGCATCCAATCATTTGCGTTAACCGGAAAATGATTTACTTACTAAATATAACATGTTACCACATTTTCTCACCCCGATACTATACCGTTATTAATTAGTTGAATTCATATTGGCTTTGTTAATGAGCTGAAGACAGCCGTATTGGCATGACAATTTTATCAATTAACTTTATAATAGTATTCAGCAAGAAAAGCTTGAATTTCACTTTCGATTTACAGGTGTGTGCTATTAAATGAATAACTTGTGAATTTTATCAATTATTGTTGGATGGTTGACACGATATCTCTTATGAAGTTCATCATTGGTCAACTGTGCGAAGTCCATTCTTTCACGATACTCTTGAACGGCAATTTTTCTACAAGCTGAAAAACCATAGTGTTGTAAATATCAAAATGAATCAATAATGTAGCAATGTATGCATTGCTATATGGCTTATGGTAGAAAACATTCTTACCATCAAATTTAATTTGCTATTTATGCGTTGATTGTCATTATCTTGCAAGGCAAATTACATGCAAATACTGAAACAGAGTACGTCCCAATATAATATAGATTAAGCCCAGCAAGATGTGTTACCTTTATTGAGTACAGTATCATCTTGGTGACTGGATATTCCGATACGCCAATGTTGTTATTTCATCTCCAAGTCCAATACAACATGTGTCTGTCATTTTGCAACATAACGTGAACAATTGGCAATTGAATTGGTAACTGAAAATATAATCAGTATTAATAACTGGTTACTAAATAACCGATTTGGTTACGAAATGATCGATTGATGCTTACGAAATAACTGAAAATGCGTGGCTGCGAATACGAAATGGGTATGTTACGAATTGACTGTAAACTCTATTCAACATTTCCTGGTTTTTCTCGTTACTGACTCAAACAAACAAGTATGATTCTTTCATATACAAAACAGACTTCACATCAACAGCTTTTATATCAGTGTATACATTTGTAAAAGAAATAACAGCTTGACACCAGCGTGCGAAAACTTCCTCGATATAAATGTTATCAATTTATTAATTGTTCTCACATACGGAAGTAAACATTGCATGTTCCTGTCTCGCCTGCAAATATAAACGGGTAAAAAACAATTACTGTTTAAATCAACCGCACTATATTTACCGAAGGTAAACTGCAATATTGTATTTGTAAACATTTAAACTTTTGCACCAAAACTATAAAAAACACTAAGCATACAACTTCAAAATGGCGTCCGAAATTTTTGAAATTTTAGATTCTCATAAAAGGCCGAGTTTTTCCTGGTTTCTGATTGGCTAAATCTCGTATTGGCCGACCTTTTCCCGTATTGCCCGTGTTTTTCCATATTGGCCGCCTTTTTCTCGTATAAGGCGAGTTTCGAGCCTGTATGGGGCGAACAAATTGAACACATTCTCGTCTTATATTATAAAGTTAATGTATAAATTGTAATATAACCCTATGAGGTAATGAGTTTATTTATTTTGAAAGAGTAACTATAAACATATTATATAAAAGTGCATTGTATATAATATTGGAGATTTGCAACATAGGTTAAGCAACATAAATTCATATAAATTCATACCATATTCGTATACAAGGTGACCATGTATATCAATGTAACGTCTAGCTTTACAAAATATTGCAAAGACAGATATATTGGTTACGCGCCTTATGTATTTATACATAAACACTCTTTAAGACAACTTTAACATCTTTACTTAATATGCAGCTTTTCGCTCTGCTAATATATTAATTCAAAGAATGCTGTTTGCATGTGTATTATGCTTGTACATGTTTTATTTTTCTATACGATTGTACAACTTATTACAAAGAAATATAATTGGAAAAACATAACTCCATTTAGACTGTCAACACAACAAAACTATACATGTTCACAGTGTTGTGTTGATGTAAAACATTTTTGATTGTCAGAAAGTTTACTGTTGCCAACATGCCTTTTTCTTAATTCCATTCGTTTGTTGCACTGTTGTTCCGAGCATTGCATATGCATACGTGCTCTTATAATGCAGTTTGTCAAAGTTTTATTGAAGACAAATTATCATTAAAAAACAAAAAAAAACAACAACTGTTATATTTACACGATCATAGTTACGCATTAAACATTTTTTTAGAACCATTTGTATTAATTCATATAAAAGCGCAGCCGTTGTGGCGACAAATACTGTTACAGTGAAAAAATATTTGATGTTACCGCTTGATTAATTTACTCAATATATTTCATTTCACAAAATTGCATTATACCGTATTGGTTATGCACTGTCGTCCAGGATAATCATTCCAAAAATGCGCAGTATTGCACTGTGTCGTTGTTTCTATACAATGTATTAATGAGTTTAAACATATTTATTGTTAGCTCGATCGCATAGAAAGCCTATGGCTTATTTGCAACGCTCTCGATTAAGTTTCCTGGGACTATAACCAGTACATGGTTTCTTTGGGGGGGACCTTAAGAACGCTTCCACTGTGGGGATCGAACCCCCGCCCGATTTTATGCGGACACCATATCCACTACGCCACGTCGACCTCTCCGTAATTTGTAATGTATTTATTAGCAAAACGGCTCTGCTATCGAAATTATCACATATACAGTTCCCAACAGTTCCTACAAAAAGATATCAATCATGAGCTACAGATATTTGAAAAACAACAAGGCAACATTTTAATTAAACTGTATTGATTTGTTTCAGCTCAACTAATTTGTGTATGCACAAAACGCGAATTTTTTCCGATTCAACGAGACGCAAGAGATAACAAATTGGTATTAAAATGTCAAATTGTTTGTACTTAACCAACGAAATTCGCATTGCTATGGAACTGCGAGAAGACAATCGCACACGGACTTTATTTGTTTCAATGTCTACAACATTGCGTAGGGAAGGTAACTAGCCAAAGGGAAAATACAGAACAAATATGCTTTCAGCATACATAATGTTCGTGGTCTTGTTTGTTGAAAGCATTCGGGAATAATTCAAGTATTGTTTGCATCAGTCGAACTGGTAATATCAAGAGCCAATATGTATATGTAGTAATACAGCGACTCAAAATAACTAATTGCTAGGTTGATCTGTTATATTGTACTCTGTCTGCACATTTTTAAATTTTGATAGTAAAGGCACTAACAAGTTTGTTTTTTCTACGCATAAGCTTTCACTGGTTTATATAACTCAATTTATTGGAGGCTTATTGTATTCGTGTTGCGAACAATATATCAATTTGCGCTCGTGTTGCTTCTAAACACGTTAAGCTTCATAGGTAGGATGGTACTTTATGCCAGTGCTTTGGTTACCAGGTTACCAAATTACATGTTATACAGTTTATGGACATTCAAACTTTTAATTATACTTAAAATGTCAAGGATAAATAATCTTATTGCGGAACATAATTCGCAATGGACCATATTTTTGGAAAATGTGCTAACATTGAGACATTTCCAAAAAATGACTTATGCAAGCCCATTCTCTTAGTGTCGAAATATTACATTGAACAGGGAAACCATCTCAAGCGATTTGGTTGTCCCTATGGGTTTATGACAATGTAATAGGTTATGAAAAGGTTAAATAGTTCCCCTGTTGGTAAACGTGCAACCAAGGAGAAAACAAGTGACATAATCAGCAAATGTTTCATGTATTTGTAGTATAAGAAACAAAAATAAGTTGTATCGATAAATAATTTAGGGCAGGAATTACATATTAACCGTAATACTAATATGTAAGATGAGTACTCATACTTATCAAAACATTATGCATTTATTTTAACATACATTTAGTCTACAAACAAAACCTAAAGAGGCGTAAACAAGAACTCACACAAAAATACTGATTATTCAAGATTTCATTCACATACAAAATCAAAAACAGCAGCAATTAACATACTTCAGCTTGTGCAAATACTCGGCAGTATAAATAGATAGACGACATGCATGGAATACGTTTAATGGGTAAACATACATCAAATGGGCGCATAGATGTTCGTTGATCTTACTAAAATGAAAAATTTAACTGTATATGGAATTGGAAAGACTGCAATACCAAATTGTATAATTTTACACAAACTGATATTGAACTTATTTTGTCACAATTGATATGTAGAAGTCATAATTATTGTCATATCAGAGAAGAGTACTTGTATATACATACATAAACTTGATGCCAAACCAGATCCAACAAACGATGTGGACAATTTAGAAGCTCGCCTCGCTTTCTGAATCTATGTTCTGTTAATGCTATTGCCGCTAACCTTCTACTGCAGTCTTGAGGTGTCGCAACTAAGGTATTTTTGTCATCGCGAATAAATTAAACACTTATGTTCCTTCAACTTTTTTTAATGTTAGAAACTTGCTTTGGTCAACTTTTATGGAGTCTATTAGCATACATTACGCGAATAGTGTATCCCCTATATTTGTGTTCGGTTGTGTTCGTGCACGGAATAAGGAACTAAAATGATGGCATTACAGTGGATGTAATGTTAATAAATAAATTCAACTGCCGCCAGAACGGAAACTAATATATTCATGTGGGCTGTAATTTAACACATCGTTCATACAAGTAACTGTAAGGTTACTTTTGTTAAGCCATGGTAGATCGTTTTTTACTGTAACGATAAATAGATATATAGATATATATATTTAAGTTTAATAAAGTGACGTTTGGTATCAAGATATATATATATATCGTATCATATAAATGAATGTACACACGGAACTTATAATATAATGTTATACATATAAATATAAGTTCAATTATTAAAGCAAACGGTGTTTAAGTATCTTTTAGTAATGGTAAAAGATGGTTTATACGTGCCACTAGAAGCGTAAAAAAATATATATAAATATGTCAACAGTTTCCAATAGTGAGGCTCCAGACAAAGATCATACTGTGTTAATAAATAGGTTTTGCGTGCTTAATGTATTATCTAAGATATGCAGTGGCGCGATACATAACATATTCTGCTAATTTAAAATATTGATGTTTGCGATTGAAATAAGTTCAATATTTGCTTAAGAAAACTATGCGACTGTCTCAATCCCCTATCGTTTTTAATCATCGGCTCAAGAACATCCGGCACACTAACCGTCTTCCTTCCAACATATTCATGAATGTCACTCAACCATGGGATAATCCAACAATTATGACATGTTCACATAAACTTGAAAGGCATTGTATGAGTATTATGTCTTCCCTATAATGCATCAAGTTCTTTTATCATAACCAATGAATCTAAACTCGGCAAGACTCGGTGGTTTTATATGTATTGCCATGCAAGAGTATACTATTTAAACAAATACAGACACTAAACGTACATATAGTTATGTCGAGTATAATAAATACTCAAATATGTGTGTCGGTTATATATTTTTAATTATAATGATGAATACGGTTCATGTTCACTTTGTGCAATGTTAATCAAACACAACTAACTAGGCAACTGTTTTCGCTGAGTTTTTGACGACATATGATACATTAGCATCGCGCATCCCCGATGTTGATGCAGTGCCGTGTCAATGTGATTTAAGCCACTCTCTGGCACGTCTGCAAATCAATCAATCAAATTGGAAATCGTTTCTAAGAACTTTCTATATTTATTCATGTCGCTTGATCTATTTCATTGTATCTCAGCCAATATATTCCAAGATCCAAATAAGCTAGGACATATGTTTTACGCTCCGGTCGTGCGATACATGTATACCAGAAAGATGTCAATCAGGCGCTGAATTGTTAGTCGTTTATTATTCTTTCCGCGTATGCTGATTTCCGTGATGATTTATTTCTAGGAGACCAGTAACGCATACATTGTCATTTTACAGACGCAATTCGCTGCATTTTGTTAATACCACGTTTGCACGGGCTTTAAATCCACTTCCGTAACGTTTATTGCCAGTTATGAACTAGATCACATTTCCCCGCTGACTAAGCTTTATGTTGTTTTTGAATAACATACTTTGTTTTTATTACGGTTTCTTATAAATGGTCACATACTAACTGCAAAAGGTCTTTGAAGGTAATTGTCAGCCATCAATCTAATAATGTAAAGTATAGTGTGTAATGATAAGAATTGAGTAGTACGTTAACGTGTACTATACGCCAGCTAAAACTATTAAAGTTGCTCTACGTTATTATACTTATTATGTATACTTTCTGTCGGAAAATGAATTAATATGCCGACTGTTTTTTGTTGTAAAAATTTAAATACAACAAAACCATGTAAACGTTATTAGTTTAACATAAATGTGTATATGATTATTTGTTTCTTATTTCAAGTATAAATATTTTGAATTGCTATCCATTAGAGATCTGCAGACTGTAAATGTTAACATTATAATACAAAATGAAAACAATAACAAGAATTAAACACTTGTTAGGTTGTTATATTTGTAATGGATACATATTTTTGCACTCAACACATTTATACTTTAAAGACTCATTAACCAACACTATTAAATGTATGACAACGTTTTTTTTCCAACTGTTTTGTCTAAATTGTTGGTTCAGCATTTATTCTAGGCTTTGTGCGATTGACAATAGGCATACGTAACGACAACTATGTAAACAAGAAATTGATTCTAATTTAGAAAAAAATACGAATAAATTGCCCAATTTTAAAGATTGCTTATACTTACTCTTACCGAATACATCAGGTTTCTGAAGACATCGTTTATTTCAATGAATAATCTGATACGTCAAAGTAAATCCATTCCTCACATCAATTGAACGAAAGTCACACAAGGCTATGTGGTCACTTTAAATCCGTAACAAATTGTCAATCTAGTTGCTTCAATCATGGTGTATCTGGTATTTCATGATATACACATTTAAACTTTTCAATTACAATGCTGACCAATATTAAGGTCGTATATTGCATAAACAACATCATTAAAACAGTTAAACATAACATTACACGCTCGTTAAACGTAATGGATGTAGACAGCTGTTAGTGATACATGTTGAATGAATGGTGTAATGGACATATACAGATACGATTGAAAAGGCATTGTATAAGCATTATAGCATGTAACACATTTAATGATTAGTACTGTTCAACTGTATTGCTTTTTTAAAACTGCATCAGTTCCCTATAGAACCACTATTCATCCAAAGACAAACGAAACACTACCCTGGCCATTGGTAGTGACGCATTCAGAAACAATATAACACTATCACTAAGTTCTTCTTATTTACTAAATATCTGTGAATTGTCTTCAAACAGCCGATGTGGGTAACAATTGCGTGAGATACTGAATAGGTGCGTGATATTCGTAATTCAATGGAAAGTAATAAACTTAAACAGTGTTCGACAGAATGCTAACCGTGTGTGTATTCGATCTTATCATGCGACTGCGTGCTGTCTGGGGATTCAGCTGTAATTGCCAGCCCGTCATATTAAATAAATAATAATTATTAAATGTAAAGAGTGTTATTCAATAAATACAAGTAAGTCTTAATAATTTTCAATTTAGGTATGAGTTAACACACGCTTTTCACGGAATAAGATCGCATGGGGACTTGTTAAATTGTGTTCAATACATGTGCACAACAAGTCACCACCACTCTTAATGCAGTGTATTGCAAATGTTTTCTATCAGATTTGTTTACCATATGTTAATAAATCCACTTATTATCAGCTTATATATGTGATGTTTTTATTATATATAAGGTCACCTGTGTTTTGTTCACATGTATTGTAACACTCCAAGATATTTCACTGTATGTCTTGATCGCTTCCATTNCGCACTGTCGCCATCGTATTGTCGCACTGTCGTCATCGTATTGTCGCACTGTCGTCATCGTGTTATCGCATTGCTGCCATCGAACTATCGCACTGTCGCCTTCGTATTGTCGCACTGTCGTCATCGTATTATCGCACTATCGCATTGTCGCATTGTCGCCATCGTACTATCGCACTGTCATCATCGTATTGTCGCACTGTCGTCATCGTATTGTCGCACTGTCGTCATCGTATTCTTGCACTCTCGTATTGTCGCATTGTCGCCATCGTACTATCGCTCTGTCGCCATCGTATTGTCGTACTGTCGCCATCGTATTGTCGCACTGTCGTCATCTTATTCTCGCACTCTCACATTGTGGTCATTGTATTATCGCATTGTCGCCATCGTACTATCGCACTGTCACCATCGTATTGTCGCACTGTCGTCCTTTTTGTCTCGCACTCTCGCATTGTCGCCCTCTGGATTTTAATGTGTAACCACGATGGCCCTAACGGTATTGCTTATCACAACCCAAGACCGTGTCCAATCTTTGGAAATTAAACAGAAACTGTTTATACGATAACATGGTTTTATGTTTGTGTCATTTTGTTTATCATTTTAGTATTAAGGATGTATGCTCGTCAAAAATTTGTTTTCCAAAATATCAATGAATTTTTTAATTATACGTATGCTACATTGTCGTCTCTATCGCTATCACAAATGGGAAATAAATAGTCGCCCTTGAATAATTGTCTGCTAAACCTTACTTATGTACAAATCGCCATATTGTCAATACATTCAAATGCCGTGGTGTAAACAAATGCACGTAAAAATACATAAACACTGAACCATACACATGATCAACTGTATAAACAAGTATATGGTTCATGTTATTATATCAAACATATTGAAGAGAACAGCACAAACGCAACTGCTGAATCGATATAAAGAAATTTATCGAACAAAAATTAGTGTATTTGTTTAATGAAACACGAATTTGTTTCGTTTTATCGCTCACATTTTTTAAATAGTGCACACGTTCATTGTACGCATGCGCGAGTTTAAATGCGTAGGTGGCCGAACCAACAGGAATAGTGGCTATTCAATATACTAAACATTTCATTATCTTATTTCGATTATTTGAAAATGTATATAAAAGTTATTATATGTATGTACTATGTGTCACTAAAATAAAATATGAAACTACTACTTTGTAATGTTTCCCGTTGTCATGCTATTGGCAATACCTACCGCATGAGACAGTAAAGTGTATGCATTATGCAAACAATTATTTTGATATAGCAAATAGGATCGAGTACACATGAAAACGATTAATTCGAACAATTGTGTTTGTTACTAAACGATATCATGACTAGTGTTTATAACAATTATCACTTATTGAAAGTAATGCATGTATGGATCACACTTATTTACGATAATCGAATCCGGGTAACTGTAACCTTAATACGACAATTAATATTTGAAATAAACACCTTATGTTTATGAGCATACGTGTTTTATTAACGGTTTATAAGACGTATATCAATTCAAAATCTTTTACGTGCTATGCATGCCTTTTAAAGTGCTATCAACACTGTATGTCTAGGCATAACCCCTTGTCGGTTGTTTTTTTTTTGTACCAAGTGTAGTGTTTTTTCACCCTTACAAATCACGATATTTTGTAAACAACTATGCAAATAAAAGTTTATCTTCACAATTTCAGTTTTGTTTTGGCAGGGATGCGGGACCCGTAAATTATATTTTGGATTTGTGTATTATTTTGCTATGCCTTCCGATACTTAGAACACCTTTAATTTAGTATTCCTCTTTGTAACTTTGGTTTATCAGGTGTCAAACGAAAGCTATGCAAACAACTAAAGTTTTTATCATAAACGAACTACCGGTGTTACATATTTTTTCGGAATATCTTGTATGACTAAACACGGACATTGTTTTTTTTTCTAGAGACGCACGTTTAATCTTATTTAACATGTATATTAATAAATGACTGGGATATGTATCATTCATAAGGTGAACGAAACAGTACAAGGATCCCATTTGTATTTAAACAGAACACTATCAATTTGAAATCCATGACAAAACAAGTCATACACGTGGATTATATGTTTAAAGGATAATTGATATAATATTACTTATTATATTCGCACCTACTGATATGGAATCGCGACCTGCAAGATTAAATACGTTATCTGAATTTTAATACAAACTGCACAAGGAGCAAAGGTGATAGGCGGAGACATTAACGAAATAAATGACCAAATAAAAAGGCTAACTGTACAATTACACTAAGCATGCACCTACAAAATCGAATTAAAAAACAAATACTACTAATAAACGGATATTTGCGAGTACTTAAACCTTCAAAAACGCCCTTCAAATCGAGAAAAAAACTGAAATGAAATGATAGATTTGAGTATTATCCATTTAGTATTACCAATAGATATTAAACCAGCAAACAGCCATACAACGGATAATGTGGCAATTTCCATTACACTTAAATTACTGTGCAGTAGAGCTCCTGTATTCTGAAAACTTAATAAACTTAATATTAACAGATATAGACTACGTGGTATTGATAACAAATATTTGACGACTGCCAGAATTCAGATGTATTAAACAGTACTATTATTTTAGAATTAAAAAAAAATGAAGTAAAACTAGCTTCAGTCCTTTATTCTAAATCAAAGTGCCGTGCAATTTTGGTTTCCCTCGATAAACAACTTAATAGCCGTCTCATTTGAAACTCGAAAACACATTTTGATAATGCAGCTATAGTTGAGTTTGAAAACGGAATTAAACAAATAAATGACCGACTGGAGCACGGATACGATCTAGACTGCAATTTATAAAAGAAGGAAAGCGTAATACAAAAAACAACAACACTATTTTATGTATAGATAAACAACGACGCAACAAAACACATACATAATCCCTTCTTACTGAAAACAAAACAAACAGTATACAACTAAGATGAATGTTAAAAATACAAAATTGAATTTTATATTAAAACAAACCTTGCGCTGATAATAATCACGAGATAGAACTCGTCCTTCGCAAACACATTTTAGGATATTAACTCTTTTCTGCAAAGAAAATGATTATTAAATGATTATTAAATGAACTGACTGATTGCTTTAATCTCAATGAGGCTATCCTTAATCTCTGGTCTAGACGGACTCATAGTCCAATTTTACAAAACATTCTGGAAACAAATCTTTGTAACTGCATATTTTAATGCCGTACGATTGGTGAGTTATCAAGATCACAGTAAAAGTTCATTTTCGCATTATCCATACGAACTGGTGATCCATAAAACCTAGTATAATTGGCGCCCTACATCGTTTCTAAACATTGGTCATAAACTTATACCAAAAGTCACATCACAACTTGTTCTGAAAGAATTACCAAAATGAGTTTAGATAAACAAGGTTTTATAAAAAATGTAAACACACTTTTGACACAATAGAATGTAATCTTATGGTAAAACACTCAGAAGGTTTTGTTTCAAACGCGATTTCGCCCGTTGGGTAAACCCTTTTATACACAAATAGATGTGCGTCAATTACAAATAACGGCTGGATATCAGACTTTGGTTTAGTATATAGTGTTATTAGAAAGTGTATCCACTATCATCCATATTATTTATAACCGTAGCAGAGACACGCACACATAGCATACGATCAAGTGTTAATATCCTAGGTAAACATATTAAATCTGACAATACGCAAATAACACTAACACAATGATTCAAAACTTAAACATCATTTGCTAAAGAAATTGTCAAATGACCTTTTCATATTTAAACTGAATTAAGATTCGTTATATTATAACCTAATGTCCGGAAAAAAATAACCTTTGTACACAGATCTCATTTATAACTACAGCGAATTTAACAATATAAAAAACAAAATATTGTATTTTTATAAACTTTTATATTGAAAAAAACTCTTAATAATCTTCTATATCTTAATTTAATTCTTAACTCAGACTCAGACGGCGTCGTAACTGTATCATAATATTCTCAAGACGAGATTGTAAAGATGACGAATTCTTATCCGTATGCGACCTCATTCAATAGAAGACTTTGAACCTGACGCCATAGTGTTTATTTGTTACCATAAATGAGATGTTTTGTTGACTACACGTACAATTCAAATTCGTTATGCCTCTTTTTCAATATCGTAACATATGATACACTGAACACACATTTAGTTATAACTATACAAGTGTAATAATGTAGAAATACTTAAACGCTCACATAAACAAGTATCACATTTATTAAACAGCTTGAACAGTTATGATCACACTATATACCACCCAGTGTTGCGTTATCAGTAAACATTGTAACCACGTTAACTATCATTTGTTTACAAACAACGTAATACATCTAAATTGTGGAACTGTGGTAGCATAAGTTTACTTAAAAGCAGAAAATGTGCTTATGACTTGGGAAGCCGTATTTACACATAGTATTATGTGTGTATGTGTAACATGTACAATTAGGAAGTAAATTATTGTTTTGAAACAATTGTTTAAGGTAATTATTTAATACTAATTGTTTTCGAATTTGACCATGAGTTATGACGTTGACCATGGCATCCTAAATCTTTGAGGGGCAGTTTCTAATTACATCATAAGTAAGACATGAAATCCAATAAATTCAGTGAAAAGCAAAACCTCGATGCTGCAAACGTTATTCAACGTCATAATTAAAGATTGGGTCCAAATTGATTATACATTATTTTTCTGTTTGTGTAAAGTTTGCGCAAAACCACAGAATTTTACAAATCTATGATGACAGGTGGAACAAGATGCATATATGTCAATATATTGTTACTCAAACTAAAAAACGATAGTATATTATTAAAGTGTCAGTATATTGTCTGGTAACTAAGTGAAACACTGTTAACGGGTAATGTTTTAAAACAGAAAAAATGCATCGACCACTTAGGATAAAATACATAGATACTTTATTTTTAAATTGATAAATAGCACTCAATTTGACAGCTAGGTTATCTGGCTATGACGTCAATCGGTCATAACACTGTTTTATCTATTGAACAGGCAATCAATCAGCCATAGACTGCCTTTCATTGCCTTCGTGGGAAACCTATGATTTGGAACGTAGGAATATATATTCACATAGGGCTTTGTTATTGGTGATTTAAACTTGTTCATTCTGACTTATTTGTTATATAACACTTATGCTAGGGATGTCCGGATAATATACTCGCAGTCCGAGTTATTGACTAACAATTTAATTGAGAGAGAATATATGGTTGATGACTTTTGATGAAAGCATGTGATAAAAAACGAGTATGGTATGGCTTGGAAAAGTGCTAGGTTTTTCAAACGCCATTTAAACGATTCTTATATCACATGATATCAAAGTCATCGAAGATATATTAAAGTTGTATAAAGTTTTATGAACCTATTTTCATATTGTTAAAAACAACTAAACCGTTAACAGGTAAAATACAACAACCCGCAACTATTTGTCGATGTACAGTGTCATACGATAGGTAAATGAGACAGCCTAATGATGTCAACGTGGATCGAGGTGTAATGAAAGTTATAAAAACGAAATATTTCTAGATAAAATAATTGATTCTTAAATTTTAATACACATTTAATCTATTAAAATATTTAAGCGAGAAAGTGGTGCGAGGATAAACATCAAGCACATACAATTACGTCATTGTATCGTCATTTTACAATGATGAGCAGTGGTGTAGTGATAGGGCGCGGGCTTGTGAGTCGAATGGTCCCGAAATCAAATATCAGCCGGACCTTGGCATTTTTGAAGAAAGAAATGAATCCCACCTTTGCTCCTTCCAGTTGTATAAGTTTACATATATTTGGAAAATCAGCACATTGTCTGTGGCTGAGTGTGACGCAGGGTTTATTGCCCAGTGATCGGAGGTTATTGTTAAGTCGGCTAAAAGCAGACAAAAATGTTAACCTTTAATTGAACAGCCGTGTTTAAAAGTGTTAAATCAACCACACCCTAAAATGTATTTTATTACAACCAGTTAAATTCTTAACAGGTTATTTAGTTTATTACATTTAACACTTAAATATGCCTAGGTGTGCATACCAATACTTGTAGTAAGTGCGTTTATGAACTGAATTTTGAACAATAATTCATTTATTTCATATGCACAAGCCCGTATGAAGTTTGTTTATCCCTTTGAGCGCTGGAACCGGATTTTAAAGGCCTTTGCAAACAGTTTGGATCCAGATAAGACGCCACAGAACGTGGCGTCTCATCAGGATCCAAACTGTTTGCTATTCTGATAGTATTTTTTGAAAAAAAATCGAAGACAATGCTAATTTTAGAAATTTAGCAGACAACATTTTAGCAGACGACAAATTTCCCAGCATGCAAAGGGTTATACAAACCCAAAATAAATGACACATCCATGCATTAATCGTATCGCCATATGTTGCCTTCCTTTACAAGGCTGTATTCCGTATTATATGTCTGTATTGGTCTCTTCATCATTATTGTTGTAAATTTAAGGTATTTTATTGTAACTAAATACCATCAATTATGTCACAATTAAATAAAGACATTTAACTATTTACAAAATAACCAATCTTTGTAATCATTTTTACAATTAATTCCATGAATTTTATTTGTTTAATGCCATGTTTCGTGTTATAACTCACTTTATCACTTTTGATTTCCAAAACTAACGATCTTAAACGCCCATTAGAAAGTTGACAATGCCTAACTAAACAATTCAAAGATACAATCATATTCATAACTGAGCGATTGGAAATCTTACACATTTTATATAATTTCCAAACTTATGATTATACGAATATCTCATGTTTCTTCGATTTTCAAAAGAGCTTTGAAAAATCACCTTAGGCACAGAGGTATTAAACTGAGTCGCCTGTTTGATGTTTCCGTAATAATTTTTGAATTGAATAAGGAATTCAAGCGTTATCATTTGTGAACGACGTTCAAGTGACCGAAACAGATTAAGATAATCCTCCCATTTAATCAATTTCAATCATATTATGAAAGAGTTTGATTGCCTTGTCCTCGTAACACTCTGTTCGACAGATACGTTAATCGCTAGCTGACCCGAGTTGCGTTAATTAACTATTATATTATAACAACCCGGCATAAGTGAATAAAGAAATGTTTTTGTTTTTTAGTAAAATGAATTAACTTATTTCCTTCAACTAAATACAACAACTAAGCATAACATTTAACGGCATTAAGCGAATTTGTTGTTTGACATTCTATATTTATCTTAAACCAGTGCTCTTTATTTAACGATGCGTGATATTATTGCAGAACAGCAAAAGTTTAGAAATCCTCATTCTTCGCGGGAACAAACTTGGCGAATCTGGTGTGCAGTTATGGAAAGCCATAAGTGAGTCGCTACTTTTATTAGCAGGATATTCGAATGAGACTAGTTAAGAAAACACCGTCTTTGAAAATATGACCAGCAACGTCAGGACCAGTATGATATGTCACATTCAGGTGTACATGCCATTACACGCCTAGAGGTAGCTCAGGTGAAAAACTTCTCATTACAATATATGCTACGATATCAAAATCTAGCAAAGTTCTAGCGTAGCATGAATTGAAACAACCCGTGGTTAAAATTGTCCTTTTCCAATCTTGTTCATGCTGAAATTAATAATGTGTTTAAATGTATGTCTTGCTTTATGTTAAAACAAGTTTCATACTACTATTTCGAGTATGCTTTAATATTACAATATTTTTTAAATTACTTATTTCTTACGTAAACAGCACTCAATATCATTAAATACAAAGCAAGGGTTCGCTAGCATTGGTATTACGGTAAAATACTCAGAGGAAAAATGACACCATTTTTTTCATATTCTGATGAAAGACATTGTCATAACGAAAACAAAAGTATAAAACTTACAAATGAGCCTCGTTCTTGGAAAAAAGGGCTTAATCAATTTGCTTAAAGTGCAGTCCGCATTGGCTAATCGGGGACGACACTTTCCACCTAGACTGGATTTTTCGTTTAAAAGAAACCTCCTGTAAACAATAAATTCCATAAAGGCAGAAAGAGTCGTCCCTGATTAGCCTATGCGGACTACACAGGCTCATTTGGGACGACACATTACGCACATGCATTAAGCCCCGTTTTATATAGTTAGAACAAAGGGTCTTAAAAAGGACATGTTTCCTGGTGGTCATGTGTGAACCACAAGAACATAATTTGAATAAAACGTTTAGATGATGCTACACACCAAGCCTTGGACTTGCGGTTTCATAAAAGAGCCTTTGAAAGGTTTTCCTTTAATAACTCAATCTAAAACAAGTAAAGCCAGGACGAAGCCACTTTTGACCCCAGGAGCATAATTTGAATAAAATGTTGGAAGCGCTTTTAAGTTTTCATCGTAAAAGCCGTTTTTTGACCCCTCGACCTAATTGATTAACGGACGGAAATGATTTTAACAATTGTTTTATAGAACAACCCAAAAGGCGGTTCTGTGAAGTTTCGTGAAAGTGTACCCAATGGTTGAGAAAAAGAAGTTGGTTAAAGAAAAACGATGGACGCACACACGCAGACACGGACGGACGACAAACATTACAGTACAGCTGACCATGAGCACTTTGTGATACGTGAGATAATAACAACGAATATTTTGACGATACAATGATGTATTATGACTTTTGAACCAAAATTATAATCTTGACGTTGAAGGAATTAATGGCATTAGCAATTATCGTATACACGATGGAATATATACCGACCATTTTGCATTTTTAGTAGTAGAAATCTATGTAGGGCCAGTAGCAGTAAAACAAATTTAAAATTCACGGCAAATATAAATTGAACATCCAACATGGTGTTTTGATTTGGATTTTTCTACCCACTTACTATTGCACACATCAATACGAAAAAGTACGAGCATAAAACGTCTTGACATTTACTAAAATGAAAAAAATATCAAAAGTATTATAACAAATATAAACAAATACTTGATTGTTGCTGGTTATAATATCTGACTTTTCAGATACATATAATTTGCGGATTTCCCATTACCCCGTAACAGACCTTAACACGTGATTTATGCTATTTATGAGATATGTTAATCTTTTCTGATACATTTAATTTGCGGGTTTTCATTTACTCTTTCATTGACCTAGTGATCGCGTGTGTAAAAGTCGATATATCGATCCTGTTTAGAGAGATATTGTATGCCATTCGCACGATATACGAATAAATCGAACGAGTATTGAATATTGTAAAAGTGCATGCAGTTCGTCGCCACCTGTTGCCAAAAATTACAATTTTTGGCCTTTGAGTAGTTCAATTCACACAAACATTGAGTATTTTTACTGGTTGCATAGAATCATGTTTGAATCTGGTTCTGAGCGTTATAAGGCTTTGTAACAAAACTATGCACACACGTGTAATGTTTTGTTTATCTGAACTGATATATTATTTGACGTGTATCTGAAAGATTTGCGCACGTACTAGCATCCATAAATGGCCATACCGCATCAAGTACCCTCTTCAATTCTTAGAGGAATGTCAATACAAAGAGCTTTATCACGTGAACGTGATACACGAGATACTACCATATTCTTGATAGATAATAAACGTTCATCATTATCACACTTCAAAGTAACTGTACTTATCTTTGCTTAAGAAGTTGCGGTATATACAGTTGGATTGTATATGCATTTATTTGACATAATAGTTTAACATTCTGGAGAGAAAACATTAAATTCAGCCTCTTCCCACGTCGTTTCAATTGGTATAGCAAGGAGTGCGATCAGTACACCAAACGCACCCAAAAAGAATATTACCATCAACGATAAATGCCACACATGGGGCTCACTTTTCTATAATAAAATTATTCGCAGGGTGATCTGGAGAAACACTGGCCACATATTTAATGCTTGATATTGAATTAAATGGCCATACACTTATATATAAACAAAGGCAAACATAATATACTTCCACGCTTGCACACCTGTATCAGCAATGTTCGAGCAGAGTCATATGAATAACAAGACTCCAATAGAACGCAGGTTTGTAAGTGTCCACCAACCACTTATTGAAACTGCATTAATGCATTAACCGACAAGGTCTCGTTTGTGTTTTGATGGTAACAGACCACTGGCGACTAAGGTCTTTGATCCCCACAAGAGATATTTATGGACGACACATTCTAACACAATGTCGTCCAAGTATTTTGCAGTTTTGCTTCACATAGTTTATTTGATGTTTTGTTTATTTCAATTTTATAAATATAAACATATTTTCCGAGTATGTTGCACAGTAGGTTATGTTTTTTTTTTGTCGCAACATACTCTTTACGAAGGATACCCCAAAGTGTATCCGCCGTCCGTGAAGATTCAACACATAGGGTGCAGGTATGACAGAAACTTCATTTTACCTTTTAATCTCGACAAATATAAAACCTATAAATATAACAATAACATCATGGATAGTAAGCCATATTGAACCATGTTTACTTGAGTTATGACCCTTGTTCACCAAAATACACTTTTAGGCCGTTTACTACGAGGATCTATGCTTCCGACACAAAAGGAATATGTGGTACATGTTTTGTGATTTGTTTTCTAAATAACAGGTTAACCAATCATTTTGCCTGTTGGCTGCACAGAAGCAGGTGGTTATGTTGCCGGTAACGTTATGTTTAAAAAAGGAATGGAATGGAATAAACCGTCTTCAAAGTGTCAAAATAGCAAACAAACTCTCTCACGACAAAAATGTGTGCTTGCCCACTACTTTTTAAAAACAGAACACCAACTATAAACGTAAAGTGACTAAAAGTGGGATCAAGGCGTTAGAACGGCTAATGCAAAGCATTAAAGGTTGAAGTCGCTTTGATGGCTAGCCGTAACTCACACTTACCTCATAATTTACCACCAACCAAATGAGAACGTGAATACTACACACATTATTTAAGTGTTCTTAGTGTGTTTAATATCGAAAATCTGTTAAATTATTAGAAGTTATTAGTATATAAAATAACATGGTACATATATAACCATATCAAATAATCAAGTATCTACAGAAAACTGAAAAAAAACATAATGTGTAATAAAGAACGTAAACTATGTTTCACCCACGTAACAAAAAGACCTCTACCGCTTACAGTTTCAGAAGACTTTAATATGACAACATTGAAGATATGAAGACAAAAAAAAGTCTGATGCGTGTATTTGGAAGAGAATGTAGTTGCATGAATCTCTATCAAACTTTTTTATTGTGTTTATAACATATAAATGTTGAAACGCAATGGATAATATGCCATCTTGGACCTAGTTCTTTTTAACCTGTTGTGTGATACATTGTTGTTTTTCGCTACATTCCGATTTTTAAATTAAAGTAATTTACATTCATTGCCCTTTTATAAAATAAAGTTTGTCAAGCACAAATTGAACTATGGTTTATGACCAATATCCTTTAACTGGTTTAATAAGAAAGAAAAAATATAAAATAATATATTAAGAAAAATTAATACTATCCTTCAATCTGGATAATAAAACTCATTCAGTTAGTATATTCAGATGTACATTGTCAGAACGATCAGGGCAATCATTTCCATCTTGTTTCGAGAAAAAGAGAGACTCGTATGGCCTGATGAAAACAAAATTTCATATGGTGGCTCATAATAATTGTTATTACTCAACCTCATCTTTTTATACATGTATACTTGTGTAAAGAGCAATACTTAAAGATAATTGTTTGTTGTTGAATGACTGGATTGTATTCAGAAAATTTTACAAACAAATGGTTTTAATTGTCAACATAATATAGTGAAATATATTTCATTTATGCTGCATTGTGTATGTTAAATCTTGTATATAATACATTATTTTCAAAATGCATTAATTTCAAACACAGGTTCAAAAGATTTTTTTTTTAATTAACTAAAATGAAACAGGCAATACTTGTGAATATGGTTACATTTAAGTTGCAGATACAGCGCAAGATATTTATCGAAAAATTTACCCGGGACATACAGTATTAACTTTAAAGTAACACAAGTATGCGCATATCCATTCAAACATGCGTCCAGAATATCCAAAATGAGCATCACTAGTTGCAAAACTTGTTGTATAAAAACAATTTAAAAAATACCGTGTATGTTTAAAACATTTGGACAACGATTCGGAACAAATAACTTCATGTATGCCTTGAAGACGACAGAAGAACAACAATGGCAGCTTAACCATTCGTCATTTTGGATTTCTCGTCCTCCTGTTGCCTGCATGGTGCAGATCATCTATGCGATGGTCTGCAAGGTTTTTTGATTCGTGGTATTTTTCTTCCTTTGATATTGCTTAACGTTTTCGCCGACATCTGGTTAATTTCTGAAAATAAAAGCGAATTACAGGACATGTAAATAAATTACTTGAACAGTAATAAGGTAGAATGATATGGAACACAAGTACGGAACATGCTACACAAGTATAGGAAAGGTAACACAAATACAGTTATAAATAAAAAAGAAAAAAGAAACACATGTTTATGCAAAATGAAGCAATAAAAAACATGTTACACTATTGCAGCATAAAATGGCACGAGTTAAAACTGCAAAACACTAAGTTATCAAATTGAAATTAAAAGGCGCATCAAAACAGCGGGAAACTTTTCATTTTTTTCGAAATACTATTTGAGATGAAATAAACCACGGCTAGTGGAAATTAATGGAAATGTAGACCAATTGCAGGGCACTTTACAAGTGAGACAGACAATAAAAAAATACGGCCCAAAAGTATGCAACACAAGTGCTTAAATAACTGTCAATACATTCAGAGTGAATTAACAAAGATAACGAAATCGTTGATAAAAGTACGTTTAAGCACTAAGAAAATGTCATTCTCAATCTAGATCAATGTTTTGTTAAAATGGATAATCTGAAGCATAAACTGAATATGTATTATTCAGCAAAATGCATTCCATCACATGCACCAAGAGAGACAATGTGGATAGTTGGAACTTAAGTGTCATTAAAAGTCCAGCTAAAGCTTAACTTGTTCCAATATATGTAAATATGGCCAGTTATCGTTAAAACTGGTCTATAAAGGTCCAGCTTTTGTTTCCTGTTGTATTAGAAATAATAACAAACAAAAACACAATTATAAATAATTCATAGTTTTGCTTATAGACCTATTTTCTAAGATTCTGGATAATTTCTTGTTTCTTGCTATATACCATACTATCTGGCATAGCTATGCATCTTAATGTATTAATGACATTGTTTTAACCTATTTATTTTAGCCAGTCCGTTTCCTTGGTAGAACCAGTACTTTTGGGGAGATCAAATGAACGGTCCCGCAGTGGGGATCCAACCCGTGACCAACCGGTCGCTAAGGGGGGAACAATGAAAACTACGCAACGGCATTTTGTAAAAATATCAGCTATTTCAGACTGTGTCATGAAAATTCATAAACAATTAGTTGTCATTAAACGAGCTATGAACGCTTGAATATTCTTATAGAAACAAATGCACATAAATGTGTTGTTATATCGGTGCACACAGCGGCTATTAATATGACTACACTATTTTCGGGTCAACATATGAACAAACCTATCGATGCCCAAAACATTGCTACCAAAGGTATTTTAACTGATCCTGGTAGAACTGGAGGACCGTTATAACATATCAAATGTTTGCCTCCGGAATTTCTTTTTCAAAATGGCCGCCGGGATGGCCGCCAAAACCTTCTAATGATAATAACGATGTAAGTATCCACTAAAATTGCATGATTTTGGTGTCTATACCTAGGTTTCAGGGTGGCAAAAGAACACGATAAGATAATTTAAAACATTGTTAGTCTATTACGCAACATATAAATTCAACATGGCGTCCAAATGGCCCCAAAAAACAAAGACCACATGTGCATAACTACTGACTCAATTGTGATGATTGAGAAAGTGAGCCATTGTAAGGTAAGTCCGAGTTGTTTTATCAAGCGACACACATTTCAAAGTAATTTGACGTAACATCTAGACTTTTAACCTGGTTTTAGTTGCTGAAGAGGTTCATACGCCCAATTGAGAAAGCATTTCAAAGTAACCCTCTAAAACCACATGTTGCACTGGTATAAAATCACTTTTTCATACAGCACATATTTTTCAAACATTGTTCGATTCTTACTGCATTGGTTTATTTGTGTCTTATCATACGTGTCCTGTTTGAGACTAAGCATGTGCCTTATAAAACACGTTTTGAAAAGTTACCTCCCTTGATGATAAGTACACCATTTGAATTGAATTTATAGCAGCAGACAACAATTCTTGCCTATGATCAATATGTACTCTGGGACGAATCTTGCATTCTGTCAACATTAGACTTTGTTTGCAACCTTGCCATGAAGCACAACCTTCCCACGATTGTGACTTTGACAAAGCCTTGTTTTAGAAGGCTGCCGAAATCATCATTGATAGTGCACAAAGTAGTTGCCTTATCATACACTTATAAACTTGCTGGGGGCCATAGGATCCTTCATGGAAGGTACCGGTCTCAAAAACATACTTGATACTGTATATGGGGCAAACCTACTTGTACACATTATGACAGGAAAAGCTGTCCAGAGAGCTTTTATGGTGCCATTTTCTTGTTTACAAGTGCCTACACAGCCAGCTTATAGCTGAATTGACACAGGAAGATCACGGGATTAAGATACTGCGGGATAAAGCCGAGGAATCGTACTATTCCCTTCTTAAGCAGATGCTTCATGAGATTTTGATCCAACTCGAGAGGGCTACAGAGAAGTAGAAACATGAACTTGTCCAGACTGCAAAGACAGTCCAATTATGGCTGAATGATCAGCGTATGGTAAGCACGGCAAAGATGTTGATCAAGGCGGATCGAACTGGGTGTTGGCTGATACATTTGCAGGCAATGTGCGATTCAATATTCGTCTTTGCTTCAGCTGGGCACTTCAATTACCGGCGATCTCCTTATAACTATCTGCAGCAAATGAGCAACATAGAGCGCAACCAGACGTTTATCAATCGTTCGTTAATGGTTGCCACGTTGTTTGTAGGCGTAATCAGTGCTTGCTGGGCTAAGCAGCGATCTTGTCATTGAGCAAACATTAATGAATTGACACAGGAAGATCACGAGATTAAGATACAGCGGGACAAAGCCGAGAAATTGTACTTTTCCTTTCTTAAGCAGATGCTTCATGGGATTTTGATCAAACTCGAGAATGCTACAGTAGAAGTAGAAACATGAACTTGTCCGGACTGCTAAGAAAAGCCAATTATGGCTGAATGATCAGCGTATGGTAAGCACGGCAAGGATATTGATCAAGGCGGATCGTACTGGGTGTTGGCTAATACATTTGCAGGCAATGTCCGATTTTGTATTCGTTTTTGCTTCAGCTGGGCACTTCAATTACCTGCTTATAACTATCTGCAGCAAATGAGCAACATAGAGCGCAACCAGACGTGTATCAAACGTTCGTTGATGGTTGCTACGTTGTTCGTAGGCGCAATCAGTGCTGGCTGGGCTAAGCAGCGATCTTGTCATTGAACAAACATTGATGAGGTCTATATAGAGCACAGGTGGTATGACTCGCGGCAGTCGGATGATCGAGGAAATACAAAACCTTTGGATCCTATTTGCACCTGTAACATCCGAGTACAACAGGATTTCACAGACATGACCTTAACTACAAGTCCCCAGCACAAAGACTCAACTGAGGCCCGCATCAATTGAGATGCTTCTCATCTCGAGAAAATGCAGACAAAGATTACAGCTTGCTCACCCTACACAGCTGATCCATCTCTTATCAACATTGTCAATGGCATAGTGGCTGGATCAAATGTGACGGCTCATGCATTTGAGAAGGTTGGTCACAAGGTCACGAGATATCAAAGGAAAGTCGGCCTTTGCCTATACATTCAAGATCAAAGACATGCTAAAGCCACCGCTGTTAAATTTGTTTCTGACCGTGCAATTGATCCTGCCTTTCTGTTCCAATGTTCCAATCTTTCCTGGTACTGTCAAAATATGGAGATCTTTCCCTTGAAGATATACTGTCGTATTAACTGAGTCCCATCCTCATGCTCTCTTTGAAGCGAAGAACATACTTCTTAAAGCAGACAAGCCTAAAATCTCTCAGATAAATAGAGATCATGCTTGGACGCATCAAGCGAGGCTGTGATAAACTGTATTCCTGCATCAGATCGTTACGTGATTGATGGTGGTTATTTGCTCCATTGTTTAACATGGAAAAAAGGCGACAAATATTACGTAAGAGCCAAGTCTTATGCATATTTCACTGTAAGTCATATCGGGCAAGTGACAGTGGTGTCCGATGGTTACAAAGACGGTCATTCTATCAAAGACAACACACATCAGAGACGAGGAGGAAACGTTATCTCTATTGTGAGTTCCACCAAAGAAAAAGAATGCTTATACAAAAAGGAGGACGATTTGTTTTGTGACAAAAACAAGGCAGTCATAATCACTCGGATCATCACAGCTCTGACTAAAAAGGGGTGTAATGTCGTTCCCAAGCGAGGCTGTGATGAACTGTATTCCTGCATCAGACCGTCACGTGATTGATGGTGGTTTTTTGCTCCATTGTTTAACATGGAAAAAAGGGCGACAAATATCACGCAAGAGCCTTTTATGCAGATTTCAATGTAAGGCATTACGGACAAGTGAAAGTGGTGTCCGATGGTTACAAAGACTGTCATTCTATCAAAGACAACACACACCGGAGACGTGGAAGAACCGTTAGCCCTAGTGTGAGTTCCACCAACGAAAAAGAATGCTCATACAAAAAGGAGGCCTATTTGTTTCGTGACAAAAACAAGGCAGGCATGATCAATCGGATCAGCATAGCTCTGACTAAAAAGGGATGTCATGTCGTTCTCTCACCAGGCGATGCAGATGTTGATATTGTTATAGCAACTATGGAACGATACCATCATAGCACCACACCTATTGTGGGTAAGGATACATATTTGCACCTGCATTACTCCGAAAGGGACAATAAGACCATCTACTTTCGCTCTGACGTACACAAACAGTCAAAGAAACATAAAATGTATAATATTAGCATTTGGATAGAATTTTTAGGAGACAAAGTGCACAATGAGTTGCTATTTGTTCATGCTTACTCCGGTTGTGATTCAACCTCAACAAGGATTTTAGGCACCGGAAATAAGTCAGTCTTTAAGAAATTAATAAAACCTGTCCCTATCATAAAATCATGTGCTTGTTCCTTCCTCCTTCCAAACAAGTTCTCAAGAGGAAATATAAAATCTTGGCAACTTCTTGATGGTTGATCTGTTTGGTGGCAAGCCCAATGATTCCTTAGAATAACTGCGACATAGCATTTTCACAAAGATCGTGGATACTGCAAAAACATTCGTCACTCCTGAGCGACTTCCACAAACATTGCACGCAACAGTATTCCGTAGCAAACGTGTTTATTATCAAATTATGGTCTTGCTGAGGATGGCACATACTATGAAACCGACAAAATGGGAATGGAAACAGGACAACGACCGGTTAATTCCAATCATGACCCAAACAAATGCTGCACCTGAAGGACTATTGACAATCATCCATTGTCACTGTTCTGTAGGATATAAATGCTCTCCATGCAGCTGCAGACGCTATGAACTCCCCTGCCCTGCTGTATGATAATTCAAACAATTCTTAAGAGGTCGATCCTGAGGAGAAGGAGGAGGACGACACCGACAATTAAACGCTCTGATAAAAGGTGATTGTATATCAGGTGATAGTGTACAGCTGAATGTCATAAATTTGATTTCATGATTTTACAACTTCTTAGTGATATCAACAATTCAGTTAAAGTGTTCCTTATCTCCGAAAGTATGGTGTTTGATAAACCAATTATTACGTTTAGTCAAAAGGTATTGAGTTGTTGTCCTTCGTATTGTGTCGACGGCAATTTTGGACGCAATGTTTGATTCAGAGTAATTTAATAAACTTACACTATGTCTGATGATCTTAATGTTTCATTGCCTCCTGAAACCTAGGCTTAGACATTACAATTATCAATTTCGAGTCGATACATGTACTTACATACTTATGATCATAAATAGGTTTTGGCGGCCATCTTGAAAAAAAGCACTTTCCGGAAGTCCGATTTAGGTAAACGTTTAATATGTTATAAAGTACCCTCTACCCTACCAGGATCAGTTAAAATACCTTTGGGGTTAAGTGTATATTGACCCTACTAATAAGTAATCAAGTATTTACTTGAAGAAATAGCAAATACTTATCCTGTTTCATATATTATTATAACATAAACTTACTAACCTTAGTTGTCTATTAACACCAAGTAATCATTTTGGCTACACTATTTTTACGATCCAAAACAAATGCAGAGTAACGAAATGAAACTGTAACTCAATAGATTTATCATATTCATTTAATTCTTTAGAGAAACTTAGGATGGAGTTTCATTCCATGTCTATAACATGTGTACGTGCTCTAACAGCACAACACTTCCCAGTACAGTCATTGATAGACGCTTACCTCACCCTACAGGTGTACGGCGCCCGTGCCAGAAAGTGGATGAAAGTAATCAGTCGATGAACCAGCATGGCCAAAAACTGAATGGCAACTACCGCGCTGAACAGCACAAGGACAAAGAGGCCTGCAAATAATATCGGGTTTTCTTATTAACATTAATACATTTTCCATGTGCGACACGGAAGGGAAAATGTTGATCGTAAATAGCAGTTGTGGATGGTGCGTCTCCAGATCAACCTGCGTATACAAGGCGGAAATATCAGCGTGTTATATTTAAAAAAATAAAATAACTATTACAATATGAGCTGATTAGTCATACACATTTAATGAGCTGCCCTTTCGGTTAAGCTTCACAATTGAAAACGTCGTTTAATTTTCCTCGATGCCAGTGGACGCCTGAACGTCTGTTGGATTAAAACAATGGATGAACATTTAAGTTTCAGACAAAACGATATATTTATCAAATCGTCATTTGTACACGAGACCACTCTACTTACCGACAGGGTTGCTTCCAAAGACACTGAACAGCTGACCCTTGTTGGCAAGGGTGATAATCAAGACAATCCAGATTGAGTTTGACACAGCGAAAATTATCAACCATTTGTTTCGCAAGTTTACTAGCTGTCCTGTAATCGGAGTGAAAAAGATGAACACATATTGAGAGAGTATTAATTGTGACATATAAACGTTATATTATCCCCGATAGCCTT
Source organism: Dreissena rostriformis (assembly GCA_007657795.1). Lineage (NCBI taxonomy): Eukaryota > Metazoa > Mollusca > Bivalvia > Myida > Dreissenidae > Dreissena > Dreissena rostriformis. The sequence continues at coordinate 65,386 of VMBQ01001082.1, read as the reverse complement.
GTTGTGGATTGTCTCATTCGATACACAAAGGTTGCCTATGTGGGTCCCAGTTGACGTTAAAAGAGTCCAGATATTCCATTGCGTGTCGCTCATATGATAAATCTGGCTTAGTAAACAAAACGAATAGAAACAAAAAGTCACAACGTGCGAACAGTTGTTAAAGCCATAAGCGGAGATCGTAGTCTGTGCATAATCTATACAATGCGTGTTAACTTAATCAGAGTAGAATTTGTTTTATATAATTGCTTCTTTCCACAATGAATAAGATAGCGATACCTTTAAGAACTTTTTCCCTCTGTGTAACGGCATTGTCATCCTGTGGTAGTAGATACTGCTTTTTTAGTTTTTCCCAAAAGATGTAATCGGCTTCATTGACCTCTTTAAGTTCGCATGGTTTTGTTTGTTGAAATCGCGTTTGAACATCCAGGAGTCTATTGTTATCTAAAACATGTTGAGTCTTTTTGCATATGGGACAGTGTAGCATCAGAGCAGCCTGCATGTACGCAGGAGGTGATCTAAGTGTTACGCTATCCGATGTAAAGTATGGTCACAATGATCAGTGAACAACAAATCATTTTACTGGTGTTTTTTGTCCAAGAATACATAAATAACACATACAATGTAAAATATTATAAGATACACACACATCATAACAAAACACTTGTAACAAGTGCATAACATTGTTTGATACAAATTAAGAAAATTCCTATATTCTGCCACAATTCGGGACGAATGTATGGGACTTATTTAGAGGCGGTAATTGTGTGATTGGAAAAAAAATGAATGAAATTTCATGGAATTCCATTTGTTGTAGCAAAGTTATGGAATTTCTTCAGTGCAGGTCAGAAGTCACTGGTCGATATGTACATTTATCTTTAAAGTTCCCTACCAACAGATTCTGCGAACCAAGATAAACGAAGAGAACTGACATGAAAGACTACTTCGACACATCGCATACTCAAGTAATCGAAATAACTCCCTACGCCCTATGCGTCCGAAATTATGTTGGTGTCTATCACAATCAATAAATTGTTAACGCCACTGGCGTGCACAGATCGTGATGATCATTTAAAATAAGTGTATAATACGTCATTTCTTTTGTGCATCCGATAATATTTGTGTAATACGTAATTAAATAATGCCTAGTCTAGCTTTATTGTTTTCAAGGATTGGTTGGCGGAAATATACGAACATTGGTTGGTAAAAGAATGTCTATTCAGAAATTATTATCAAAATATAATTAATCTTTTTTCATTGCATGGGTTGACCTTGTTATAAAGTTTGTTGACTTTTTAACTAAAGCATCGTTAAGAAACTGGGATAATCTACCAAGTAGAGTTTACACTTGTTGCAAGACAATCAGTTAGCAACAGGCCCCAAGACACACACAGTTAAATGTGACTATGAGAAGTCGAGTTGTTTTATTGAAATGGTAAACTGATTACAATTAGTTATTCTACGATTCTTACTTGTAATCAGTGTGTAATAATTGAACTACATTAAAGTTTGAGTTGGACTTTGAGATGAAGATTCGGATTGAAAACAAATCTAAACATATTCAAATTTTATGTTATGGTTTAGAACACTTGCATAAAAAATAGTTGTTAGTTTGCAGGTCTTTGTGTTTTACAAGCAATTCAATTAGTACCAAACATTTCTGTTATACTATGTATTTAAATTGCAGATAAAGAATAGGGATTCAGTTGAAAAGGAAGTCACAATATTTGACGATATCGTTTTGAATGTGCTGCTATTTTTGTCTCGAAAAGAAAGCCAAAAGCATACTGTTAAATTTAATTTGCAAACAACATGTTCAGACATATGACTTTGCAAACACTATCGGCCCGATAAGCCTATGCTCTAAAACAATTATTTTGCGCACTGCAGACAACCGGATGAGAACAAAACACTTCCATATTTGTCCGATAGTATAGCTCAACAATACAAGCAAAAAAGAAATATACCATTAATCTGATCAGAGTTTACAGTGGACCCAGCGTCTCCGTTTCTGGTCAATGAATCGTTCGTCTCAGTATTATCTAACTGAACGGAACCTTGATTTCTACCGTCGTTGAAGAAGCAACTGAAAACATTTAATAGTATTAACACAAGAACATGCACCGATCATTGGAGGAGACCAGCTCAGCAGTTTTCGTGCGTCTCACTGTTCTCCCCCAACCGTCCATTGCTGAAGGTAACAGGAAAGTCTGAAACCCTTAATCAGCTTGTACGTTGAAAAAACAACTGAAAATATTTTATAGTTTCATTCACAAAGAACTATGAACCTGTTCCAGGGATAAGACAAGCTCGTTATTTGAAGAAAGCATAAATACTTAAACAAGATGTATTATATACTTATAAACTTCAAAACATAAGTGTGTCTATATTTCGTCTCAAAATGTCGACTTCCCTGCTGTATTCAATAAGCAAGCATTGAACCCCTTGCCTAATTGCTATTAAAACAGCACAAGTGGAGAAATATAAACGTATTAATAAACCTATTTCTGGTTTAAGAAGGATTTTATAGTTTTTTCCCGCCATCAAATGAGCTAGTCTCTGGTAAAAAGACCAACATGATATTTTCGGCCAGTGAAACTCTAGATTAGCCTACGCTGAAAATCGGGAGCTAATTTGTACGTGAATCCTTATGTGACAATATGTTACTGCACGGAGGGGGTGTAATCTTTCTGTTTGTACAATGTCAGCATATGACATGTTGGCTCTTTTCGGAGATAGAGGCTGAATTTAAGAATGGCGCTTCCCTTCTTTAAGCATGCGTTAGCCGGTATCTGAATATCAACCTGTTATCTTAAGAGGCAAATACAAATTAAAGAGTGCCATTTATCATTCCGAAACACCTTGATGTTTAAAATAACATTTTAAGTATTATGCATGGGCCGAATGTGTGAATATGACAGTATTGCTCATACGACGATATAATTAAAGAGTACATGTAAATGGCATATAGTGCCACTTTCTGTAGGGGCCTTAGCAACGTCGTTTACCTGTTAAGTACATCAAACAATAGTTAACTTATACAATAGTTAACAGATACTTACAAGAATAAGGACTTGAATACGTTTTGAAACTGTTGGTGCCAAAGAAGGTCTTCAGATTTCTTTGTTTTTCCTTCTTGGCGGGTACCTGAAAATAATGTGAACACAGAACATATCGCCTGCCTCGTGATTTAGTTTGCTTTGCACATACATGTGCGTAAATTCATGTTTTGGGGAGTGACAGTTCGCAAACACAACTTATTTCATCTTGCACTGGAGACTAGTCTTATTGTTTTCTTATGTTTCACTGTATGATTTGCTAACCCCTCTTTGATGCGTCTTTATAAATTATCACAACAGTATCCAAAAGAAAGGCTTATGGATACTTCCGCGAACAAAAAAAATCAGGGAGAATGCCTAAGGTATCTTAAAATCATACTGTCTGAGCTGATGATTGAATAAAACTGTCAGACACACCTGGCTGACTCTTACTCCACGTAATATGCTAAATCATTGAACTTATCTCCCTTTGTTATGCATATAAATTACACATTACATTTCGTCAAAAATATATTTTCATTCATTCATTATTTTAGACCACGGCCTTAATAAATATTGCACACAACACAGTATACATACCCCAATTTATATCTGTGATGTTACATATGCTGTAAAGCATCAGTATAAGATATCCAGATGGTAGAAAAAGAAGGTACCAGAGACCGTGAACAAGGTTAACGCACTCCTGGAGATGTATCAGTCCGGTCACCATAAACAGTGCCACCATACATCCAAGATACACAGTGGTAGTAGAGAACCTAATATCTGGACTAATAACTGCAAATAGATTTACATCGGAATTCAAAGGTTTGTGTTATGTCTAAGCCGTTATGCACTCCGAAATAATATGTCATAAAATACAGCATGTCCTCATTCGTTATTTAAGATTGCAAAAGCCGGAAGTGTTTCTACAAAGGTATACATAGGAGCCGCTTCGTGCGAAACTGGTCCATGCAATACAACGGAAACGTATAGCTACATATATTCATATATATACAGACTGATCGTGTTACATAATATCGGCCAATGAGACCATGCAACCTCAAATGTTTTAACAGACGGTGTAGCTCATTCGGACAACATGGATTAAAAGATGCGCCGGTTTATCGGAAATAGATTTTTGAGCTCACTTGAAGGGTTCAATGTTGTTGTGGCGTTAACATCCTTATTTGGTGATATGTCTTTTCCGAAGTCCGAGACCACTTCAATGGCAATACCGACCACGACGACAGTCATGATTATAGCGTACAAGAAAGTCAACATTTTGGAAACCTGCAGTATACACATGACATGATAAAACGTTATGAAGTCTACTTTTAATTGGGAATATGCTCGCATAAAGTACTCGGGTCAAATGATACATTCAAGCTTTTACGGATAGAATAAGCCCTATTAATAACTTGTTTTATTGATTTTGCACATCAACACATATTAGGTCATGTTATGCTTTGGGTACTTGTGGATAAAGTTAGTCTCTACTGACTATGGCGAGTTATGTTGGTGAGGTTTTGGTGCTGTTCGGGGCCTCAACACATATAATGATATTCTTAGTGGCTTATTTCCCCGCACCATCAGTTATTTGATTAGCCTTTTCCTTAGGGCGACTGACACAATTAGTTTGTGTCATATTTAAGGAGAAATGTATATATTACTAACACAATTGTGTATTTCAAGAGCCAGTGTATGTTCTACTGTTGATCTGTACATACTTTCTTAACTTCTGAAGTGAAGGCATATACGTGGTTTGTAAGAAAGTGGGAAGAATGCAGAATGTGAATGTGGCTGTAATTACAAGTGTTTACGTAGTTAAATGCTGATAAATATGTTTTTGTGTCATTATATTATCACATACACTTTTTTTTAGAAACACGCTACGCAAGTAAAAATATCATAGGCACATGACCTCAACTCCGCTTTTCTGTGAAACTACCACATGACCAGAAACATAAGGTCACATGCTCATAAATATGTTAATTAAGTTTAACAACTCTGGTTTAAAGGTAAACTAGTGCAGATTACCACATTTCTATATTACGTCATACGTATATAACGTACCCATTGTTGTTACTTTGAGGAGATGCAGAGACAACAACAATATAACCGAGATATGTTAAAGTCATATAAATGTGACTTAATCTAGAAGGCGAAAAACATTGACAGGTGTTTAACGGGTGTTTATACACGAAAAGACCTGGCGGATGACACGAAATAGTAATTTCAATTTTTATAGCAAAAAGAAAAGTAACGTAACCATGGCTCTGACGTGGTGAAGCAGGATAGACATGCTAGTGTTTCTCCAATACACAATAAGACCTGAAGGTCGATGTCGTATAATTATTAATTCAGAGTCGTGTACTGTACCACTAGCTATGTTACGGAGGAATTGAGGAAACATATGGGTTCTTCTCCAACACTCACTATAACCTGTATAATGACGAAGTATAAGTATTATGCCATAGAAGTGTAACGTACCCAGAGCTGTGTCTTTGAGGAAGTTAGAAGACACGTTAGCGTATATCCTAAACACACTACGATCTGGGTGATGACGCTATCCAAACTCCTCACGTCCCACGCGTACTTTAACCCTCCTGTAACATTGGGCATTAATTTGGTATGATTAATTTAAGTGGCGTACAATTTGATTTGTGGCCTCATTTGTTAATATACAAATGTTTAAATTGGTATATCGCATACACTTATTAAATATCCAATATTAAAGAGCCTTATAAGAGAAAGACCCATTGAGGTACGTCAACACTCTTTTAAAGCTTGTCAAACTCTCTATAAGCTTTTGGTGAGTGTATTTGCATGACAGAGCGCAAAAACACAATATAGGTGTGTTGATTATCCAATTTTAACGTAGATTGCATTCACGAATGTTTACCCGCTACTAAAAAAAGAAAATGAAGAAAAATGCGCATACACCTGCATTTAAATTTAATTCTATTACGACGCCTTGAATGTTTGTTTCCACGCTAACGGTAGCAGTTTGATGTGTCAATGCCAGTTAAACGCAATTCACAGATCTTGAATATCAAACGTAAACTTTACAGAAAACACTGCATATCAAACAAAACGTTATAACAGGTTGAATCCTGTTTTTTTCTTAAGATGTGTTCCTTATCACCATTAACTAAACGCGGATAACAATCATAATAAGGCCATTATCAACATTTTAACTGATACGGTAGCAATAACTAAACAGCATTTCTACCCGCGTAAATTGAAATGTATAACAGAACACAAATGGCAAATGTCCTATGAAACCGGTCGTTAGGAATATTTTTTTGTTATCAATACAAGTACTTAATATTACATATTTGCAGGGAGATTAAACAAGAAGACAGTCAAAAATCGATTATTTTGTCAATATACCCCATCCAATAGGATCTACCAACCTGAGACGACCAGAATGACTGAACTTGGTCCGATCAGCGTTGAAATCAACAGAAGCATCTGGTACACGTAGAAAACGACAGAGAGGTGAGAATTCGACTTCGCAACTGCAAGAACAGTAACTCAGTTAGCTTCAAATTTCAAATAAGAGACACAGTATAAGCGAGAGTGGGGAACACTTATCTCCTATGTTATACTCATATTTGTATATTAATGACACCGTTATTATATATGTGTATATTTGTGATACTGTTTATATCCATATCAGTATATCAGTGGTATTTCTACCTATTCTCTACTCACTGATATGGGCGATAATTGGGGCGACCAATATCCTCCGTTATAATCCCTCTCTGTATATCAGTTGATTTTTTACATATTCTCCATGTTCTTCTCTGTTGAAATTGCTATCTGTGTATGTGTGATATTCTTACCTTTGCTCCAATTACCGATGAAAAGCATCATATTGGCGAGCGTAGAGGCAATCCATCTCCTCCTCTGTTTGAAGAACTCGTCAAAGTCATCGGGGCAATATGTGCTGTTCTCAGCCGCCGCACAATACTCGATTCTCCAGCCTTTCTGTACCTAGTGATTGTGTGCATGGATATAAGTATTATTGCCACTGATACAACAGGTATCTTAAGGCATCGTTGGCTGACGTCATTCAAAACGGGAGTTATAAAATCACTCCATCCTCATTGAAATCACATATCGCCTTTATGAAAAAGATATTTTGCACTCAAATGCGCTTAATTGATTGATCTGGACATAATAACCTTTTTTTCTATACATTTATACTTATCGCTAATAGTTATATCGACCGGTAACGACATTTTACGAGAAGTAAAATAAAGCAAAATCAATTTCAATGGAAGCAAAGTAACTTCAAGGAAGACACATGGCGGATGTTAAACAAAATGAGTCGTCAATACATGTATATACATGTATTACAACAAGTACGCTTTTTTTTGTTTTGGTGAATATGTATTTTAATACCCCCCCCAAAAACATTCAAAACTGATATAGACTATATTTAGATTAAGTCCTCTGTCAATACTATTAAACAAAAAGTCACTATTTGTGTTTTAGTATAATATTAATTATCATGTTAAAAAGTATTAAAAGTATTTTGACAACTCTGCAAGTTTTAAAAGCAGGAATAACTGCGCTAAGGGAATTACATCGCTCATTTTGTGTAAAAGTATACTTTACTTAGACCCTTTGAAGTTAAGTACATGTTCATTGTCTGAAATCTATGTATCCCCATTTTCTTCCGACTTCACATTATACCCGCTGATTACTGTGTACGTTTTCATACAACAAAGCTCCAACAGCACATTGGCTTATTTCCCTCGCCCATTTATGATCATCGGTATAGAAATGGAATGCGCTCTTTGCTCATAAAATCATCCCATCGTCTGGCGGGATTCAAACCAGAGATTTTTCAATCTCAAATATTGCGTCCTATCACTAGACATCCGTCCACAAATGATAAGTAGCAGGCCCTCATTGCACGTAAGATGAACATGGCGTGCATGACTGTTTAATTAAATACAAACAAGATGTAAAGTACAACGTACGAGTCATGATACTAATTTAGATAGTCCTTAATTTAAATGACCCCAGACATTACTCACCAACAGTGTACACAGCCACCTGTCTTCACCCATATCCTTGGTAAGAAAGTCATTCGCGTTCTTTACGTCGGTGGCATACTCGGATAGAACTTGCCGGATTGCATTACAACGATAAACACTGAAGCATCCCGGAGAGCACAGCACTGACCCAATTACATGTTCCGCAGCCTGAAAATGGCGGACACAATTGAAACAAAATTTGTACAAGAAATCAGATTTAATCATGTAATATAACTTTGTGTTCACGTTTGATTATGAAACCGTTTAAAAAAAAGGCATACACATAAAACGCTTTGTAACTCATGCTAAATGTCAATTTTCTGCAACCAAAACAACGATCTTCAGACAAACATATAAACATTAATGACACATACTATATGGGGTTCATTAAATGTTTTTATTTCAGAACTAGACGACATGTTTTAATAATTATATAATATTGTCAATTTGTTCGAAATTACCATTAAAAAAATTTATTAAAATATTAATTCATTTAAGAATTGCTTACCTTCTGAAACCAATGTCCAATAGCGTACTCAAAATTCTGATACCAGAGAAGAGGGCCTGTTCCCAGAGGATGTGTCCTAGCACAGACCGCACCCACTGATTGGTCTCGTGTCATCAGATCAAGTAAAGCTTCCACAGAGTCTGAAGTGAAGCTGACGTCAGCGTCCGTGGTAAGAATGTACGTCTGGCCAGGGGAAGCTACGTATTCAATACATATTGTACATAAAACAAACACAGATTGATTCTCCTACATCTATAAAATTTACTATTTAAATTTTCTTTACGATTACCTTCATTTTTATTATTGATAAGTATGCACAACGACAACGTTATGCTATTTAAAATTAAGCCAAAAGCCGTCGGTCATTGGTCCGACAGCAGAGAAAATGCAGTATTCCAACACATATTTAATATCTTCAAATACAGTGATTATAAAAAGTTTCAACAAAGAACAGCAAACACGTGTTTTCCTCATTTAACTGCAGTTGCAAACGTTTAAATGTTTAAAACGTGTTCATACAACAGCTGATTATAAACATCGCGAACTTATATTAATTTCGTTCCATAAAACCAATGGTACCCACCAGCATCATCATTTTTCATCCATATGTCCAGTACATACGACATGTACATCACCTGACTCCATCGCTTCTTGTTCTTCACCTGCATTTATTGTAAAATTTACACCTGCTAAAGCATGCTTAATTGCTTCGTTTAGTATTCTTGTTTTGCTGTTATTCTTTTTTTAAATATGTTTCAAATTTTGACATATAATTTTGTTTTCTTATGTATCTGGTAGAGAATAAGAAAAGCATGTTACCCTTTTGCTCTTCATGTGTATAGTTAATTTAATTTGTTTATTTTCATTTGTCCACGCCATCCCATATGGTGTCATCATTTTACCGGCGTTCTCATCCTTTAGCCCTGCAGCAAAATCATCATCAGTGAATCGAAAAAGTATCGCCCTACCTTTACTCTGGCATGAACTCGTACATCAATCAACAATTCAATCTCTCAGTACGATATCAGCATCAAGCTTATTCACGGTCCCAGAAAATCTATAACAAGCATTCCGACCACGTGGCGTCATACATGAGCAAGAAGTAACAGAAGAGGTCGACATTAATTTTATGTATCAATAACACATTCAAAAATGCAACCACCGAGGTCGAAATAGAAATGAGAGCGCCCCAGTAAATGCAGTTTCACAACATGCATCTACGTGGACCGACACATTAGGATCAAAACCCAAGAATGTGCCTAAACGTACTACTCATATTATACTCAGCATACTAGATCCATTTACATAGCAGAACACTAGAACACCAATTGACTAAAATGTTCTGCTAGTTGCTACTCACCAGAGACTTAAAAATGTAGTACCTAATTCGTGCATTTTGTCTATGCGTTCAGCATGATTACATTTTTACTATTTATATAATGTATACATATTTAGCTACCTCAAAGTCGACCATTGGTACGGGCCCAAGAATACTCAAACTGTTTTTAAACAACCTTCAATCGAAGCCAATGCAAAATTATATACGCACAGAACCTCCAAACGAACATACAGTTTTAAATTGAGATCTGGTTTAAGTTTTGAATTCGTCATTTGCATCCATGGTCTAATGATGAGCATCAATGAGGAAACACATGAACAGATCGCGAGCGACTCATACTACGAAATAATGGAGAATGGAGTTTTCTCACCTAGCGTTGATTCGATGAGCGAAATAAGCAACAAAACAAAAGTGGTAGGCTCGGATTTATCGCATCTCTCGCATTTCTCAGATTTCTCAGAGCCTTCGCGTGTCTGGCAAATCTGGCAATCCTCGGATATCTTGAAAATCTTAACACCACCGTCAAAGAAGATATGGCATTCGAAGGGTTTCTCTCCGTACTTCTTATCTAACGTGATACTCTGTATAGACTCAAGTAGCTGGCGCATCTCGTGCTCAGCCTAAAACGGGTTAAGAAACAATCAACGGTACCAGACTTGCAGGTCTCCTTCCGTTATTATTCTTTGTATTGATACTCTGTATAGACTAATCTCGCGCTCGATCTGTAAAGGGTAAACGAACACGGATAGGGTACTCTGCAATTGGTTAGGTTTAAGTCTCCTTTTGTCAATCTGCATGGTATGGGTACTCTGCATAGACTCAATTAGTTTGCGCATTGCGCTCCCGTCGTTCATCGGGTGAAGATACAATCAAAGTAATGAAAGTCGTAGTGGCTCCCACTGTCCTTCTAAATGTATTCTCAAGTAGTTGGAGCATCTCGTTTAAGGTTTAAAACGCTTAAAAATACAACCAAATGTATGAGATTGTTGTGTCTCCTTCCGTCATCCTGCCTTATATTAATACTCTGTTTACACGCAAGTACATAGCGCATCTCTTTCTCAGTCTACATTGGGAAATATATGATACAATTTATGAGACTCACAGTGTTCCCTTCAGTCACTCTGCATTGTATTGATACTCTTTATAGACTAAAAGGTGTCTACACCTTCCGCCACTCTTGCCCCTGGTTTTAGTCCGGCATTTCTCTGAACTTAGCGGGCTCGCTTGCATATTACTTCAACATTGAGTCGACAAAGAAATGAAACACTATTGTATCGGCATAAAATGGGTGTACTCCAATGTTCAGTACATGTATGAAGTCGGATATGTATATATCATGTAATTGGAATATAAAGTTGTCAGGATGTTAACGGTTATTCTAATCGACTGCGTACCTCCCTATACATGGTTGTGCACATGATGATCTTGCACTTTATCTCTTCTGCTGTTGAATCGTCAGCGCGGTTTTTCCTTGCCAATATCAGCCATTGCTCAAGCATCACAGAATTGTACGTTGGTACCCAGAATAGCTATAAGAAGGTTCATAAAACACGGGATAAATTCTAACATAGACACCTTTAATGTAAGCGCGATTTGTTGCGTCATTACGACATCCGTAGTAGCCATCACTCGCAAAAGCTACAACCAGCGTATGTGATGCATCCCGTGAACGGGTAGATTTAAAATGACTGTGTCCATTATTTGCTCAGAATTGATCTGTAAGTAGACACGAATGTTCGGGATTTTGCAAATTACCGCGAGAAGACAGGGACGAAGAATAGCGCCCACATATAATAGTTATAAATGTAGGTTGTTATTGACAAAATTATCACAAAGCATAGCTTCCAATAGGCGTTAGTATGACATCTTCATCCAATGTTGTTTCAAATGGTGAAAATTATGTTATCGTCACCCTGAATAGCTGCCAAGGCTGTTATTTTAACAAGCGTCATGAACACTGCATACCAAGGGAGGTAATTATGACGTCGTCATCAAGAATTGTTACAAAGGGTGGCAATTATGATATCAACACCCATTCCGGCTGTGAGTTTGCCAAGGCGTCATTTAAACTGCATACCGACTGAGGTAATTATGGTATCGTCATCACGAAAAGGTAATATAACAGGTAAATATGACACATAGTATGAGCCCAACAAAGTTAAAAGTTCAACTATTTATCATTGTGTAGGGAATTGTTAAGACAATCTGTAATTTAAAATAACTCCTTTTAAATTCTTATGAAACGGCAAAAATTATGGAATAATGCACGAGTGAAGTATTTTACTAAATTATGAAAGCGGGCTACCTTAATTTCCTTCTGCAAGACGATATTTTGTGTCTGAAGTATGAAGCAGCCAACGGGTGCGAACTGATAAAAAAACACACACACCGCTGCAGCTATAATCAGATACAGATTCGTCCCTTGAGCTTCGCAAACAAAGCCACGGTCTTCTGAAAAAATGGAAATGACATAACTACAAGATGTTTACTAGTTTTACGCATGTACTATTTTGTATTGTGCTTGCCTTATTTGCATATAATCAGTTGTATTGTGCTTAGATTCTGGGAAATTGTTAGTATTCATCTTTTAAATCTGTATCAGATATATAATACATAGTGTAAGCAATTAAAACATACAAAACGACATTAATGTAAACCTCTGTGAACATATTGTAAAATGTACACGGCTGAATCTCCATTCCTCGGGGACTTATGAATAGCACGCGAAAAATCTGCATACATCAATTTTCAAATTGTGAAAAAGGTTAAGTAATATGTTTTTCATCTAATCTTTGATAACATTAAGGCAACAAAGGCAACAGTAAAGTTATGACTTGTTTGATATAGAACTGATAAACAAGCACTACAGCCAGCAACATAATGTTCACTTTAACCCCGTACAAATGACTCTTGTTTAACAGAATAAAACACGTCAAGTTACAGGAAATGACACATTGACACTTAAGCCGTTATAAATTGTATAAGGGGGCTTTGCATATGGCGTCCACCTCTCTGGACTGTCAGGTTACCTTGTCGTTGTTTCGGGATCAAATATATCTTATACTTACTGGTTGAGACGAGGAAGTCACATGACTGCGGTATCACCAGTAGCACTATTGAGACGGGCGTGGCGAGGACGAGAGGGAATGAGAAGGCCAGTCTCTGCATGCACGCTGTACAGGCTATATAGGCGACTAAGTATCCTGAAATGAAGTACAGCCAAGAAGGCGTTTTTGCGCAATAAACACACGTTTAACGAAAGGCATTAAAACAGCTACAATGTAACCCCGAGGACTAATTAAAAAAACTGGATTGATGAATATTCAAATAACGAACATATACGCGTGAAAAAAGAACGCAAGAAATGGTGAATTTGAACGGGAATTTAACAATAGTCTGTATAATCATCTTTAGTCATTGTTGTGGATACTGACAATCATATGATGTCAACAGGCGAACATTTCATTATTTTCTTTAATTATCTTTGATACATAAATAAACCTAAGAGACACAAATACCGTTAATTAACCAAACCTCACAAAAATATTGTGTATAAGAACATATGGTTTATGGCATAGACAATTGAACATTGAGAAGTGTGCTTGTTTATTATACCGCCTTACCGACTGCGCTGCCGACAATATTTGCGGTGAAGTAGTAGATATCATCCCTGCTGGATGTCCAGCTATATTTCCCCAATCCCGACCAACCACTGGCAAAATCTGCCAGTGTGGGTCGATTCTCAAAGAGCAGGAAGAAGAACAGCAATAGTGAGATCGCCACAGTGAAGATTATCTTAAGAAACGACATATAGAAGATCAACTTCCACCGTTCAGACTCTTTGCGGCTTGAATCGTCAGTACTCGTCTGCTCGCTGTTGTTTAAGTTTTCGTACCATAATCCGTCTAGATATATAACGAGGAAAAAAAATACATTTTGTAGTTTTAAATTACAGTCCTTGCCATATTAAGTCAAATACATCAAATAGCAAGTAGATTCTACCAGTTTGAATCCAAATACTTTATCGTTGGTTCTTGAATATGCATTTGTTTTATGTGTGAAAAAGCTTTTGTTTGCACAATGTGGGTATGTGAGTGACAATGCTACATGCAGCGTATGGTTTTATCTTTTGCAATCATTATGGTTGCAACCTATTAAGGTACTCTAATACCCAATCTTTACTTTAGTTTACAGCAAAATACGCCCGTCATCAATCGCATGTCGTTCGGTAAATCGGTTTGACGTAGTATAGTTTAAGTACTTTATGTCACATAGCGATAAAAGAGCTAGAATGTCAAATCCTTTATATATGACTTTCTTATGCCGGTGTATTATAAGGTTATATCTTAAAGGGACTTGTTCATGTTTTGATAAATTGACAAAATTGAAGACAAATGTTTTAGATTTGCAAATTGTCGATGTAGTTATGTTTTTTTTTCAATGAAACAGTAATACTAAACATTTACCCTGCTCTAACATATCCATTATATGTATCTTATGACTATTTAAAAACCTGAAAAGTATAAAGCGTTACAAACGCGAAACTATTAAACAATTTGGAAAGTTCTGTTGTTATCGTTATATTTCTTGACATTACGAGGATTGTTGACTAATACTCTAAGGGTCAGTGATTAAAGCCCAGGTGTGGCTTACTTTTTTTCTTTTCTCTTTCTTTCTTTAAATTTATTTTTGTTCAATCGATCACACACACACGCACACACACACGCACACGCACACGCACACGCACACGCACACACACACACACA